>CM062292.1:212929889-213428234 GCA_031216915.1 Pictodentalium vernedei | reverse complement strand
GTGTACCCCTCACAGCATAACGAACGTATGGACGTACAGACATACTAAGTCCATTTCGACGCATGAGAAAGAGTAAAAAATAAAATACCTGAAAACAAAATAAGAGATGCACATCTATAATCTATATAAAAGAATGCCTGTGAGTTTCAATGAAATTCGCCCACTGGTATAAGAGGAGTAGCAGATAGCAGGTGTGTACCCCCCACAAAGCATCACAACAATTTGGCTAAGTTCATTAAGACCTTTGGGACAGAGTAAAAAAAAAAATACCTGAAAGTAAAATAGGAGGTGCACATCTAGAATGTATATAAAAGAATGCCTGAAAGTTTCAATGAAATCTGCCCACTGGTTTAAGAGGAGTAGCGGATAGCAGATGTGTACCCCTCAAAGCATAATGGATGTATGGACGTACTAAGTTCATTTTGCCACATGGGATAGAAAAAATAAAAATACCTGAAAGCAGAATAGAAGGTGCACATCTATAATGTATATAAAAGAATGTCTGAGAGTTTCAATGAAATTCGCCCACTGGTATAAGAGGAGTAGCGGATAGCAGGAGTGTACCCCCCTAAAGCATCACAACAATTTGGCTAAGTTCATTTCGCCCTTTAGGAAAGGGTAAAAAATAAAAATACCTGAAAGCAAAATAGGAGGTGCACATCTATAATGTATAGAAAAGAATGCCTGTAAGTTTCAATGAAATCCACCCACTGGTTTAAGAGGAGTAGCGGATAGCAGATGTGTACCCCAAAGCGTCACGGACGTACGATGTACGGACGTATGTAAGTACGGACACCATGAATGCTATATACCGCCCACTTTTCAAGTGGGTGGTATAAAATGAAATCTGCCCACTGGTTTAAGAGGAGTAGCGGATAGCAGATGTGTACCCCTCAAAGCATAATGGATGTATGGACGTACGGACGTACTAAGTTCATTTTGCCACATGGGATAGAAAAAATAAAAATACCTGAAAGCAGAATAGAAGGTGCACATCTATAATGTATATAAAAGAATGTCTGAGAGTTTCAATGAAATTCGCCCACTGGTATAAGAGGAGTAGCGGATAGCAGGAGTGTACCCCCCTAAAGCATCACAACAATTTGGCTAAGTTCATTTCGCCCTTTGGGAAAGAGTAAAAAATAAAAATACCTGAAAGCAAAATAGGAGGTGCACATCTATAATGTATAGAAAAGAATGCCTGTAAGTTTCAATGAAATCCACCCACTGGTTTAAGAGGAGTAGCGGATAGCAGATGTGTACCCCCAAAGCGTCACGGACGTACGGAAGTACGGACACCATGAATGCTATATACCGCCCACTTTTCAAGTGGGTGGTATAAAAAACCAACAGTCAGAATCATTTCATTTTTCTCATCACCTGGCACCCGTTGTCCTCTGATGTCCGTAAACTTTTCACATTTTCATCTTCTCTGTAACTGCTGAGCCGGTGTGAACCAAACTTGGCAGGAATGGTCTATAGGAGGTCCTCTACAAACAATCCTCATTTTGTTCCCGTCGGATGAAAAACATGGCTTCTAGAGGCATTCTTTGATTCTGGTTGGTGGATTTTCAAAATCTTCTCTGAAACTGCCAGGCCAAATGTTTTGAAACTTCACATAAATGATGACTGGGACCCCCTCTACCAACGATCCTCTTTTAATGTTGATTGGGTTACAAACATGGCCGCAATTGCGGCTCATTCTTACTGTAGAAACCCTATGGGAAATCACATTTTCCTCTTTTCTGGAAAAACTGAGGTGACGTGAAAACAAATCTGGCAGGGATAGTCTATGGAAAGTCCTCTACAAATGAGCCTCATTTTGTTCCCGTGGGTTGAAAAACATGGTTGCCAGAGGCATTCTTTGATTCGGATTAGTAGATTTTCAAAAATCTTCTCTGAAACTGCCAGGCGAAATATTTTGATACTTCACATAAACAATGACTGGGACCCCCTCTACCAACGATCCTCATTTAATGTTGAAAGGGTTGCAAACATGGCCACAATTGCGGCTTATAGTTACTGCAGAAGCCCTGTGGGATTGGGAAATCACATTTTCATCTTCTCCGGAACTACTTAGCCGACGTGAACCAAACCTGGCAGGGATAGTCTGTGGGAGGTCCTCTACAAAACATCCTCATTTTGTTCCCGAGGGTTGAAAAACATGGCCGCCAGAGGCATTCTTTGATTCTGATTGGTGGATTTTCAAAAATTTTCTTCTCTGAAACTGCCGGACCAAATGTTTTGATTCTTCCCATAAGTAATGACTGGGACCCCCTCTACCAACGATCCTCATTTAATGTTGATCAGGTTGTAAACATGGCCACAATTGCGGCTTATAGTTACTATAGAAACCTATGGGAAATCACATTTTCATCTTCTCTGAAATTACTGAGCCGATGTGAACCACACTTCGCAGGAATGGTCTATGAGAGGGTGGATATACGTGGTCACCAGAGGCTATATTCTAATGCTTAACCCAATGCCCCTCGTGTCTGCACAAAAGATCGGTACTGTCAGCAAAATACTTGTTTTTTGAGAATCTGGTAAGGGTTGGTTCCAGTTTTTTCCACTGAGGACTGGGGGGGAAAAAAACCCCAAAATATTGTGTATACAGTACAAGCCAAAATAAGCTGTAGCATAACTGCAATAAACTAAGTAAACTGCTGCTCCTGCCCGGACAAGATCAGAATCTGACATTTTCTAGAATGCTATCAGTGAGAGCTTTCCATAAAATGATGTTAGCTTCTGGTCTTATCAGTGTAGGAAGAGAAAAAAGAATAAGATACATATTTTTTGGATTATCCTACACAACTTATTTTGACTTTACTGTAAACCATTTTAACTGTACCTTGATTTTTGCATCATTAGTCTGGTTTTTCAGGCAACTTTAGTCTGATAACAGTATTTTCTGATAAGTAACATGAAAGTTTTTGTTTGTATTTTATTCATGTCAGCTTAGATGACAGTAAATATTGTTTATCTTTTAAGATTTGACAAATATTTGAGGAAAGTGTGTTTGACTGTAACCCTTTACCTATGCAAAGCTATTATGAAAAGAGAATACTGTCTGAGAGAATTGTAATTTTCAAAATATTTAACCTTCTTTTTTTTGTTGAAACAAAATTCATAAATGTGTGCATTTTCAAGAAAATCTTCTTTGAAACTACAAGGCCAAATGGTTTGAAAACTTAGTGTGACTGATGACTGTAACCCCCTCAACCAGTGATTCTCATTTTAATCTTCATCAGGTTGCAATTATGACTGCAATTGTGGCTTATAGTTACTATAGAAACCCTAAGGGAAATCACATTTTTATCATCTTCACTGAAAGTACTGAGCCAATGTGAACCAGACTTGGCAGGCATTGTCTATGAGAGGTTCTCTACAACTGTTACTCATTTTATTTCTGTTCCATGAAAAAACGTGGCCGCCAGAAGCATTCTTTGATTCTGATTAGTCAATTTTGAAAACTCTTCTCCTCTGAAACCACTTGGCCAAATGTTTTGATACTTTGCATGGTTGATAACTGGGACACCCTCCACTACATTCCTCATTATACCACCCACTTGAAAAGTGGGCGGTATATAGCATTCATGGTGTCCGTACTTACGTACGTACGTCCGTACTTCCGTACGTCCGTGACGCTTTGGGGGTACACATCTGCTATCCGCTACTCCTCTTAAACCAGTGGGTGGATTTCATTGAAACTTACAGGCATTCTTTTCTATACATTATAGATGTGCACCTCCTATTTTGCTTTCAGGTATTTTTATTTTTTACTCTTTCCCAAAGGGCGAAATGAACTTAGCCAAATTGTTGTGATGCTTTAGGGGGGTACACTCCTGCTATCCGCTACTCCTCTTATACCAGTGGGCGAATTTCATTGAAACTCTCAGACATTCTTTTATATACATTATAGATGTGCACCTTCTATTCTGCTTTCAGGTATTTTTATTTTTTTTTGGGGGGGGGGGGGGGGGGGGGGGTTGTCAGTGTTTGTGCTCTCTACATTAAACACACTTTTACTGTTGTAAAATGTTTCTTGGTGGGAGTGGGTGGTATCATTTAGTGAGCAGTGCTCACAGTTTTTCTAGTTTTAATTTTGATTGTATTGCAAACATGGCCACAATTACAGTTTATAGTTACTATAGAAAAAAACCTATGGGAAATCACATTTTCATCTTCTCTCTGGAACTACTGAGCCGATGGAACCAAAACTTGGCAAGAATGGTCTATAGGAGACCCCTACAAACGATCCTCTTTTTGTTCCCGTTGGTTGGATAATATGGCCACCAGAGACATTCTATGATTCTGTTTGATGGATTCAGATGTTTTGAAACTTCACGTGATTGAAGACTGGGACACCTACCAATGATCCTCATGTAATGCTGATGTAATGTTGCAAACATGTCCACAGTTGCAGCTCATAGTTACCATGGAAAGCCTATGAGAAATCACATTTTTATATGTAGTTCCAGGTGAGCGATTACAGGCTCTGTAGAACCTCTAGTCGTTATACAACATCTCTTTGGGGTCAGATTCAAGTTTGTTCAAATCAAGTCCCTGTTTTTATAATTCGGCTCATTGTAGGAGCCCAAATTTTAACTTGGTGAAATATGAGGTAATTTCTTTAAAAATCTTCTTCAGATCCACCGGTCAGAATGCTTTCATATTTGGTATACAACATCTCTAGGGGGGCTCAGATTCAAGTTGGTTCAAATTGGGTCCCTGAGTCAGTATTTGGGCTCTCTATTGGAGCCCAAAGTCTAACTTGGTGCAATTTGAGGAATTTTCTCTAAAAACCTTCTTCAGATCCACCAGTCAGAATCCTTTCATGTTTGGTATACAACATCTATATGGGGGGGGGGGGGGGGGGGGGGGGGGTCAGTTTCAAGTTTGTTCAAATCGAGTTGCTGAGTTAATATTTGGGCTCCCTATTTTAACTCTGTACAATACATGGAACATTCTTTAAAAATCTTCTTCAGATTCACCAGTCAGAATCCTCTCGTATTATTAACTTAGTTTAATATGAGAAAATGTTCAACTCATGGCCCAGGCTTTGAGACCTTAATAACCTTACTCTAATTACAGGAGCTGTAGTGGTGTGAGTCTAGATTTGTTTGCATTTATTAAGAGGATTGATTGTTTTTCAGTTCAAGTTCAACATGTGCATGCAGCCCTCAAAATTGGCCACCGCAGTCAGCAGTGCCGTGGTGATTGCTGTAGTAAATTAGTTTTACCACGGCACATTAATGCTGTGGTAACATTTTCCACAGATGCTCAATTTATAAGATTTCAATAAGGTGTATTAGAAATCAGGGGCAACGTCCCACCCAAAATACCTTTGTGTAACACTCGTTAATTTTTAACTCAAGTATTGAATATCACGACTGGCAGTTACCTGCCAGTCCTGATATTCAATGCTTGAGTTAGGAAAGGCTACATGCACTCCTAGTACTTGATTTGTGATGTTCTTCAGTTCAAACCATATTTATTTCCAAGAAGCCAAGTGAACAAATCTTAAACTATACAAACAAGGTCGTGGATTAGATATAAAGAGCGAGGCTTACAACTCATCGTCTCCACATAATGTACAGAATTGATTTTCGTGTCTGTGATTGCTGTGACAGTGCCGTGGGAAATGGAATTTACCACAGCAATCGATTGCCATGGTTAGTATTGAAACGATTAGCCGACTAATCGATGTCGACGCAATTATTAAATTAGTCGATCCCTAAATCTGCTAGTCGATTAGTCGGAACATCTGCCCCAACCATACACCATCCCCTTCAATTCACCCAACATTGTTGCGAACGTCACAAGTAAACTCCCGAAATCAAAAAACAACCCACGGAAATAACGCGTTTGATGTTTCCGACTGCATGAATAACAACCCTAGTTGGCCAACTGACCAGAGATTGAATAAGACCAGGTGTGCGTGAAGTAAACAGGAAAAAATATAGGGGTGAGCTTATTCTCGAGGGGGCAGCCTGCAGGAAAATTAGGACCCAAAGTTGACATGAAATTAGGCCACCTACGGACATCAATTTGTTCACCAGGTACTAGTAAGTTCGAAATGTCTTACAAAAACATCAAAGAGAAATTATGGAAGAACACATACCAGTTCGTATTTGGAACAATTTGTTATCACTAAAGAACCAATTACAAAATCCATGTGCTTTTTATTTTCATTTTGTAAATACATGCGGACAAATTCCTGGAAATCTGCGAGTTTCCGGGAAATTGAAAGTGAAACTAGCTTTTCCTCGAACTGCAACTGAGTTAAGAGGAAACCCAATCAGGTCAGGTGATGATTTTCAAAGCAGACAATATGGAAATTAGTAGGCGTGTTCGATGTATGCATAATTATGGACAGATAAGAGGTTAAGTCATAATACGAGATGTTGTGTGGGAGTGTTCTGTGTACAATTGTTGACAGGCTGATGACTGCTGTGGGCGTTAACTGTGCTTAATTTTCTACAGGGGATGTACATCACGTATGCGTAAAGAGCACTTCCTTTTGTTAACATTCAATGGGATGGAACGAATAATATAAAAAAAAACCTGAATAATGATTTATTTTATTAAAATATCAGTAACTATATTGAGAAAAAATGATTTTAAACAAGCTACCAACATTAATTCTCTCTCGAAACTGAAAGAGGTTTTGAGGACTTTGAAAGCTTCACTTGCCATTGTTTCATTGCAAGTATTACTGTTAGTTTTAACCAGGGAAAAACGGCGGTACACGTGTTTGATAACAATAACATGGGGGCTTCGACTAGTCGATTAGTAATCGATTACTGCTGGCGACTAGTCGATTCCTGAAAATCACTAATCGTTTCAACACTAGCCATGGTAAAATATTCCTAATTTCAAGGGCTGTGCATGTCACTATGGGAACTCTGGAATGTGAAATCACTAATGCCTGGGGTGAAAGTCCTCTAAAATGGGTAACATGGGTTCATAAATAATTAGCTGGACTTGACTTTATATCCATGTTGCAGTCACGAGTAGCCATTGTGCAGAACTATGTGACCTTAAACACCAATGAATAAATATCACATGCACCAAAATTGGGAACATGGACCTTTTAATAGAACCTGTGCACATACTCTGTCTGGATTCAAGACTAATGGAATTACTGCATTTCTCTTGCACATAAATTTAACAGCCTGCGAAATTGACCATGGCAATCAGCAATGCTGTGGTAAAAGCCATGGCGATGTTTTACCATGGCAAGAGAATGTCATCTTCAATGTTGTGCATCTGTGTAGGTCACATACAATGTATAGTATATTCAACTCCACATTGCGTTTAGGAATGAATAGTTAGAATACGCACACAATTCCTGGATATTCTGGTTGTTTATTGGCCTTGGAAATAAAGTTATGGTGAAATAATTGAACACTAATCATTATTTGACAAATATGGTGAAAAACAAACCATTGAAAGTTGGGTTTTAGATTGTATTGCATACAACTCTCGACGAGCAAGGGACTGTTGAATTAGTTTATTGTAAAGTTTGCAAAGAAGTTTACGAAAAAATAGATCAACGAAAGATTGGAAATGTCTCTGCAAACAAACATAATCAAGAAATGCATGCAGTCTCCCACATCACAAAGTCAATTATACACAAGGAGGTGGTGTCCATTAAAAGATCCAAAAACTTTTCCTTCTCCCAACGTCCCATTCAACAAAGCAACTTAGAGCGTGCAGAGCCAGAAAATGAGAATGCCAGCAGCGCCAACTCCAATTAGAGCTGGGAGGTTGTGGGATTTACACTGCGGTTGTCCATGAGCATATAGAAACCTAATGTATACATGCATACCTATCAGATTGATCCTCTAATTACAACCTTTTCTACTTACAAGGCATCTTCTGTTGATTGCATCGGTTGAATAACTAATTATAACATATCTATGCCTGTAATGTTGTAAAATGTCGGACCAAAAACCCCCCAAAAAACGTGTCAAGTGTTACCTGACGGACCTTAAAAAATTATGCTGACTCCCAAAAATTTTATCGATTTTTCACTCATTTAGATCATTGTAACCCTAAATTTCCATCCAACTTCAACAACAAATTTTGAAACCGATTTTGGAGTTCATGCTATCAAAATTCTGTGTATAAATATATATCGGGCAGCATAAATGGCAAGTTCTAGTTTTGCAACAGAAAACACATTTGATAAACTGAAGATTCCCATGCCTCTGTTCAACTGAAAGGCCAGTTAGCTATTGGAGAGTCAGTGCAAAAATTAAGTAAATTCCACCGGAGCCAGCTCATCAATAGACTGGCACATTTCATCCCTGAAAACATGTCCTTCACAAACTATTCGAGAATTGCATAGTTTGAGAAAAAAGATACATGGTGTTGACCTGGGAAACGCATATTTGACTGATAAATCATGCCATGAAATAGTCGACATATTGTCCCAGACATAAAAAAAAACATAGAAATCACAAAATCTTTCAATTCTTCTGAGAGGAGATATTTCTCTATATTATTTGATGGAAGTTCTAGCACCAAAACAATGGATGAAAAGGAGCTGTACTTAACCCTTTACCTAACGTGAAAAAAAGACGACACTTGCAAAAAAAAATCTTGAACAACTAATTTTTTTCATTTTTTGTCTCAAAAACATAGGTTATCACTCCTCATTGGAACGAGCTCAACGAGCTCGTTCCAATGAGGGGTCATAACCTATGTTTTTCTAGACAAAAATGAAAAAATAAGGAAAATTCACTGAAAATTTTTGAGAATAGCGCTGGCAGGTTTTGGCCGTTACGTTGGGTAAAGGGTTAATAAAATCAAGTGCAAGCGGTCGGCCCTGTTTTTTTAAAGTTTCGTCCCTGGAAGAACCCAAAGAGACCATTGTGGCGGGTTGAAAGAGTCTTTTGATGAGAGCATGAAAAAACTTAACTTCAGTTTTAACATTTGTGATCGAATAATTGGAATCAGGTGTGATGGAGCTGCTACAAATAACGCCCCTTATGAATTATTAAAAACAGACTTTGTGGAGCATCTTGTGAAAGGGTTGTGTTCAACCATAAATTCGAACTTGCGGTGAACTCATTCAAGCATTCGTTCTTGAACTCTAGCTTTGCTGATGATTTGCAAACTGCTCATAAAACATTCAAAAGTGTAAACTTAAGGTGGCGTTTGATGAAACATAAAGCCAAATTCATGGGTCTCCCCCTATTGAAATATAAGAGGGCTACTGGCACGCAATGGTTTGCACATCAGGTTGAAGCGTCTACAAATTACCTCAGAAATCTTCCTATTTGTTTTGGATTTTTGAATCATCAAATCCAAAAGCCACACAATAAAACAATGTCGGGCTTTGTATCCAAATTGTCGGGAATTTTGAGGAATGTTATGATGCTTTAGTGTCTCCTCATCATGTCTGTCTGGAAGGATATATCGTCTTATTTAACACCATTTTCATACAAATATACACCTTGAACTTAAGCATCCCTTGTTTTTTTTTTCGCAGTGGTGTTAATAGAAACTGTCATTAACATTGTCGCCCATGAACACATGGCGAAGAGCCAACAGGTGGTTGTCAAAATGAGGCACGACAACCAGATTGAGAATGTCCCAGATGTACTGATGACCAGTGATATTCCCATGTCCTGTCACCATATCAAGTTTACAGTCATGAGAGAGACATCCCCAGATCATTACACCTGAGGAACAGTAGGCCTGATGTTCCTGGGCATGTAAGCAGTATTTCTATGCCTCCACACTCTCATGCGATCATCTGTGATGTGAAGCAGGAACCTACTCTCGGATGACCAATGAATTCTCTATGTCCTGAGATACCGAAGTTGTCAAGCCATACACCCCTCCAAACGTCGTCTTTGATGCTTGATGACCCTTCTAGACCTTATGCCCATTGCTTTGAGACGGTTTTGGGCAGTTCTGTTGCATAAACACATGTTGGGGAGCCAAAGCTGTTTCAAAACCCCACTTAAAGCAAAGGGTTCACGCCTAACAAGGCGTGCCAGACTCAGATCTTCCCAAGGAAAGGTCTTTCGGGGTTGTCAAGCCTGCTGATAAGAGAATGACCATGGCCAAGTTGCCTTCCAATAGCTTTGAATGACATGCCTGTTGCATGCATGCCAATGATTTGCAATCTTAGTGCCACTAACAGTCTCCTTGCCATGTCAACATTTACTGATGATAGTACTTAAATTGTTAACCGGTTTGAAACCGGTTACCTACCTAACCGATTAAAAAAAAACGTCAACCGGTTATCCGAAATATCGCTAGTAATCGTCATTCCATGGTTAAAACCTAGTAAATCTGCCGCTTCTCCTTTGGGATAGATTACACCTCGAAGGAGCGCTGTATGTGTTGAGAAATAATCGACTTTGGCGTTCAAGACTTCGTTAATGATTGACAATTTCCGTAAGTTCTGAGTAACCGCTGAAACTATTCCGTAGTACTCGACAAACTACAGAATAGTTTCTGAGAATACTGCTTTCCAATTCCTATAGTTTTGATCCCAGATTCGGTGAAATAATGGCTACAGTTAACCAGATACTATCCGGTTATAGCTCTCGGTAAGTCGGTTGTGAAAATGAGCCAACCATTTCAGCCCTAACTGATAAAAGAAGTGACAAATTTTAGATGATAGTGTTTTCTGTAACATTCGTGAGTAGCATGCTTCACGTGGACGAGGGGATGTGTGTTTGGGGTACGCTATCAACCAGAAACATGTTTCAGGAGATGAAATGTACTGCAAGACATAGCAATCATTAAAACATAATAATCAGTAACAGCAACTTCACTGTCATGGAACATTTCAGGGGGTGCTTAATTAAGTTCCAGGTGTATATTTAGGACATTTGGAATATTTTTCAGTTTTTTATTTCAGTTTATGTCTTACCCAATTATCCTTTCTTTTTTTTTATTTCTTTAAATTGACATGCAATTGATCTTTCGGTCATTTTCTTGTACATTTTTAGAAATAAATACCATCAGTATAATTTCTGCAGGATATCGGTTATAGGGAAATGTAAAGTTTGATTTTGATACAAATATGATTTCAGTTTATTCAATAAGAGTGTCATCTCATACCCAAGATTTATGTATTTGTATTTTTTTTTTTTTTAATTTTTTGCAGCTGGTGTCATTGACCAAGATTACAGAGGAGATGTTGGAGTTGTCCTTTTTAACTTTGGTGAAAAGGAATTTCCTGGTATGCTACTTTTTTCATTTTGTGATTTTTATATTTATCGATCAATCAGAGCTCTAGATAAGACATATATGGGTGTTGAAACTTCTGAATTTTTAGTAAAAATGGATTCAAAATACTTTACGCTTGTACTACAGTGGAGCCCACTTATTTGGATATCTCGTAACTGAATAACCCTATTAATTAAATATACTTTCCAATCCAAACACAAAACCGTTTGCCATACCTTCAGTTTTAATTTGACCTGTTAATTGCATATAGGTTGTAGAGTAAACTCCTCTTAATTGAATAAAAATTTTTGTGATATGTTGAGAAATTACCCTGGCAATCACCAAATTCCCCTTGTTTATGGACCTTTTTCACCTCAGTTCATCCAATGCAGGGATTTAATCTATTGTATCACATCTTTTGACATAGGGCTGGAATGTTTAATCAGTTTACAGCCAGTCATAAAATGCATAACCGGTTATAACCATGTTGCTGCTGTGTGCATCGACACTGGCCTGAAACACGAGAATCACATGCTGATCTCCTATACTTAATACATTACTGTTTCATTCACAAATCGTGATGTATAGACCTATGTCAGAAATTTGGAAGCACTACAATTCAGCTGATGTATTTAGTTTAAACATTATTTTATTTCAAAGTTAAACTGATGTATTTGATGAGACAATTTAAGAAATTTGCAAACTGTTTTATTTGTAAAACAAAACTTCCGTACAGTGGATTGATGTCTACTTTGAGAAATCACATGGAGAAACCATTTATGTTTGTCACTGTTGGAAAATATGTATGCATGATACACGTATCCCATCTAAAATTTCAGACACCATGCAGATGTGGAAAGCATTTGCTACTATTTATAGACAAATATGCTTTATTTTATTCAGCCCCCCCCCCATCCCCCCATACAAAGCAAGTACTGAGCAAAAGTACTTTTTTTTGCAAACTCCCACCCACTCCTGGAAAACAGGAAAGTGACTAAATTCCTGCAATTGAATACTCCTGTTGATTAATTTTCAGTGTCTGTGCTGCACAATTATGGTTTTAAATTTTAGTAAATTTTGTTACTAAAACCAAGGGGAAAAACCCAGTTTCTGATTAACCCTTTACCTAACATGAAAAGCGGACGACACTTGCAAAAATAATTCTTCAATAACTAATTTTTTTCATTTTTTGTCTCAACAACATAGGTTATGACCCCTCGAGCTTGTTCCAACGAGGGGTCATAATCTATGTTTTTGAGACAAAAAATGAAAATTTATTTGCGATTTTTTAGAATAGCGCTGGGCGGTTTGGGCGTTGCGTTGGGTAAAGGGTTATACATGTACACTGAAAATATTTTGAGAAGATATGTCTGGATTTAATTAGATCAACAAAAGTAATGTTGGTGTCATCCAATGGTCAGAATAACTTTCAACAAGTGAATATAAAAAATTATCCTGGACGTACCAATGGGTAAAAGTTCTGCACGTGTTTTTAGCTGTGACAAGCAGCTCTGTATGTGTTGGTCGATCGGTCGGTCTGTAACCACTGAGATTTTGAACTCTATAACTTACAAAATACTTGGTGGTATGAGATCATATTTGGTAATCAAGTGGATCTTCCTGATGTCTAGTCCGATGTTCAATGCAGGTGTTATTAGTATTTTTGTCCACTTATTGCCCTTGATGGACCTGGAATTTGTTTAATTAGCTTAACTTGACAAAATCAAGATAAGCTATTGCCATCACGTGTGCGGAAGTCTGTTAGCCTGCTCACATTTTCCTTTAGCACGGGCTACACCCCGCAGTTCTTGTCTGATTGTCACGAAATTTCATACGCAGGTTTGGGGTCAAGAGAACGTCCACTTTTGGTCGCGATCAGTCAACCGGTATGGCTGCCCGAGCCCAAAACCCGAAAACCATTAGCTCAGTCTACAGGTCGTATTTATGAAGGGATTTCATTGTAACTTGGTACGATGCCTTTGTATAATGCCTAGATGAGAATGTCCCCTTTTGGGCATGATCTGTCAACCGTGATGGCTGCCCAAGCCTGAAACCCAAAAACTTTTAGCACAGTCTACAGGCCATGTTTAATATGGAGGGATTTCATTGTAACTTGGTAGGATGACTCCTTATGATTTCTAGATGAGAATTTCCCCATTTGGGCGTGATCTGTCAACCGTGACGACTGCCCGAGCCCAAAACCCGAACACCTTTAGCACAGTCTACAGGTCATATTTATTGAGGAATTTCATTGTAACTTTGTGGGTTGACTTCATATAATGTCTAGATGAGAAAGTCCCCTTTTGGACGTGATTGGGCAACTGTGACGGCTGCAGGAGCCTGAAGCCCGAAAACCTTTAGCACAGTCTACAGGTCATATTTATGAATGGATTTCATTGTAACTTGGAAGGATGACTCCAAATAATGCCTAGATGAGAACGTCCCACTTTCATTGCGATCATTCAGCCTTGATGGCTGCCCGAGCCCAAACACCTTTAGCATAGTCTATAGGTCGTATTTATGGAAGGATTTCATTGCAACTTGTTAGGTTGACTCCATATAATGCCTAGATGATGACATCCCCTTTTGGTCGTGATTGGTCAACTGTGATGGCTACAGGTGCTCGAAGCCCGAAAATCTTGAGCACAGTCTACAGGTCATGTTCATGAAGGGATTTCATTGTAACTTCGTAGGATCACTCCAGATGATGCCCAGATGAGAATGTCCCCTTTTGGTTGCGATCATTCAACTATGATGGCTGCCCGAGCACGAAGCCTGAATACCTTTAGCACAGTCTACAGGTCATATTTATGAAGGGATTTCATTGTAACTTGGTAGGTTGACTTCATATAATGTCTAGATGAGAACGTCCCCTTTGGACGCAATTGGGACACTGACGGCTACAGGGGCCCGAAGCCCGAAAACCTTTAGCACAGTCTCCAGGCTATAGTTATGAAGGGATTTCAATGTAACTTGATAGGATGACTCGTTTTGGAATAATTTCACTGTAACTTGGTAACTTTCGTTGATATACGTTAACTGTGAGGGCCACATTCATTAACTGTGAGGTCATATTAACCCACCCCTCAGCTCTTTAGTACAGTGTACACCTCACATTATTTTTATCAAAAACATTGCACACAGGGTACAGAAATGAACATATTCCCAATTATCACAATTCTTGTCTTATTTCATAATCCTTTCATAAACATTGAACATTATCCTTTTCATCAAACACAACGCACAAGTTAAGCTACAGTGTCATTGACACTTTCATTTTTTTCATGCGTTGCACAGGGTTCCCGCGGTGTCTTGAAAACGTGGAAAAACCTGGAATTCGTCAAAAGGTCATTCAAGGCCTTGAACTTCCAATGGGAGCCTTGAAAAGCCTGGAAAATCTGAGAATTTTGTGATGCGTAATTTAATCCGAACATATTTTACGGCATTTACAGCAAATGTAACTGTGTGGTTTATTAATCCGGTCATATTTTGGAGTATTTACGGCAGTGCCAATGCATGCATTATTGATAGAACAGTGGCTGATGTGACACTGAAATCCTTTGAATCGAGCATTGTGAATTGTTGCTATTGATGTGGGCGAGCACAATGGTGTATATTTAAGCCAATGGGAAGATTTATTGTAAATTCTGCCTGTTCGAATGCTGAGGGCACGTGTGTGGATAATTTATTCATATTGAAAATATTACAAATTGATGATTGTTTAGTTGAACTAGTTGAGTATTTCCGAAGCATGTATGTCTGATGAATTTGCCATAACGTCATCTTAAAGTTCTTTCACGGGCAGTCGCCATCACGGTGGATTCCGAGTTTGGATTTCCAAATGAAAGTGTTATTGTCTTATTCACCTCAAATGTTAACGTGCGATTTTAAGGATGATTCGCCCATGTATGAAACATTAAAAACTTTTCGACACTTACTGCATTTAGCTGAATACCGTTCAACTGGAACAGGCAGTAACCAGTTATAATATGCAGTTGATTTAATCCAAGCTTGTTGGAAGGTACACTTCCCCACAACGGAATTACATTTTGCTTTTCGAATGACATTTCCGGAGACATTGTGGGTTACGAAATATGTCATTTACATGTAACATGTAGTTTACTCATTGGAAGAAAGGATGACATCATTTCATTTGCATTCAGTAAGTATTCAGTTAGAATAGCGGAACATGTACAAGAGACATAGCTATTGTGCCACCTGGTAATTACACTGTAGTTGTAGGATAAACACAAGAAAATGCCTTTCTCAGGCTCACTAATTCTAATCAGTGATATCATTGCTTGGATAGCTTTCAGAAAGAGTTTTCCAAGAAATGATGTCAAGTGTTAGAATTACCAACAAAGGGAAATATAAGAGAAAGTTTCTAGTCGTTATCTGATAATTTAGGGTACTTTGCCAGCCTCGGCCTTGAAAAGCCTTGAATTTCATAATTGGGGGCCTTGAAAATTGCCGAGAAATGGCCTGGAATGGCCTTGAATTTCAAAGATTTTAATCTGGGGGAACCCTGTTGCAGTTTAGGTGTGAAATTGCATTTTTTTCCCAGAATATGAATTTCTTTCTGGGTGTAACCACCACACTGGGTGAAATAATGCTCTTTTTCATGAAAAAAAAGTTTTCCAAACATTAGAATGACAGAATGAAAAAAAAAATTGAAATGTGCTTCATTTTTTTTTATGCTAGTTTTTATTGATTCTGTTACTATATATATAGAACTTCAAAACTTAATGTCGGGCAAAAACTTTTGTCCTACTTATTGCAGGTGCACCAAACTTACAGTATTGGTACCTTCTTGGATTGAGGACACTGCTTTTAATTTACAGATTTGCCATCCAGAGGTCAGGGTCCCTGATAATAAAATTATTTTTTTTTTATTTCTGGGCAATAACTGTGGTTCTCTATTTACCCAGATGAACCAAACTTGCAGAAAATATTTGCATGTGGAAAGAGAAGAATCATCCATTTTGGAGGCGGTAGCCACAAGATCGAAGGTCAATTCACTTGGTATAAATAAAACTGTCAAAATTTGGTTTCTGAGTAGGGCTGCACGATATTCGGATTTCAATATCGGTAACGATATTTAAAAAAATATCGCGATATACCGATATATCGTCAAGTTCAAAACATGTAAGATTCTCACCCAAATTGTCCCATTATTTTTTTGACATTCGAAGTCAAATAATTACGTTTTAAAAGCATTGAAATAATAAGCCTAGTAACATGTCTTAATTCATTCTTGTATAAATATTTGGAAATAAACTTCATGATGGCACAACAAATATCGCTTATTTTGAGTTGATAATTTCAAATAAATATATACTATTTGATCCATCGCTTTACAAAACAAAAATGCTCAACCTGCGTTTTGTCATATACATGTGAGTAGATCACCACTAGAGGGCATTTGCCATGCACTGGTTAAGCAGGACGCCGCTAGAGGGCTAGGAGTTTGTACACTTTTCCACACATGAAAGCAGTCAGTTTTGTCACGCGGTATCACAAACAGCTGAAATGAAACGCACATGCTCGATAGGCAGGTTTTGATGTACCGGTGAACCACCTCGTGCAGTGGGTGAATGCTGGCGATGTATAAATACTATTTCAATATTAAATCACTCTTAACAAAGTGAAAATAAACAATATTATTCCCTTTATATTTTATTAGTGTTTTGATGACTATCTGTCTAATTTTTAAGATGTGGCATACAAGTCAGATCAAAACGTTCACCTACTTTTCAAAACATTGACACGTGCGAACTGGTGTTGACAAAAATGAATATTCATTACCGCAGCGCTTGGAATTGTGGGGTCATTAATACGTATGCGATTTGTTCATATTGAAAAGCACATTCCAAGTGTGCCGGTAATAAAATAAACTTTGAAAATATTACTGCAGTGCTTGGAATTGCGAGAACAAGTGCAATGAAGTGGGAGGAACTATTAGTATTAAACCAGAAATTTCCCGGTCCAACAAAAGTCATTATTAATGGAAATACGGTAATCCTTCTTCACGGTTTACACTCGAAGCCATACTGTTTGGGGAAAATCTGTACTTTCCTGTGTCATCGGAGAAACAAAAATAAAACAGCTTATGGGATAATATTTTTCATAGTACCAGGACATGAAGTGTATTGATAAAAAAAGACAAACAAACTGCTTTCACAGTTTCTGTTTATATACACTTTTTTCAATCAGCTGTGAGATTAAATATAATTTTTACGGAAAATGTCTGTCAATAAAAACCGCGGCTCGAAATGAATATCGTGACAGACGATATCCCGGTATTAAAAAAAAATGGACGATATTTAACCGGTTAAGATTTCAATACCGGTATATCGAAATACCGTGCAGCCCTATTTCTGAGCAATAACTTGTTTTATATGGCACATGTTTGCCTCAGCAGGCTTTGTGTGCTCATGAAGAGGTTTTCAGGTTTGTCCTCTAATGGTCAAGGTCTTTGATACTAAAATTAGCAGTTGGGACTTCATATGATAACATCACAGCTGAACCAAATTTTCAAAAAATATTTGCTTGTGAAAAGAAAAGTTCCCAATTGATGTTGGGTTGGGAGTTGGCAGCCATAAGGTCGGAGATCACTACTGTTACTATAAATAGAACTTTAGTAAAAATTGATTTTCAGGCAATATCATAACTCACATGTGAATGTGTTGCCCACTCACCATTTTTTTTTCTTCTGTTTTTAGCCGAAAATAAGCCCCAAATTTTGACACGCACGATTTCTGACCATGCAAGTTTCTCAGAAATAATTGTTTTATTCTGCTATATATACTTCGTTTCTATACTCTTTTCAGTGAAAAGAGGTGAAAGAATAGCGCAACTGATCTGTGAAAAAATCTTTTTACCAGAACTGCAAGAATTGAAGGTGAGAAGTCAATGCTTGTTGAACTGTATAATCTTGTATTCAACCAGTTGGTAAGGTTTGCCAAGGACATTGCCAAATGGCAATATCTTAGGTGCAGCATGGATACATTGATAATAATTTGTTTTGTTGGTCAGTTAGCCCTTTCCCAAACTTAACGGCCAAAACCGGTCAGTGCTATTCTAAAAAATCGCCAATAAATTTTCATTATTTTTTCTCTAAAACATAGGTTATGACCCCTCTTTGGAACGAGCTCGTTCCAATGAGTGGTCATAACCAAGGTTTTTGAGACAAAAAATGCTAAAAATTAGTCATTCAAGAATTTTGTTTGCAAGTGTCCTCTGCTTTTCATGTCAGGTAAAGGGTTAAAAATGTTGGAATAGAAACTCAAGTATTCTTAACATAATAGGGGTTGAGATAAGATGTTCGTAGCTAGTGAAATATCTTAGTTTTTAGCAACTGCATTTTAGGGGGCTTCAAAGATTCAGTTCGATATTGTCACAAATATTTGATTTCATCCTCTTGGAGGTTTTGACATATCTTGTTCACGAACACGATAACATGAACCATACAATGACATGTATTTACATCACAGATTGATGGATGCACTTGTTGGACAAATGCCGGACTGTGTGATTTCTAAGACATCCGACAAGTCATAAGTTGATTACTTCTGTACAATTAACACCTTTGATGTTGGTGACTTCGTGCATGTCTCAGTATCATTCAGGCAACCACCCTTCTACAGCATACATCAGTCTGAAACATAGATACATTTGATTATTGTGGTTACATTTTGCCCTTTCAAAGCCTCATGATTCGAGATTTGAATTGATTTGCTCCTTCTTGAGGTTAAATTTGAGCAAAACTAGCAGTGCCTTAGTGCCTTCGAAATAATGTTCGTGTGTGAAAATATTTTTTAAATTATTAACGGGAAAAACATCATATACCTGAAAACAATGTTGTTTTCAGAAACAATGCTCTCAATTCTGTCATTACAATAGCTGGACACAAGCTGAAAAATCAAAAAGATGATCAAAATCTTTGATTATTTCTGCATAGAAATAATGAAAAATAGCATTTTTTGACTTGTTACCTTCAGTTGAGAAATTGATGTTTAAATTGCAAAGCTGATATCACCCCAACACACTCCAATGGCTTTCCTAAATTATCAGCAGTAGGATATTTTGAGTAATTTATACACGTGTTACATAGACTACTAGTAAGGTCTAAAAAGGTTAAAAGTCTGTTTCTCAGGCCCTCCTGCATAGTTCTTTTGGCAGCAACATGCTCTTTTTATAACCAATGCAAACTTAAAAAAGTAAAAATTAAATTGTTTGTCTGATATTTTACCCGAGTTAATAAAATTGATAAATTCGTCACTGGAGTGCAACAAGTACTGCAAAACACTGCTTGG
The DNA here is from genome assembly GCA_031216915.1 of Pictodentalium vernedei. Lineage (NCBI taxonomy): Eukaryota > Metazoa > Mollusca > Scaphopoda > Dentaliida > Dentaliidae > Pictodentalium > Pictodentalium vernedei. Next base: position 213,408,720 of record CM062292.1, on the reverse strand, counting down.
GGAAGACGCATTATTACCCAGTGGTTCTGCAAGAGAAAGCTCAAGATTTGCTGATATGGTTTCCAAGGAAGTTCAATGAGTGATGATTTTGTTCTGTTTGAGCAGCTAACATACAAGCTCTCGAGAATGTCAGGGCTATCTGTTGATACAGTTTAAAATGCCCCTTGTGTGAGAGAACTGACTTATCCTGGGCACATTCCATAATAGTACTCTCTTTTGCAAGCCATGGTAATGAAGATGCTCTTGTGTTTTCATCTGATATGGCCTCGTCGTTTTTGACCTAGTGGAAACACTGACTTAAGGATAATTCCTAAGGCCACAAACTGCTGCTTTTATATTGCTTTGAAAAAATGAACGTGCCTAAAGTGTATTGTTTAGGGTCCTGCAAATCCCAAATTTCGTCTAGAATTTCGAATATCACAACTGACTGAATAATTATGCCTGTATCATATCTAGTGTAGTTCACGACAAAACATTTGACTACGGAGATTAACACGATTTAAACACGATGGCAGTATTACAAGAAACATACTGCAATTTCCTGTACCAAAATTACAAGAGCGTAATTGTTGACACGATTATCACTCATGTCATTTTTATAATGGTACCCTTCTACTTATTCTTGGTAAATCTTTTACCAAGAACAAGCAGAATACCATCATAAAATGACATGCACATAACTATCAAATCATTCCACTTCTGGAGCCACTATGCCAGATATTCCACAATGATCCTCATCCATAATTATTTTATTGTTTATGTAGTTCACGACAAAACATTTGACTACGGAGATTAACACGATTTAAACACGATGGCAGTATTACAAGAAACATACTGCAATTTCCTGTACCAAAATTACAAGAGCGTAATTGTTGACACGATTATCACTCATGTCATTTTTATAATGGTACCCTTCTACTTATTCTTGGTAAATCTTTTACCAAGAACAAGCAGAATACCATCATAAAATGACATGCACATAACATTTGACTACGGAGATTAACACGATTTAAACACGATGGCAGTATTACAAGAAACATACTGCAATTTCCTGTACCAAAATTACAAGAGCGTAATTGTTGACACGATTATCACTCATGTCATTTTTATAATGGTACCCTTCTACTTATTCTTGGTAAATCTTTTACCAAGAACAAGCAGAATACCATCATAAAATGACATGCACATAACTATCAAATCATTCCACTTCTGGAGCCACTATGCCAGATATTCCACAATGATCCTCATCCATAATTATTTTATTCGTACAATACATTAGAAGCTGCTGGTTGGAAAATTGGAAATGTTTCAATAAAAGAGTTTGTATTCTGTGCTGCACGACAAAGAATTCAGGCATCCCAAGTCCCGGCCCACCAACATTGTCATGTGAATTCAAAACCTATATTTTCTGTGCGTATTCCAGGTGGTTTTGTATCTCGAGAAATGATTCAAAGGAAACCCGGTAACATTTCTAACGACAACAAAAACGTGAACCATGGAATCTGTCAACATTAAGCATAAATGCACATTCCCGATCGAAGAGTCGCACAATAGTGAGAAATGACAGCCCTATCATTTGATTGTTGATTCATTTGTTGGCCTACCCCACAATTTGAAATCTTGAATTGAAACGAACACTCGAAGCTTTGCAGGCCCCTAGTATTCTTCACTACTTGTGGGATGCATTTATCTTGACATTGTTTTTACATCATTGTCGGCTGCCTGTACAGCAGCCAACAATAATGTAGAATCACTATGAAGTCATCAGCAGCTGTGTAAATGTATACACAGTAGTTAGTATTGTAAAATTAATCTGAGGATTTAAGAGTTTTAATAATGAACCTGAATTTTATGAATGATGAAATGTAACTTTTCCTCATTAAGTTACAGTTCTCTCATTTTCTCACTGATTGTTTTCTTTCAGGAATTGGATGCGACTGAAAGAGGAGACGGTGGTTTCGGATCAACAGGAAGATCATAGCATATGTTCTCCAACTTTGTAAATACATTCATCACTGCTGTTTGAACTAATGTTTAAAAATGTCAGGACTCAGTAATGGTAAACTGTCTGTTACGAAAGTGACCATGTTTTCAGAATTTGATTCCACAGAAAGACCATTCTTGCAATAGCAAGGTTATAAAGATAATTGAAGTTGACCGTGTTGCACAGCATTAGTTATAATCAGTATTGCATCAGATACCATATCTTATCGCTAATCATTGTTCATTGTCATATTTATTCATAATGACACAGCATTAGTTCTAATCAGTATCACATTAGATAACATATGTTATCACTAATCATTGTTCATTTTCCAGTGTTCAACCGATCATTGGAATCGGATACCCCCATCGGCTGATTGTGGGCAATCAGATGACAACAGCAATGGCTCCTGGAACATCGGTTCAACCGATTGTTGCCAAGCATTTTTTGTGATCATTCATTAACCACATTTTATTATCTTCTGCAATTGTTAATGTAAAATTATGTCAATGATACCATTCAATAAAGTTGACAAACAAACCATGATGTGTATTCTTAATTTCTCTAGATGCTCCTTTACGGGATATACAATTTAAACAACATGTAAAGCTTACAACTGAGCTTACTTGCAGCAATCGCCAATTCATACCGGAAAAAGTGAAGGTTGCACTCCCTTGACTCGGGTCGCAGTAAACTGACCAGTTGCGAGTACCGTCCAAGTGTGCACGTCTGGTCATATTACTGCAACCTGAGTCAACGACGTTTAACACTGTGAAATATGTTCAATTTAATGTAGTTCTTTCAAGCCCAGACTTGTCTGGTAGTGCACAGTATTACAATCGGAATCGGCCGAGTGTGAGCTCAATCGGTCAGCGGCCATTTTTGGTAATCGGTTGAACATTATCATTGTCATATTTTTTCATAAAGACATTGCATTAGTTATAATCCTTATCACATCAGGTATCATATGTTATCGCTCATCGAGGTTCATTGTCATATTATTAACACAGGTGACCAAGGGATAACCCACCACCTAAGATGATCATATTGTTTCATTTTTTTTCAATTTTTGCTTCCAAAACATTGCTTATGACCCCCCCCCCCCCCCCCCCCCCCCCCCCCTTTACAGTGAGGCATCATAAGCTATATATTCAGGAAAAATTTTGTCAATACATCTTTGTGTTGTCTGCTAGTAATGTTACAGTACTGTGATCACAAAATTGGGCAGAGTATTTTGACTGGATGGCAACCCGGTCGAAATTAGCTGTCTGCTTTCCTCACCACAACACTGTAGAAATCTCTAATGTTGAAAAAGAAATGAGAGAATCTGAATTTTTTTCTTACGTGCTCTTAATTTTGCAGTATTTCATTTACGCAATCTTAACCCACTGATGTGTGTTGTGATGGAATTTAGATCTGATCATGAAAAAGACTGCTTTTGTGATTGTAGTACTGTATGTAAAAGGTTTACATGCTACTCTGGTTTCTGCGTTAGAAACCACAGGGGTGTGATTTTTCAGTTTTGTATCTGATTTCAGTTTATTTCTTATCTAACTACAAGGGTGCACAGTGGCTCAGTGGTTATGGCATTGGACTTCAAACCAAAAGGTCCAGGGGTAACTGCGATGTGTCATTGGGCAAGGCACTTAATCCTGATTGCCCTCTTGGGGGCATGGTGGAGCTGTAAGGCATACTGCACGTTGATGGTGGACTTGTTTTCAACCAATGCTTACTCCTCTTGTGTGGAGTTAGTACGTTGAGGAGTCGTTTGGCAGTTGCTTGGTGGTTCTCTCTGGGTACTCTGGCTTTCTCTAGCCATACTACTGTCCGACACGAGGTGACCCTGGCTGTCAAAAGTATGGTTAAACCCCAGTAAATAAATAAATCTAACTACAATTTTCAAACCATTTTCATGTGAATTAAAAAAAATAAAAAGTCGCCTAAATCATTATTTTAACAGGATACCAGTTATAGGGGGGTATGAAGCTTGACTTTTTAATCTTTCCCTCTTCGCAAACAGGATTTTGATTTTTTTTTCTTCAGGTCCCAATCACACCCCTGAAACCACTATCATTGCTCACCTGAATAGGGCGAGAACCATGATGGAGTCATATTCATAAGCAAATTAATTTTTTTCATATGGCATTACTTTGTGATAATTTATTGGCGAGTGTCGCATTTCAGTGTATTTTAACAAAATATATTGGAAAACTTCTGATGAGCGATTTAATCTTGCACTTCAGTAGTTAATATTCATTTTCATTACACATATTCTCAGGGAAGAATTCATGAACCTCAAAAGCCAAGGAAGATTTCCTGCTTGTTTTTATTATTTTATTTATAGACTCTCAGCATTATTATATGTGAACTTGTGAAAAACTACCCATGTGAAATTTGATTTAAATAGCGGGCCGACCCATCCCAAGATTGTTAGCCCTGAACATGCGATTGAATAATCCTAGTTGCATTGTATATCAAATTCAATGGATTGACTCAATGAATCACAGAATCAAACTCTCCCCATTTGCATAATAAATTATGCTCAGCTAGAAAAGTAGGCTTGGGTTACAGAGCTCCAAATATGACTTGTGAAAGTGTTCACACTTGTTGAGTTTCTGCTAAAAAAAAAAAAAACTTTTTGGAAGTCGTTTTAGTGCTATAAATACTCTAAACTCTGTACAGTGATGTCAAAATACAAAAATGTTGAGTAGCAAACTTCTGTCATGCAACTAGAAATTTAACCCTTAAGGGTCGAATTCCGAATTTGATAACTTTTTAATGCAATCGAACAGGTGCCCCAAAATGCACTGTTTGGGTCAACTCAAAACTTCTTTTCTTAGTACCTGGTCAGTTTTTCCGCAGCAAGTCTTGGTTGTCTGTCTAGGCAGCCAAGACTTGACTAGAAACAACTGCAAAGCCACAGGAGGTTGACTTTCACAGTGTAGCAAAAATGTTTAAAAATCTCCAGGCCCTTAAGGGTTAAACAATTCAATCTTGTTTGATAGAGCTCATGGAGATCTGTCAAATGAGATTGAATTTGTAAATGCTTAAGCCTTTATGGGAAATATTTGCAGCTTGAAATTTTCACATCAGTGTAGAGGGTTAAATTTAGTAAAAGTGTATTGATAATCCCACTAACATGGAAACACTTTTTCAACAAAAATTTCTGTTTTCATTGCTTTTTTTACTTTGAAAGAATTTCTGAAATAGATACAGAAACATCATTTAGGATTTTTATTGAAACACCAAGTCCAAGAACCAGTTAACCCTTTCAACACTGGTGGTATCTTCCATGACAGTTAAATGGCAGAAATTGGAAGAGTCCACATCCATTACTTGGGGGTAGAGCAATTAATATTTTCAATGTGCAGCCTGCATATTGAAAATATTAATTGTTCTACCACACATGTTCACTTAGTAGCCATCCTACTTAATGAAATTATGACGTATGTTCCTGGACCGGAAAAACGACCTCTCGTGTTGAAAGAGTTAATTCCATAGTGGGTGAAAACTTGTCAGCTGCAGGTTTAGTCCTTCAAGTGCTTAATTTTGGATTCCACTTTACATTTCATTGAAAACCATAGACCAAAGTTTCCGCAGTTCCAAGAATTTCTTGAAAGTGGTTAGTGTTGAAACAATTAGTCGACTAGTCGAACTCGATTCGATTTTCGGAAAAATCTACTCTGAAATCCGCCAGTCGACTAGTCGGGAAACTCAAAGATGAAGTCGTAAAATGCCAATAGTGGGGGTTAATGATTACAAACATCAGACGTTTCTGCTTCGTGATGGACCTATTTTAAATTGTATTGAGAAGTGGATATCAAAGCAATCATTGTCATTTGTTGATGCCGATAATGTTACAACTTAGATTTCAGCAGCATTACAAGCACTGATTTCACCTAACCTAATCACTGGCGCGCGTTGAAGAAAAATACTTTGATGTACAACTTCAAAGATGCCGTTAATTCATGCAAGCGTTCTGTCCCTCACCCAAGTCGCCCACACTTTATAATTGATATAAAAATAAAATACATGCCTGAAACACTGACATATCGTTGGCCTTTTTTGTTTGTTACGTCAGGTAAAGGGTTAGGGCATGCTAAGCCCTTTCAACTCTCATTCGTCCACAGCACTCCACACAAGGGTCAGTTGAAGTGCCGTAACTCTGCAGAGTTCCCGTGCTTAAATTGAGTCTTGTATCCCCACGGGAACCCCAGAAAGTGAAGCAGTGCTTGTTTACTGTGGTAAACAATCTCTGTTTCACTGGTAAAATAGGACCCAGTCACTAATGCTTGGGGTGCGAGTCCTCTAAAATAGGCAACATGGGGTATAAACGATTGACAGACCTTGACTTTATCTCTCTATCTCTTTATCTCCATGTTGTGGTCATGATTAGCCATTGTGCAGAAGTATGTGACCTTAAACACCAATAAATAAATACTGACTCTTGAACATATATATAAGTGAATCTTCTTTGAGCCAATTGTCCTGTCTTCCTCAAAGGTAAATCAATGCCATAGCTCCATATTCTATGATATTACTGTACTGGTTTGGGTGCAAGCTGGCGAAGACCGGATATGAAGGTGAGGAAACTGTCCTTCACAAAATTTGAGCCGGGAGTTTTTAATTGCACCGGGCGAATGGCAGCACACTTCAAACATTTTACAAATTCACGAAACTTCTGTTTTAACATCATTGGGTACTTTTTCCACTGTTCGGACAGAGGACTAGGAGGCACGCACTTCCCAGGTATTCTAATTTTTTTACTGAATGGTTAAAGCTATAATATGCACGGCATTTTAAAAAACTCAAAATTCGAAAAAGAACAGCTACGTTCATGACTTTGACAAGGAAACTTCATCAAACACCTGTCAAACAAACAAGTCATTAAACGAAAGGGTTTTCAACTTACATGTAACAGTCTCTTGTCACCTATTTTACTGAGCCAATTATGTTTTTAACAGAAAAGAAAAGCTGACTAGTCGATTTTGAATCGATTACTCCTGCCGACTAGTCGACTTTGAAAAATAGGTAATCGTTTCAACACTAAAAGTGGTGGAATTTTTAAATCTCTTGCGAAAAATCTGGAAAGTTCTCGAATACTGGAACATTTTTTGCAAAATGAGGTAACGTGTACCAGGCGATCAAAAATTCATTTCAGCAATATTCACCTCATAGCAAATGGAATATTTCTGGAATGGATATTCCCGAGCCTTTTAGAAAGTCTGTTTAAAAATATTAGAAAAGAATCGTGCATTAGATTATTATTGTGACATATCATTAAATATGGCAGTTTGGAGTTGACATTCCTGTGTACATGTTACTGTATGGACTTCTTGGGGTGGGGGAGCTCCCATGTTTTTACTCCAGAAACTCCTTGAATTTTCTACTCATTGAAATGCAGGAACCCAAATAGAAACACTTTTATAGTACTTGAATATCATTAACAATTGTCAGAATGTCACTAATGAGCTTTATTTAGCTGATAATATTTTTGCTTAGTGGTACACCATATAGAATCAAAATATACTTCTTTTGCTTCATGTTGCACTAAAAAGTGAATATGCTAAAATGTATTTCCTATAATTTTTTGTCACTGTTAACAATTTGCCCAGCAAATCGGCGGCTTCAGTCCACATAATTTATAAACTTGAGCAGTTGAAAAAAAATTCAACAAAACCATGTGACCCCTCATCAGAACGAGCTTAACAAGCTCGTTCTGATGGGAGGTCACATGTTATGGTTTTGTTGATATTTTTTGATTGTTTTTTTTTTTTAATAAATTGTAAAAGTAATTAAAGTAACAAAGTTTGATGTTGTGCATGTTGGGTAAAGAGTTGATTATGATATGAGAATCAAGATTGTTTCAACTGGGGCTCTTTTTTTCTTTCATTTTCATTGAATTTTGCATTTCTGTTTACATTCCACTGAAAACCATAGATCATTTCCGCAGTTCCTAGACTTCCTTGAAAGTCATAGTATTTATGAATCTTTTGCCAAGGACCTGAAAAGTCGTTGAATATTGGAACATTACTTGAAACCCTTGAAAATGAGCTTTTTATTTATGACAGCAATATTCAGCTCACTTTACAGCGAGCTGATTATTTCTGGAATGGATATTCTCTGCCTGTTTAACCTTTACGTAAGGAATTGGCCACATCTGCCCACATAATTTATGAAATTTCAACAACACCATATTTTGCTGAAGGATTAAAAAATTTGTATTCAGTACCCTCTAGAGGTGTGTAACTAAGATTAATCCACATAGGTTGTATCAAGAGGCTTCATAGGGGAGCTCTACATTTTACATTATGATCAACTGAAGAAAAGGCATGATTGCCGGATTATTTTTGTCACTCCTGAGGGACTCAAGGATTTAGAGTGTAGCCTATGGATTTGGATTGCTTAATGTGGACACATTCTTGGACTCTGTTTATATTGTGTTCTTTTCAAGATGAGCGCTTCAGGCCCCGTTGGGCCTCTTGTTTTTCTTTTACTTTCCATTTTTTATATTTCTTTATTACTTTTTTTAGATTGTTTTAATCTTTTTTCATTCACTAAAGTGATAATACTGTCAGAAAACTGAATTTATTAAGAAACAAATCATTTATTTATAAATAAAAAAATATACTTTGTCATGTTTTGTCTATTTGTACATGTCTATGCACTGTTTTCTTGAAACACTTCCCCATTTTCTTCCCCTACTTGAAAAATTTTGACTTTCACTTCACACAGGTCAATTGAATTCCGTGTGTTCTGCCTTGGCCTTGTATATCCTTGGGTTAACTAGCATTCCCCTTTTAGGGTCTGTCGGTGGCTGAGTGGTGTGCATGGTTCAGTATAGTTTTGCTAGGCGGTTCGTGCCGAAGGAAACTTTGTGTGTTCGAACTCCTGCTGTGCCATTGGTAAATAAAGCCAGCGTCCTTTCTTTACTCTATGGCACACTGGAAATTTGAAAAAGAGGCATTCTCGCTGATTTCCAAGAAGTGCAGTATGTAGAATTAAATGATCATGATGAATAATAGATCAGTTGCATGTTTGTCGTTTTTTGCTTGTCCACAAGTTAATCTGTGTGATGTCAGCAGAGGAGAAATTAGTAAAGAACAGGTGGTCATTACAGTACACTTAACTGCAGGGGTACTGGAATTCTCGCTCCAATCAGCTGAAACAAATATTCAAATTTCCCTTTGTAGAAAGGAATATTCAGATATTAAATTGGCATTTAAATATTTGCATCCAACCTTCTGTACGACAAAAAATAGGTGGTTGCTCTCGGAGGAAGCAAAGGTAATGCACATCATGAGTGAACACATATCCGTGAGGAAGTAATATTTAAACATTATTGAACTTGCACTCGAAGTGCACATTCCTCATTAAAATTTCCCATCACACAAATGTGCGGGGGATAATGTATTTACGAGAATTTCCTCAACATTTTAATGCAGAATATCTAGATGAAAACATTGGTTCACAGATCATCGACTGAAGGGAGATAATTCATGATATGGCCATGTCTGTCCATCTATTCATTCTTTCTTGTTCAAGCAATGACTTGAGAACTGCATATCCAACACGTCGCAACTTTTATGGTGGATTAGACCCCTGACATCGGGAAGATTCCTTGTGATAAATACCATCGACATATTCAGTACCGTAGGGTTAATCATCATTGATTTATTGTGTGTTTATGCTTGTTCAAGTAATAATTTGAAAAATGAATTATTACTGAATCCCACGTTTTTCTGGTTCAATACAGTTGGCTCTTGGAAACTAATCGATAACGGACATTCTGGCACATCCAATATAGTGATGCAGACCATACCGCAAAAAAAATTCCAGGTACGGTACGGGTCCAAGGCTGGACTGAGGTCTCTATCGGTACACTGACTTACCGGACCGCCCTGACTACCCAGTGGGAAATTTTTCTGATTTATCGCTGGTTTGGGATAAAACACTTGTTTGTATTTTTCTTTGATTTGCAACTTCAACAAGACCAGCACAAAATCAGTTACAAGAACAGGTTTCTGTCTTGCTATCTAGGCATTGTGGCACATTGAATCGTCAGACCAGGTCACAAGGGTGGGGGGGGGGGGGGGGAGTAATACTTTTTGCCGGTACAAAGGGCGGTATCCGGTAAAAAGGACGGTAAGTGCATAAAAACTACGTTTTAAAGTACCTCTGAATGTGTGAAAAGTGATTATTTAATGAAGCGTACGCAATAATAAATATATAGAAGGAAGATTAAGTATTTGTTCAATTGTAGACTATATTTTTATACTGTACCAATGACCCAGACTTAGCTGGTGCTAACTCTAACAAAACCAGGGCCAAACACAAATTTTGCCCCCCAATCCCCAAAATTTGCATCCAAAACCAAAAGAAATCATGTCCTATAGGACCTCCATACTACGCCCCCACTGCGCATGCGCAGTGACGCAGACGTCCCGAAATTGGCGCCAATTATCATTCTCTGTTTGGCCCTTCATCAGTCAACATCTCACTGATCTCTGTGCTTGTAAATCTCAGTTTAAAGGATGCCAGACACGTAATTTTTGGAGAAATGGTGATTCTAAGGAGGATATAGAAGGAGGAGAGGAAAAAGAAGTGACAAAAAATAATCAGGGCTGTACTTAAAATTTTTTATGAAATTATGTTAAGTTGCCTATTTTCGAGGCATGGGCCTCTTGTTGTCATTCTTGCTAAATGTTGCACTGCTTATTCAGTGTTTCCTCTCCCCTAGCCTTCTAAAGTCCCCCCTTGCAATTCTCCCATGCTTTTGGCATATTTTTGAGAAAGTTCATTTCTAAAATTTTCTTGGGTGAGTTGCTTGGATACAGAATGTTTTCTGTTATTTTCCCCATAGTTACGTTTTCACCCATGGGTGTATAAACGTTGTGTTCTGCATCTTCCATCTGATGTTCTGCAGATTCTCCCCTGGGAGTCTCTGTCTTGCATCAGATAGAGTGTAATTTTGATGACTGATTTCGGGCCAGTTTTTTCAGTGCCTGGAGTCATGTTTTCTGGTGTTTTACACTGTTTGTTTTCATTGGCAACAGCCTTTTTTGAGGGGGGCTGTTTGTCTTTGGTGTAGTTTATCTCACTATAAGATACATTTATATTATCCGTAAGTGTCTCATTAATTATTTAATATAAATTTAAAATTTTTGACCACACTTTGCCATCGGATCCATCGGGGCTCAACGTTACTTTTCAGAAACTTGGGCTTCGCTGAAAAAATATTTTTTCAAAATTATTTTGATTTGCAATTGTTTTTTCATTCATTAATGGATCATGTTATTATGTATCTTTGTGTCAGGGGTTTGTGCGAGTAACTAGGACTTGTTGTTGACTTTTCACAATGAAAGGATATTGTTCAAATTGTAATGGGAAGAAATCTTCCTCTGACTTTCATGATCATTGTATTAATTGTAGTCAGTGTTCTCGCACTAATCCCTGTTCTATATGTCAATATTGGGATGACAAACATTGGAAACGTGTGTCACGGTATGTTGTTACTGGAGAAAGGGCTATGCCGGCTCTTTCTCCGCAAGGTCACTCTACTCTCTCAGTTTCTATTTCAGAGGAACAAGAACAGGGTGATGTTTCCATGTTATCTTCTGCAAGTGCGCTTCCGTCGTCACAAATGAATTCAGAACTAGCGGCAAAAGTGCTCATGGAGATTAGACAAATGTCGTCCGCTAGCTCGCCCGGTGTAGCGTCCATTCACCGAATGGTTCGGCAGCCGGGTTCGTCCGATGCGGTCCAGGAGGAAATGTTGGGTGATGCGAGCACTATAAACATTCAATGTGCACACCCGGTGACGGCGGATAGTAAGCGAGATCGGAGGAAGCCTTTGAGTCCGGTTCCTAGCTAGTCCAGGTCCAGCCGGGCCGCGAGCGAGAGAGGCCCCTCTCTCGTACAACAACATCTGGGACCAGATGTTGTGGTACAAAATGTGTCGCAAGCGGAGCATACGTCCGTCGCTCGGGACGCTCCGTTGTATAGGCAGTCCGCGGAGACTGCTAAGGCTTCTTCTTCTCGTCAGCGCACACGACCGCACCTTGGCTGCGTGACCGCCGATATCTTACCAGCTTCGCTGATCAAGGATTCTTCGGCGACCAGGTCACACCATCCGGCAGCCAGGGACTCGAGGCCGATGGACTCAGGACGTTCGCATAGAAAAAGTATGTGGGAGCCATCTGATGCGGAGCTGCCCTCGGCGAAGCAGCGAAAGACTGCGCCTCCGCAGGTCTCGATGACGGACATTCTTGTGCAGATAGCACAGCTCATCGCAGCATCCCAGCAGCCGACAGAAACGGTGTCGGATCGAGAATTATCCGACGGCGCTGGGTCGGTACGCTCCGCCGAAGCATCGGGGGCAGACGACCGGGAGCATCATGAGGTCCGACCGGATGGTGAAAGGGATACGGATGATTTGGAGCTATCCCTTTCGGAACAACATAAAGCTGCCGTGGACTTCATCCGGCACTTTCTCCCTCAAGTTGTTCCGTCGGGCCAGACTGCGGCGGTTCCGGACAAGAGGATTATAGCGTCATTGAACTCTGAATTTTTTGAGCGGTTCAGGGACATCGCTCCCGAGTTTCCGTCGCAGTCCAATAATGTTGCAAGAACATTTGAATTATTGAACGACGCTATATTCAAACTTGCTTCCAAGACGGGGAAAGCAGGTTTCTTGTCCGCCAATACTCTCATCCTGCCTTTCATTAATGCAAGGAATAAATTCGACACGGCAGGTCAGGGTATCCCGAGAGTTCCTCTGCGTATGGACGACGAGGCGGAAGACTTAAGAGCTATCATTACCGTCGTCGGCTTCTATTCCAACCGCGGTGTTGGAAACAGCTATTTCGTCTAACAGAGCCAATTTAGATGCCTTATCTTATGCAGATCACCTTACTAAGGCGTTATCACTGCGCCTTCAAGGGAAAGAATTTCAGGATGTACAATCCTCTTTAAGACTTCTTTCAAGGGCAGTAGCTTATTCCACGTGTAACTCCGCCCTTTCTGTGGCAAACCTGGAGTTGGTTAGACGTGACGCAGCCCTAGCTACATCCACACTCGTGGATACTAAGGTGAAGAATTCTCTTAGAGTCGCTTCGGTCTCCGGAGAACTTCTCTTTGACGGCAAGCTTTCTGCTATTTATGATAAAATTACAAAGAAAGCTTCGGATTCTCTGTTGTTCAAATCTGCTTCTAAGAAGTCGGATACAGCAGACAAGAATAAGACAGGCACTTCTGGGTCTAATGCGCCCAAGAGAGGTTCCTATAGAGGTTCCGGTTCGTCCTCTTGGTCTTATTCGAGAGACCGTCAGGGTAGCGACTCTCGTTCGAGACGTCCTTCGGGCCGGGACAACCGGTCGGACGCCCCGAGGTCGGCGGGTCGTGGAGGACGTGGTTTCTCCTACCGCAGGCCTCGCAAGTCCAGGAGGTGATGGCTTAAACCTCTATCGCGTACCGGTTGGCGGAAGGTTGTCGAGCTTTTCACAAGAATGAGCGTCGATTACGGACGACCCTTGGATGAGAGGAGTGACTTCGGAAGGCCTAAAGATATCCTTCAAACGAAAGCCTCCATTAACTCGAAGTCCAAAGTGGACTCAACTTCCGTCAAATCCGCAGAAAAGAGACGCTCTGTTATCAGAGGTGCAGTCTCTTTTAATGAAGAACGCGGTAGAGGTCGTAGAAAACCAGGAGACCCCGGGATTCTACAGCCATCTGTTTCTGGTTCCGAAACCAGACGGCTCGTTCCGTCCAGTCATAGATTTGAGCTGGATAAACAAGCTGATCATCGCTCCGAAATTTTATATGGAGACGATTCGGTCGGTCAGAGCGAGTATTCGGGTGAACGATTATGCAACAAGCATAGATCTCAAAGATGCGTACTTTCAGGTCATGGTACATCCGACATTCAGAAAGTATCTACGCTTCGCAGTCCTAGGAGTGGTGTATCAATTCCGGGCGATGTGCTTCGGACTGAATCTAGCACCCTGGGCTTTCACTCGGGTAATGAACTCGGTAATGATCTATTTCCGAGCTCATTCGTCTGCGGTAACGTCGGCCTACCTGGACGACATTCTTCAGAGGTACGGCAACGAGTTAACGCTTCAGAACGATGTTCAGAATCTACTTCTATTGCTCCGACGTCTCCGTTTTATAGTAAACGAGGAGAAGTCGGATCTGGTGCCGTCCAAGTCATTCACTCATCTGGGAATGAGCTTCGAGACGCACAACAATCTCGTTCGTCTGCCGTTAACCAGAGCGAAATTAGTCAGTTGTTACGCTCGCTATTGTCTGCACGCAGACAAAGTCACAGCGAGAGAATTTATGAGACTGATAGGTCTGTGCGGAGCCGCTGCGGATCTCATTCCGATGGGGCGGTTACGCACGCGTCCTCTCCAAATTTTCTTGACTCAGAATTGGAGTGTGAAAATTCATTCGCTCGACGTAGACGTTCTCTTGTCAGATCAGGTGAAACAAGAGATTCAGACTTGGGCAAACATTCAGTGGTTAACTCAGGGAGTTCCGCTGCAGTTGCCGGATCCGAGTTTTACCATTATGACGGATGCCAGTCAAACAGGTTGGGGTGCATCATTGATCCCAACGGATTCGAGATGCCAGGGTCTTTGGGATCCGCAATTCCTGTGCAAGCACATAAACATCAAGGAAATGATGTCAATTTGGCTTGCGTTACGTCATTGGATGGACATTATTCACAATGCTCATGTCCAATCCTATCCAACAATACGACAGTAGTGGCGTATATACGGAATCAGGGAGGCACTCATTCAGTTCCGTTCAATCTAACGGAAAGAATCCTTCTGTTTGCGCTAGATCATCAGGTTCTTCTTTCGGTCCGTCACATACCGGGTCGTCTGAATGTGCTAGCAGACTCCCTTTCACGAAAGGGTCGCTTGTTGCCGTCGGAGTGGACTCTCAACAAACTAGTATTCAATCAGATTTGCTACCAATGGGAACGGCCAATGATAGACTTATTTGCGACACATCTCAACAATCAGTTGCAGACGTATGTGTCTCCGTGTCCGGATCCAAGAGCATTTGCAGTAGACGCTCTGTCGATCCCTTGGGACGGAATGATAGGATATGCGTATCCTCCAGCACCGTTAATTCAACAAGTATTGCTAAAGATAAAACAATCTCAATGCAAGATTCTGTTGGTAGCATCTCTGTCGCCACAGAGACCGTGGATAAATCTACTCAGGTGTCTGTTGTGGGACCTACCGCGAAAGCTTCCTCCACGGGAGGATCTTCTTTCGCAGGGGAAATCGCGTCAACTCCATCACAACCTGCAAGGTCTCAACCTTCACGTTTTTCCGTTGTGCGGTCCTTCTTGCATGGCAAGCACTTTACAGGACGAGCAGTGGACGCAATTTCTAACTGTAGGAGGACCTCCTCTTCGCTAAACTATGCGGCTAAGTGGAAGGTTTTTCGCCGTTGGTGTAGGGATCATTCGGTTGATATTTTTGATCCCTCTATACCAGACATTGCAAACTTTCTAGTATACTTGTTTGACGAAATCAAACTGCAGCCTGTTACTATTAAGGGTTATAGGTCTATGTTATCTGATACCTATGCACATCATGAGAGTTTACAAATTGGATCTAATGTCTCTTTATCTAAGTTGGTTAGAAACTTCTCGATAAATAGACCCAGAACTCTTAGATTAATTCCTAAATGGAATTTAGCTTGGGTTCTTCTTAAATTGAAGGAAAAGCCATTTGAGCCTCTTGGGACAGTAGATTTCAAATTCTTATCTTATAAGACAGCTTTTCTCTTAGCTTTCTCTTCTGCTAGAAGAGTCAGTGAGCTTCATGCACTGTCGGTGGATGATTCTCACTATCGTAGTGTCGGGAACACTATCACCTTCACTACTAATGTGGGTTTTTTAGCTAAGAATCAGGCTCCTAATAAATATCCGGAACCTATTGTTATTAAGGCTCTTCCGTCTTCAGACGGGCGTAGGCCTTTACTCTGTCCTGTTAGAGCGTTACGTATCTATAAACAGAGATCTCAGTTTATCAGAAAGGGACGGAAACGTTTCTTTCTGTCTTTGATGCCTAATAGAAGGGACATTTTCCTCCATCCTATTGCTAGATGGATTCAATTAACTATCCGTACTGCTTATGAGAGTTTATCTTCTCAGCAGTCTGTGCTTAAGATTTCCGCTCATGAAGTAAGAGCTCTTGCTACTTCTTGGGCTTATGCTAATAGTGTTGCTATTACAGATTTAATGAAGGCTGCTTATTGGTCTCAGCCATCCACATTCACGAATTTTTATCTCAGAAATATTGAGTCCATTTCTGGGGACCTGCATTGTTTAGGTCCGTTATCTGTTGCTCAGAATGTCGTCCACTAAACAGTTGCAACTATAGTTATGCAGGCTTTCTGTTCCGGCAGTGACTCCGTCCGGCTGCCCTCTTCGCTCTGGGCTATTTGACCCAGGGCAAGGGGAGGGGGGGGGGGGGGGGTGTTCCCTTAGGTCACCTGCTTTATAGTGAAAAGCAAGGGAATGCCTCCTCCAAAGTCAGTATTTCTGAGTCGCTTCCGGGATGGTTTTAAAGTGTAATATTAATGTTAAAATTCATTCATGTCTTATTTTTAAAGTGTAGCTCGGTGTGAAGCATTTGTATATGTCAAGTGTCAAACGGGCTTTAATATACAATACTCGGACACTTTTAAAAGATTATAAAGAGTCTCAATTCTCTGGACTACTTTATTTATTGGCTTACTTTAAAAATAATTAGTATAAGGGTTATACTGGATGTTAATAGAGAACATGAATATTATTGTGCTCAATTATTAAGGGTATTATATCTTTCTAATTTAATATTAAATAAGAAAGATACATGTAAAGCCTAATACTCCTTTTCTCCTTAAGGGGTTACCTCTTTATTATATAGTTGAGCTTATTGGATTTTCCTCTATGTCCTAGGCCCTCCAGCCTGTTTACTATTCAGCTAAGTCTGGGTCATTGGTACAGTATAAAAATGTTAAAAAATTTATAGTAATTTATATATTTTTTATACTTACCAATGACCCAGACGGGGATGGCCCTCCCAGGAGTTGGGAACTCTTGCCTCCCCGCTGAGTACATAGCGCTGACCAGGCACTGCCAGTAAGAATGATAATTGGCGCCAATTTCGGGACGTCCTTGACACTGCGCATGCGCAGTGGGGGCGTAGTGTTTGGCCCTGGTTTTGTTAGAGTTAGCACCAGCTAAGTCTGGGTCATTGGTAAGTATAAAAAATATATAAATTACTATAAATTTTTTAACTTTCAAGACAAAATAGATCATTTCGCCATCGACACGCCATTTTGCGCAAGGAAAACAAGGTGCACGACGGTGGAACATTATATATATATATATATATATATATATATATATATACCGGGACGGTACTTGCTCGATGGAGGTGTAACAAATTCGTGAGCGTAACATTTATATGTTTCTGTTCACTACGAAGGGATTTAACAGAAAGGGTTTGGGAGAGACAGGGAGAGAAACCATTTATAATTTGAAAATAGTCTACAATAAAACAAACAATTCTTAATCTTCGTTATATATATTTATTATTGCGCACGCTTCATTAAATTGTCACTTTTCACACATTCAGCTGTACATTTAGTACTTTAAAACAGTTTTATACACTTACCGTCCTTTTTACCGGCAAAAAGTTGTGTTCAAGCTATTTTTTTTAAACGGGGTTCATAACTTATTTTCAGTTAGCTTTTCGCCAAACACATGCCGAGGTGATAATAAATATTAAAACCAACCACACATCAGTGGATACTAGTTCTAGATTCCTGTATGTCCTACCCCAATGATACTCACATGCGCCTATTAAGACTGGAGCGCCTTGTTCTCACTCCACCAATCCCTATGTGTGAACTCCCGGGGGAGGGCAGTTTTTATACACTTACCGTCCTTTTTACCTGCAAAAAGTATTACCCACAAGGGACAAAATCTGTGGGAGCAAACTATAACGTATGCTGATTATGCTCGTCTGTGTCTGTCTGTCTTTAAAGGGGTCACTGTGCTGACAAACTAACCACGTTCAAGTCATTTCGACTAAGATTTTGGTTTTATTTAAGAAAATGCATAGCGAGGCTGAATATAATTAGCAAGGCGTATGAAAAATGAGGTCCCTAATAGGTTAATTTAGCGACACTAATCGGGTTGTCAGACGAGCTATTGGGCACTTCTGTAACAGCGTAGCAGGCAAAACGTTTATTATTAGCACAGAACACTGAAATGCTGAGCCCAATTAAACTCTTATCTTTCCCTGCAGTACATAAATTCTGCTGTTCTGGTCAAATAAACTCTGGTGACCAATGCTCGGGGCTAGAGTTTTGTGGGTAGGACCTTGTAAACGATACAGGCTAAACTTGACGTACTTGTGTAGTAGACATGGTATAGCCATCAAATACATGCTAAAAGAGACCTTAGACACCAATAACAACTAAATTGCTCCAAAGCCTTGTTTGAACAAAATTCAAGTTATGATTCAAGATGCTTTATTCATGAAATACAAGCATATTTGATCCTATAGTTGAGATTACCATCTCTGCAACTAGCCAAAATCCCAACAACATATAACTACTCGACAACGTGAACCAGTTGACTTTGCAGGATTTCAGTGACTCATTTTATTCCTGAAAATTGCTGGAATTCATTAATCCCTGGTGTGGAATGCCCTTAAATATGGGAGCCTTCTTTGAAAAATGGAGTATCATGCAGAGCAGTTAAGAAATATTCAGCTCACCTCACGATAAGCTGTATTTTTCCAGAATGGATCTTTTCAGCCTAACACAGGGTTCATAAGGGTCATGGTAAACCTGGAAAGTCATGGAATGTTCTTTTTAAAATCAAGGCCTGGAAAAGGGGGAGGTTATTTTACGGAGTCATTGAAAATCAAGCTAAAAGTCATGGGATTTCGGAATTTTAATTCTGAAGTGTGAAATTTCAGTTTTATTCTTCATTGTGTGCAAGTCGCTTGATGTATAACGATTAAAGGCCTAATTCCGACTTGAATCCCCTGTTTCTTCAACAAAACATGTGTCCAACATGCCATCTTTGGATCAAGGCAAACTTTCAAAGTGCTTTGGCAGTTGTTTCTATACAAGTCTTGGCCGCCTACATAGGCAGACACGACTTGCCTTGAAACAACTGCAAAGGTCACAGAATGTTGACTGTCAAAGGGTAGTAACAATGTATAAAAATATCTTTGCCCTTAAGGGTTAAAGTTGGTAATAAAATCCGAATATCATAAAATATTTGTTGGCAACTGAAAAACTTTCAAGTTCTGTAGCCTATCAGCAGTTTACCTGCTATTAAGCACTCCATGTTTTGGTTGTATTTTTCAAGATATCGACTACTCTATCCAAGAAAGCTCTACAAAAGGTCATGGAAATTTATTTAAAATATCTTGGAAACTCGCGGATTTTTTTTTATTTGACAAGGTGCGTGAACCCTGCAACAGAATGTCTGCCAAATAGAAACAGAATCATGCATAAGGTTGCGGACATGATTGTGATAGACGTTAAAATAGATATACAGAGTATAATTATGGCGTTACTCATGATTTATTTATTTGTTGGTGTTTAATATCGCTTTCAGCATCTATGGCTACATGGGATCTCAAAGTAGTGGAGGAGTGCTTGTTTACTGTTATTGTGACCAAGACATGAAGTGTGAGCCCACGGAAAAGGGTTGGTGGGAATTAATATGTGTGTTGTGGTTGTACGGTATTAAAGCCATAGATGCTGAGCGACTTGAACCCCAATATTAAACATGAAGCCCCTAGGGGCCTGAAACACTCAACTGAGCCATGCATTCTTACCATTTATTGGAGACCACCAACAGACACTGTACTGAATTGTAACATAACAGTTATTTATGAACACAATCTTGCTAAATTGAGGTTTCCTTTGCTGGTAACATGGTATCTTTGAAAAAAGCGCTTGTGTTACAAATCACCTTTAAAAATTAACCCTTTACCCAACGCAGACGATATCAAAATTTATTATTTTAAATATTTTTTTCAAATTTTTTAAAACATTTCAACAAGACCATATTATGTGACCCCTTGTTGGAACGAGTTCGTTCGTCACGTGATATGGTTTTGTTGAAATGTTATGAAAAATATTTTTTCAACTGCTGAATTTGCATATTACGCGGGCGGATGTGGGCGATTCGTTGGGTAAAGGGTTAATTCAGTACACGATCAGTTGAAGGATTTAAGGTTACATAAGTATCTATGCCTCGCAGCATGGTGGTTCTGTGGTTAGTGCATTGGACTTCAAACCAAGATGTACATGGTTCGATCCTGTCCGGCGGTAACTGTATGGTGTCGTTGGGCAAGACACTTAATCTCAATTTCTCACGTGGGGGTATTGTGGCGCTGTGTACTAAGGCTTACTGCATGTTGATGGTGCACGTGCCTTCAACTGCTAACTTTGCTCGTTATCCCCGCCCAAATAAAGTTTGACAAGGGTGAAATAGGTCCTCTCTGTCTGTGTCCATCTGCACATTCTGTGAACACGATAGCTTGAACAAATTTTAGCAGATTTTTGCAAAACTTGACAATACATTGTGAGGTCTGTCATGATCGAACAAGTAAAACGGCACAGCCAACAGATGCTCCCTGGAATGAAAATTGATGGAAACAACATATTGATTTTTTCAAATGCAGAAGTGTGAAATGGTTTAAGCTATATATATATAAAATAAAAATTCAAAAACGTGTGGAAGGACGAGGGCAACAGTACACAGTAAACCTGTATTAAAAGCTCCTTGGGGAGGAGATTAAACTGGCCTTTGAAGACAGGTCACTCCTTAATTAGGGTGGATGTATAAGCAGGTTTGATCATACATCCCCTGGGCATTTAATAAGATGCCAAAAGAAATGTTATATCACTTTACCATTTTGACACATTCCAAGGGCCACAATTCTAGAACGGTAAATGCCATAACGGTGAAAATCGAACTTGACCTACATTTCATGGTCGGTAGTAATGTTGTAAAATTATAAGGTCCAACATCAAGGTAAACTAGGGTTATCCAGAACGGTGAGACTACTTACCGAGAACAAATTAAAATAATAAATAAAGGCAAAAATAAATATTAATTGTTAGCATATAGGTGCCCTATGTTGTATATAAAATAAGAAAAAGCAAATTTAAAGCTTTCAGACCGACTCAGTCTGTGGTGATGGGGATTATTTATCAATTTCGGATTCGCCGCCAAACCGAGAAGAGACTATTTGCCGAGAACAAGATTGTGACTGTTAACTGACTCCGAGAAGAGAGTACTCGCCGAGAACAAGATTGTGACTGTTAATTAACACCGACTGCGTCTAGTTTAATTTGTTTTCCAGACGTTGACGTTTACTACTAACGCCACTACTCGTTTTTGAGTTCTTCACTCGCTTTCGCTGGCCAGTCGGTCTAAAAGCTTTAAATTTGCTTTTTCTTATTTTATATACAACATAGGGCACCTATGTGCTGACAATTAATATTTATTTTTGCCTTTATTTATTATTTTAATTTGTTCTCGGTTGTTCTCGGTAAGTAGTCCTACCCATCCAGAAACCATTGATTTTACCATTTTGTGACTTTTCAAGGGGCATAACTCTGGAATGGTAAGTGCCATAATAATGATAATCAAACTTGACCTGCATTTCATGGTATATGGTAATGTTGCAAAATTATAAGGTCGTACATCAAAGCAATCTGAGAGTTATCATCTGGAAACCACTGATTTTACCATTTTGTGACTTTTCATGACGCATAACTCTGGAACGGTAAATGTCATAACGGTGAAGATTGAACATGACCTGCATTTCATGGTAGGTAGTAAGGTCGTACATCAATGGGAACTAGATTTATCACCCGGAAACCATTGATTTTACCATTTTGCGATTTTTCAAGTGGCATAACTCTAGAACGTTAAATGCCATAACAGCGAAGATCGAACTTGTCCTGCATTTCACGGTAGGTAGTAATGATGCAAAACTATAAGGTCGTACATAAAAGCGAACTAGAATTATCCGGAAACCATTGATTTTACCATTTTGCGACTTTTCAAGAGGCATAACTCTGGAACAGTAAAGGCCATAATGGTGAAAATTGAACTTGACCTGCATTTCATGGTAGGTGGTAACGTTGAAAAATGATAAGGTTATATATCAAAGCAAACTAGAGTTATCACTTGCAAACCATTTGTTTTGGACAGACAGACAAATCTCGTCCACCACCAAAGGAAGTTACATACCAAATATCAAAGCATTCTCTGTGGTTGTTCATGAGAAGATTTTAAAAGTGGTTAGGCTTTGTGGGCATTAACCCCGACCCGAAGATGACAGCAGCTTCATTTGAACAAAGTAGAAAGGGTATACTCCAAAGATGGTCTGTGCCATATATGTATAACCGTGCAGAACGATAGAGTACAATCCTGGTATTGTCACTCGACCGATACAGGACTTGCAAAGGCTTGTCAAGTTGTCGTACGTCAAACACCGGAGAAACTTCAACATCATAATCCTCAACTCCCCCGCAAGGAAAATATTGAAGAACATTCTCAGTCACGGTCGAAATTTCCGGGGAATGTCTGTAACTAGAACTTATCGGACTTGTGACGTCGGTCCGAGTGGAATTATTATGCTGCATGCCGCGAGAAGATTTGTCTTTTGTTGGTGGAACTTTTGTTGATGTATTTGTTAGTACATCCTTTTTCGAAATATCACTTTGTGTGGCAAAATCACGAGTAGATCTAGATGTTTGAGTACTGGTATTCGTTGATGTTGGCCTTACCAAAGTCATAACATCCTTAGTTGAAACGGTGCATGTTCGCGTACTCATGGAGTCCTTGTGAATATGCTGCTCCTTTGTTCCAGGTATAGCACGTGAAGCACATACACTAACCTCTCGCGATGTATGAGAGTTCTGGGGAACCTGAATGTTCTGATCCTGATGAGTCTGTTGTTCTAGCTGTTCAGTGTTTTTTCTCTTGTTGTATTCTCATCTCGTAGTTTATTTGCAGTGGATTTTTGCATTGGTTGTTTTTTCCAAGACAGTATCAACGTGGTGGAATTCTCACCAGTCTGGAGAATCCATTGCATCTTCATTTTATCCAGATGAAGATTATCAAGGATTGTCTGTATATTGTCTGGCAGTTTGTTGAACATCTTTATACTAACAATTGGAACGTGGCACCTGGGTCGTTTGGACAAGCTAAAAAGATGTCCAGCCGCGGATTCTCTCACCAAATATAACCGTGGGGAACGATCGTCGATATCTGCTGTGAAACAATGGTGTTCAACTGATGACTCGGAGACAAATTAAAGATGATAACAATTTAATAGCGAATCTGGTATTCCAAATATCTAACAGCAATCAACATTTAATAACCGAACTTGTTGGATATCCGAACAATTTTACAGCAATAGCTCATGGGATTTCCCAATAAAATGAAGCAGAGTAACGTTTGGAACTTCCAAACTGTGACTGAATTCTTACTTGTGATCAAGGCTATATATACAATATAATAAATGCGTCATGTCATAACAAGTTTACTTGATATAAAGACTAAAGTAAGCTTTCACTGGGTCTTAATGATATGCCTTATTAACTTAGTGAATAGAGCTTAAACAATGGACGAAAACAATGAATAGAGGCAACTTGTTAACAACTTCTATAAGAGGGGCTTGCTGTCACACGACGAATGAAGAAATATGCCAAGTTTGAAATAAATGAAATTAAATTGGACAAAATGCGAATAGAAGATTGTGAATGCAATAAAATAACAGTAAATTTGTCTTTTTGATTCGAAAGTTTATCATGGTCTGTACACGCTCCGGTGATATATGTTTGAATTAGGGCGAGTGGTTTTAAGACAAGTTTCAAAAATTAACGGATGCCAAGTGATGGCAATAGCTGCCCTGGACTTTCAGTCAGGTGAGCCAAAATGAAATTTTTAAAAATTTTAAATCTTTATTTTTCACATGCGCAGCAAACCCCGCGTTCTAACTCCCATGTGTCAACATCATTTTTTAAATTTTTAACAGTGGTGGAGTATTTGGTGAATGAGTTGAAGTAATTTGAGAGATTAGGTGAAAAAAAATTCACCCAAATATATCTCCCCTCCCCAGGGCCTTATACAGTCTGATGGGCTTCATTTCAACAAATGGTAATCATATCCACCTGCATGTACATCAGAATAAAATTGACCACAATTGTCACTCGTGGGCAGAATTCATATTTATTGGTGTTTGAGGTCACATACTTTGGCACAATGGCTTATCGTGACTGCAACATGGACATAAAGTCCAAGTTTAATCAATTGTTTATGCCCATGTTTTAGAGGACTCCCCCCCCCCCCCCCCACAAGCATTGGTGACTGGGTCCTATTTTACCAGTAAAACAGAGCTTGTTTACCACAATAAACAAGCACTGCTTCACTTTCTGGAGTTCCTATAGGCAAAGCATAACTTATTTACACAAACGAATAGTAAATTCTCCATCAGGTTCTATATTAAATTTCAAACTCCTCTGGTGCCTCTCAAAAATAGTGGGGTATATTGCCTTGAATGAACTTTAATCTAGAATTCCTAGTACCAAGCTTTTACCAAGTGTTAAGAGTTTGTCTGGTGGATCTTTGAAGAAACTTCCTCATTGTCCACAAGTTGAAATTATGGCTCAAACATAAATACAGGAACTTGACTTGAACAAACTTGGCCCTATATGGATGTAGTGTACTATATATCAAAAGACTCTCACTGGTAGACCTGAGAAGATTTTTTGAAGAATATGTCCGTAGGCAGCCCAAACATGAACCAAGGGATTTTTGATTTACATGTAATCTGAATCCTCCCCCTCCCCCATGCACCAACACATACACCTGAGGATGCTGAATACCAATATAAAAATATTCTGAATGGTGGATCTGAAAAAGATGATTTTTATTTTTAAAGAATTTTCCTCGTATTGCACTAAATTAAAATTCGGGTGCCTTTTAGGAGCCAAGATATGAACCTAGGCACTTGCTTTGAACAAACTTGAATCTGACCACACCAAGGATGATGTATACCAAATATTAAAAGATGATTGGTGGATCTGAATAAGACGATTTTGAAAGAAATTCCCTTATATTGCACTAATTTAAAATTTGGGCTCCCGTAAGGTGCCCAACGTATGAACCCAGAGTCTCGATTTGAACAAACTTGAATCTGCTCCCATAAAGATACTGTCTATCAAAATATTCTGACAGGTTTGTTAGTTTTGTTTTATTGGGGTTTAACAACACTTTCAATGGCAAGAGTCACATCATGTCAAACAGTTTTATGGGTGGAGGAAGAACTACAGAGATGTGTTCAGCAACAGTCAGACTCCCCACTGTACTAACCAGAGTAGAGCTAGCAGCAGTTTAGGGCAAGTGCACATCGACATGCAGTCCACCTTAGTACACAGTGCCACCGTGCTCCCATGAGCAATCAGGATTAAGCGTCTTGCACACAGTTACCACTGGTTATGAATTCTGACAGGTGGATCTTTATTTATTTATTGTGTTTAATGACACATGTTTCTGTGGTTAATCATGCCCACAACATGGAAATAAAGTCAAGTTTAATAATCATTTATACCAATGTTGTCCATTTGGGAGAACATCCATTCCAAGCATTGGTGACTGGGTCCCATTTTACTAGTAAAAGAGA
Source organism: Pictodentalium vernedei (assembly GCA_031216915.1). Taxonomy (NCBI): domain Eukaryota; kingdom Metazoa; phylum Mollusca; class Scaphopoda; order Dentaliida; family Dentaliidae; genus Pictodentalium; species Pictodentalium vernedei. The sequence continues at coordinate 213,382,992 of CM062292.1, read as the reverse complement.
TGTTGTTTACCGCAGTAAACAAGTACTGCTTCACTTCCCAGGGTTCTCACATGGGCATATTACACCAAGTTAAAATTTGGGTTCCCATAAAGATCCCAAATATGAGCATAACTACTTAATTTGAACAAGCATGAAACAGCCCCCATTAGGAGTAAGGAAGCTAGATACCAAATTTCAAAAGATTCTCACTGATGGATCTTAAGAAGATTTTTAAAGAATCTTCCTCGTATTGAGCAAAGTTGAAATTTACAATCCCACAAGGAGTGCAAAGATGGACCAAGGGACCTCACTTGAACAAACCTGAATGTGCTCCCACCCCACAATCCCCTAAGGATGCTGTACACCAAAAATAAAAATATTCTCATTTCAAAGGCAAACATTGTCTTACAAACCTCATTTAGAACATTGTTCTGCACTTCAAAAGGATGCTCTGTACCAAATGTCAAGTCACTGTACCCATCGATTCATGAGATTTTTTAATGAAAGTGTCAATGACACTGCAGCTTAACATGACTGTGTGTAGTGTTTGATGACAAGGATAATGTTCAATGTTTATGAAAGGATTATGAAATAAGACAAGAATTGTGAAAATGGAGAATATGTTAATTTCTGTTGCCTACATGTTATGTTTTCAATACGAATAATTTAAGGTGTAGACTGTACTAAAGAACTGAGTCTTGGGTTAATGTGGCCCTTACAGTTAATGCATGTCAACCAAAGTTACCAAGTTCGAGTAAAATCATTCTAAAACCAGTCATCCTACCAAGTTACAATGAGATCCCTTCATAAATATAACTTGCAGACTTTGCAAAAGGAATCTAGGTCACATGATGGCCCAGCAGTCACGGTTGACTGACCATGACCAAAAAAGGACAATCTCATCTAGATATCATACCAAGTTATCCTACCGAGTTACAATGAAATACCTTCATAAAACAACCTGTAGATAGTGCTAAAGGAATCTAGGTCACATGACCAGGCGGTGGTAACGGCTGACCGATTGTGACCAAAATCGGACAGTCTCATCTAGACATCATACCGACTTCTCCTTCCAAGTTACAATGAAATCACTTTATAAATATGAACTGTAAACTGTGCTAAACAAATCTAGGTCATGTGCCTGTGCGGCCATCACGGTTGACCGATCACGACCAAACGGGGACGTTCTCATATAGACATTGCACAGAGTCATCCTACCAAGTTAAAATGAAATCCCGTCATAAATACAACCTGTAGACTGTGCTAAAGGTATTCGGGTTTTGGGCCCGCGCATCCGTCACGGTTGACTGATCGCGACCAAAAGTGAACGTTCTCCTCTGGACATTACACAGAGTCACCCTACCAAGTTACAGTGAAATCCAGTCATAAATACGACCTTAGACTGTCCTAAAGATTTTCGGGTTTCGTGCTAGTTCCTCCGTCACAGTTGGCCGATTGTGGCCAAAAGGAGACGTTCTGTTCTCATCTAGACATGACCTCGAACCTGCATATGAAATTTCGTGATGATCGGACAAAAACTACGGAGTGTAGCCTGTGCTAAAGAAAATGTGAACCGACTCGCAGACTGACAGACTCACAGATTTCCACATACGTGATGGCAATAGCTAATGTTGACTTTGTCAAGTTAAGCTAATGAAAGTGTCAATGACACGGTAGCTTAACTTGTCTGATGAAAGGGATGATGTTCAATGTTTATGAAAGGATTATGAAATAAGACAAGAATTGTGATAATTGGGAATACGTTAATTTCTGTTCCCTGTATGCTATGTTTTCAATAAAAGTAAAATGAGGTGTAGACTGTACTAAAGAATTGAGGGGTGGGTTAATGTGTCCTCACAGTTAATGTATGTGGCCCTCATAGTTAATGTATATCAACGAAAGTTACCAACTTTGCTTTACAGGGAAATAATTATTCCAAAACGAGTCATCCTTCAAGTTACAATGAAATCCCTTCATAAATACGGCCTGTAGACTGTGTTAAAAGTTTTTGGGCTTCGGGCCTGTGTAGCCATCAGGGTTCACCGGTCGCAACCAAATGGGGATGTCCTCATCTAGACATTATACTGAGTCATCCTGTTACAATGAAATCCCTTCATAAATATGACCTGTAGTCTGTGCTAAAGTTTTTCGGGTTTTGGGCTCGGGCAACCGTCATGGTTGAATGATTGCGACCAAAAGGGGACGTTCTCATCTAGGCATTATATGGAGTCATTTTACCAAGTTACAATGAAATTCCTTCATAAATATGACCTGCAGACTGTGATAAATGTTTTCAGGCTTCGGGCCCCTGCAGCCATCACAGTTGACCAATCGTGACTAAAAGGGGACGTTATCATCTAGACATTATATGGAAACAACCTACCAAGTTACAATAAAATGCTTCCATAAATTCGACCTGTAGACTGTGCTAAAGGTTTTGGGCTCGGGCAGTCGTCACGGTTGACAGATCGTGACCAAATGGGGAAGTTCTCATCTAGACATCATACGGAGTCATCCTACCAAGTTACAATGAAATCCCTTCATAAATACGACCTGTAGACTGTGCTAAAGTTTTTCGGGTTTTGGGCTCGGGCAGCCGTCATGGTTGAATGATCGCGACCAAAAGGGGACGCTCTCATCTAGGCATTATATGGAGCCATTTTACCAAGTTACAATGAAATCCCTTCACAAATATGACATGTAGACTGTGATAAATATTTTCAGGCTTCGGGCCCCTGTAGCCATCACAGTTGACCAATCGTGAAGGTTTTGGGCTCGGGCAGTCGTCACGGTTGACAGATCGCGACCAAATGGGGAAGTTCTCATCTAGACATCATACGGAGTCATCCTACCAAGTTACAATGAAATCCCTTCATAAATACGACCCCTAGACTGTGCTAATGGTTTTCGGGTTTTGGGCTTGGGCAGCAATCACGGTTGACTGATAGCGACCAAAAGGGGACGTTCTCATCTAGACATGACCTCAAACCTGCATATGAAATTTCGTGACGATTGAACAAAAATGAAAGTGTCAATGACACTGTAGCTTAACTTGTGTGTTGTGTTTGATGAAAAGGATAATGTTCAATGTTTATGAAAGGATTATGAAATAAGACAAGAATTGTGATAATTGGGAATGTGTTCATTTCTGTTCCCTGTATGCTATGTTTTTGATAAAAACAATATGAGGTATACACTGTACTAAAGAGCTGAGGGGTGGGTTAATGTGACCTCACAGTTACTGTATGTGTCCCCCACAGTTAATGTATATCAACGAAAGTTACCAAGTTACAGTGAAATTATTCCAAAACGAGTCATCCTATCAAGTTACATTGAAATCCCTTCAAAAATATGGCCTGTAGACTGTGCTAAAGGTTTTCGGGCTTCGGGCCCCTGTAGCCGTCAGTTTCCCAATTGCGTCCAAAGGGGACGTTCTCATCTAGACATTATATGAAGTCAATCTACCAAGTTACAATGAAATCCCTTCATAAATATGACCTGTAGACTGTGCTAAAGGTTTTTGGGCTTTGGGCCCCTGAAGCAGTCACAGTTGACCAATCACGACCAAAAGGGGATGTCATCATCTAGGCATTATATGGAGTCAAACTTACAGGCAGCCATCATAGTTGAATGATCGCAACCAAAAGGGGGCATTCTCATCTGGGCATCATCTGGAGTGATCCTAAGAAGTTACAATGAAATCCCTTCATAAATATAACCTGTAGACTGTGCTCAAGGTTTTCGGGCTTCGGGCCCCTGAAGCAGTCACAGTTGACCAATCACGACCAAAAGGGGATGTCATCATCTAGGCATTATATGGAGTCAAACTTACAGGTTTCAATGAAATCCTTCCAAAAATATGACCTATAGACTATGCTAAAGGTTTTGGGCTCGGGCATCCATCAAGGCTGAATGATCGCGACCAAAAGGGGACGTTCCCATCTAGACATTATTTGGAGTCATCCTACCAAGGTACAATGCAATCCCTTCATAAATATCACCTGTAGACTGTGCTAAAGCTTTTCGGGCTTCAGGCCCCTGCAGCCATCACAGTTGCCTAATGGTGTCCAAAAGGGGCTGTTCTCATGTAGACATTACATGAAGTCAACCTACGAAGTTACAATAAAATCCTTTCATAAATATGACCTGAAGACTGTGCTAAAGGTTTTCGGGCTTTGGGCTCGGGCAGCCATCATGGTTCAATGATCGCATCCAAAAGGGCACATTCTCATCTGGACATCATCTGGAGTGATCCTACGAAGTTACAATGAAATCCCTTCATAAATATGACCTGCAGACTGTGCACAAGATTTTCGGGCTTCAGGCACCTGTATCTATCACAGTTGACCAATCACGACCAAACGGGGATGTCATCATCTAGGCATTATATGGAGTCAACCTAACAAGTTACAATGAAATCCTTCCATAAATACGACCTATAGACTATGCTAAAGGTTTTTGGGCTCGGCAGCCATCAAGGCTGAATGATCGCGACCAAAAGGGGACGTTCTCATCTAGACATTATTTGGAGTGATCCTACCAAGCTACAATGACATCCCTTTATTATTATGACCTGTAGACTGTTCTAAAGGTTTTCGGGCTTCGGGTCCCTGTAGCTGTCACAGTTGCCCAATCGTGTCCAAAAGGGGACGTTCTCATCTAGACATTATATGAAGTCAAACCTACCAAGTTACAATGAAATCCCTTCATAAATATGACCTGTAGACTGTGCTCAAGGTTTTCAGGCTTCGGGCACCTGTAGCCATCACAGTTGACCAATCACATCATCTAGGCATTATATGGAGTCAACCTAACAGGTTACAATGAAATCCTTCCATAAATATGACCTTTTGCCTATGCTAAAGGTTTTTGGGCTTCAGCACGCATTAAGGCTGAATGATCGCGATCAAAATGGGACGTTCTCTTCTAGACATTATTTGGAGTCATCCTACATAGTTACAATGAAATCCCTTCATAAATAAAACCTGTAGACTGTGCTAAAGGTTTTCGGGCTTCGGGCCCCTGAAGCCGTCACAGTTGCCCAATCATGTCCAAAAGGGGACTTTCTCATCTTGACATTATATGAAGTCAACCCACCAAGTTACAATGAAATTCCTCAATAAATATGATCTGTAGACTGTGCTAAAGGTTTTCAGGTTTTGGGCTCGGGCAGTCATTACGGTTGGCAGTTCACGCCCAAATGGGGAAATTCTCATATAGACATCATAAGGAGTCATCCTACCAAGTTACAATGAAATCCCTCCATATTAAACATGACCTGCAGACTGTGCAAAAAGTGTTTGGGTTCAAACACACCTTTATGGCAGATGGACGGATGTCAGCCAGAGTACTTGGTGCAGCTCACCCTGCTTTCGGTCAGCTGAGCTAATAAACAATGAAGAGAATCTGTTTTGTTTAGAGCCAATGGTGCAGTCAAACTTACTTAAGTAAATATTGATTAACCCTTTTCACAATACGAATAGAAGACAGCACTCTTCTGGCCTTCAAAACATAGCTTAAGGCCCTTCATTAGAACCATCTGGGGCCATAAAATACCTTTAATAAACCATACTGAGTATTCAGTCATTCAATTAATTCCAAGAAAAACAAATCCCAAGGCACATGGTGGAGGGGGTGGGGTGTATACCACAGTGGCCCACGTGTATCTTTCTCCTGAACCACTTATCTTGGTAGCCAAAAAGGAGGTTTTCTAAAAGAAAATGATTATTATATTTAAGGAGGGAGAACACAGAAGGTTTTATCCCTTGGGATGGGAGGTGGATATATGTAGGCAGAAAGATAAACTGTTATAGCAGAACTAAGTCATGACTGGATACCATTTGAATTTTTGTCTCAGAAGCATCTGTGTATGAGACAGGATGGGGTGTCTGCCATGGCCAGGGAATTCAGATGTTCGAATCGGGATCCGAGAATCACAATTTTTTTTTTGAATTGAATCATGTCTCTGATATCAATATCGAAATGAATCCGAAATCAAATCTTAACCCTTTACCTAACATGAAAAGTAGACGACACTTGCAAAAAAAATTCTTGAATAACTAATTTCTTTCATTTTCTTTTGTCTCAAAAACATAGGTTATGACCCTTCATTGGAACAAGCTCAATGAGCTCGTTCCAAAGAGGGGTCATAACCTATGTTTTTGAGACAAAAAATGAAAAAAATAATGAAAATTAATTGGCAAGTTTTGTGAATAGCGCTGGCTGGGTTTGGCCATTATGTTTGGTAAAGGGTTAAAAGTAAAGTTATTTTATATTGCACCAAACGGAAGTTACGGAACACTCTGAAGCCCTTACACAACTGAGTGAATACCTTAAACACCAATAAATAAATATTCTCTGTAGCACCATCACTGAAACATCTAGGCCTATTATCTTTAGTTTTAGTTTTTGAAGGCTTAACTTGTTTCTATTCACGTTCTTAACAAGTTAAGCCTTCAAAAACTAAAACTATGGATAATGTTCTGGGCAGAATTCACTACTTACCTAACAATTAAACATTGTCAGTTACTCAATTAAATAGGAGTTGAGCCAACATGAATGATTTTTCTAATGACAATTCTATCCAATTTTTGTTAGAAATGTAACAAATTGAAGTTAGTACGAGATTTGAAAAAATTGAATCTTGAGACTGATTCGGGATCGATCTCAAAGCAGACGTATGGTATCGATATCGAATCGAATCTCGAATATTTGCAGGACTATCGTTTCCGGCAAAGCAAAGGGTGTTTCATAGCAAATCCTAGAAAGGTAAGGGTATTTTTTCCAATTTTCATGCCCTTGGAGTACAGTACGTTTTGAGTTTTCATACAGAGAACATCAGAGCAAATCCTATGTAAGTAAGGCCATTTCGAAAAAAAAAAATCAAGGCAAAGTGTGATCCCTCACCCCCACCACTTCCAACAAAATGTTCCTTGATATGCCTGTGCTGAGACTGTCTTTGGTGTAGCAGCTTTTTTTTATCTTTAAACAGAGGTCCATGTGATCTTTAAAGAGGGGTCCACAATGACATCAAGGCCCTGTGTGATAAAATATTCAACTGAATCACTGTACAGATAATAACTATATCTCAAATGACAGAGGAATGTCTTGCAAACGGCGATGTTTGTTTGTAAAGATGTCGAACAACATCACATTTTCAGTGAAATCTTCCAAAAGTGTCAAAGTTTTGTTACCACTTCATGTTTTTGTAAATTTCCAGAAAATGGAATTTTTCCAATTGTTGCCCGTCACATTGAACTTCTGTTGGAAGAACATTCAAAATCTAAATGATGGAAGTTCAAAAACTACAACTTCGGTCACTTTGGAAAAACCATAATAGATCAAAACAAACTTATCAATCTCATGAGTTCATCTGAACTGAACAGAGTGTTACGTCATTAACACATACCAAAAAAGGTCTGTGAAAATCGGAATGGGTTCAGAGTGATCGTTGCATCGAATGCATCAGACACATCGCATTAGTGTGAAAGGTTCTGTGAAATATTTATAATTTTCAGCTTGTCCAGACACATCGCAATAGTGTTAAAGTGCTTGTAATGTGCTGGAAGCCAATATTTCGGCTTTATTCTGAAGTGCGGGTATCACAATTTCCACATTCTGCAGCATTCTGTAAAGATTTGCCTTGTTACAATTAAAATGTAACAAGGAAAAGACAAGTGAAAAATTTTGATAATCAAAAATAATTTAGCACTCTGCCAGTCAAGACAAAAACAAGAGGCCCCATGTGACCTAATGCGCTCACCTGACAAAGTTGTTTTAAAGAAGGCTTTAATCAGCATCTACGACCAGTAAACACTACAGAGGAATGAAGTCATGTAAGTATTCAAACCTCTGTTATCCAGTAAGATGATTTTTTTCTGGTACTGAGATGCTACCTCCCAAATAATGCCCAGATTTCCAGTAATGGAAAATAACGAGCCCAAATATCAACCTCAGGACTTAACTTCAACAAACTTGAACTAATTACCCCCCACCCCACCCCTCCCCCTCCGCCCCCATGAGGATTCTGACCATTGGATCTGAAGAAGCAGATTTTCAAAGATTATTCCTCATATTGGACCAAGTTAAAAAGCCCAAATATTAACTCAGGGACTTGATTTTTAAAACTTGTATCTGACTCATCTACGGATGGTGTATACCATATGTCAAAATATTCTGATTAGGGGGTTCATAAGATTTTAAAAAAATATTCCTCATACTGAACGAAGTTAAAATTCGGGCTCCAATAGGGAGCCCAAATACTAATCGACGGACTTGATTTCAACAAACTTTAATCTGACAACCCATAAGGACACTGTATCCCAAACATCAAAGACAAATATTAGTGGGAGATGACAGGTAGACAGGCAATCTGGCTATGCCATCTCCTTACGGTATAGATATTTATTCATATTCTCATATTGTACTAATGTTTTTTGTGCCTTCTAAATCTTGTATTACTATACATGCATTGCTGTAATTCCTAGCTATACCGTTAAATGAATAATCTAATCTAATCTAATCTAATCAAAAGATTCTGGCTAGTGGATCTGAAGAAGATTTTTTAAGCTTATTCACCATATTGCACTAAGTTGAAATTCAGGCTCCCACAGATAGCCCAATTATACACCAATGGGACTGATTTGGCCAAACATGAATCTGACCACTATAAGGATTCTGAACCAGTGGTTCTGGAGAAAAAGAGTTTTAAAAGATTATTCCCAATATTGGACTAAGTTAAAATTCAGGCTCCAATAGGGAGCCCAAATATTAGCACAGGGACTTGATTTGAACAAATTTACATCTGACCTCCCCAAGGATGCCGTGTACCAAACATCAAAAGATTCTAACTGGTGGATCTGAAGAGGATTTTTTTTAATTTTTGCAAATATTCTGACTCAACTTTTCTTCAATTTCCTCTGCAGTTCACTATGACAAAATCTACAGCAATTTTTTTTACCGTTCCATCCAACTGGTCCTAAAGATGCTTCATATCTGGGAAATATGGGCGTCTGAAAATATTTATATTTTTAGTTTCTGGGATTCCCACAGGCATACAGGAAATTTATTTTTTGCATGAATCTAGTACTTATGACACAATAATACCACATACCAAATTTGGTTCAAATTGGCTCATCGGTTCAGAAAATAGAAATTTCTGCACACTAAACCCCATTATAAAGGCATATATTGCCCCACAAACTTCATTTGAATGAATTTGATTGCACACCTCAAAAGGAAGTTCAGTACATGTACCAATGAAAGTGTCAATGACACTGCAGCTCAACTTGTCAAGACAAAGACATGTACATGTATAGTATGTGACACAGCAATGACAAACATCTAGGTAATGACCTGATAACAAAGGTAATATAAAGTATTGTAACGGTCTGTACATAAATACTGACCATTGCCTGTAACAAATGTATAGGTAAAGTATTGTAAAGGTGGGTGACAGTCAGATGCTAAACTAGAAAAGAAATCTTTGAGTCCCAGAGTGGGTCTGACTGAACCCCAAAGTATTTGTTCTCATAGCACAGTGATAACAAAGGCACCCCAAAACACACTCATTCCTGTCCCAAGGTGAAAACAAAGGTCCCCAAGAAGTTTCGTGAAGATCAGTTCTCAAATATGAGCTGTGTAGAAGTTGTGACAAAAAACTGATTGGACCTAATTTCGGTACAAAATGGCCACTGGCAGCCATCTTGAATTTTGGACCACACCCAGAAACACTCGTTCTCGTCCCAAGGTGATAACAAAGGTACCCAAGAAGTTTTGTGAAGATCGGTTCATAAATACAGCCTCTAGCCCAAGCCGTATTGACATGTGCACTTACAGTGTATAAGCAGCACTGAATAAATCAAAGTTCATCTAATTTGCATAATTTCTGCACGAGAAAAAAACATGTATTATATGTGATGTATCCCATGGTACTAAACATTCACACAAAAAATTTTTCAAATCAGCGCTTTCATACAGAAGTTCTGTACAAAAGACTGATTGCACTAATTTTGGTACAAAATGGCTGCTGATGGCCATCTTGAATTTCGGACCACACCCAAAAACACTCGTTCTCATCCCACGGTGATAACAAAGGTACCCAAGAAGTTTCGTAAAGATCGGTTCATAAATACGGCCTCTAGCCTGAGCCGTATAGAAGATGTGTACAAAAAACTGATTAGACCTAATTTCGGTACAAAATGGTCACTGGCAGCCATCTTGAATTTTGGACCGCACCCAGAAACACTCGTTCTCGTCCAAAGGTGATAACAAAGGTACCCAAGACGTTTCGTGAAGATCGGTTCATAAATACAGACTCTAGCCTGAGCCGTATTGACATGTGTACTTACTGTGTGTAAGTAGCACTGAAAAAAATCAAAGTTCATCTAATTTGCATAATTTCTGCACGAGAAAAAAACCCATATTATATGTGATGTATCCCATGGTACTAAACATTCACACAAAAAATTATTCAAATCAGTACTTTCATGTGGAAGTTCTGTGCAAAAATCTGATTGCACCAAATTTTGTACAAAATGGCTGCCATCGGCCATCTTGAATTTCGGACCGGACCCCAAAACACTCGTTCTCGTCCCACGGTGATAACAAAGGTACCCAAGGAGTTTCGTAAAGATCGGTTCATAAATACGGCCTCTAGCCCGAGCCGTATTGGCATTTGCACTTACAGTGCTGAAAGTAACACCAAAAAACATCAAAGTTAGTCTAATTTGCATAATTTACGCACGAGAAAAAAACCCGTATTATATGTGATGTATCCCATGGTACTAAACATTCATACAAAAAATTATTCAAATCAGAGCTTTCATATGGAAGTTCTGTACAAAAAACAGATTTCTGCATCGTCGGTACAAAATGGAGGCTGGCAGCCATCTTGAATTTCAGACCGCACCCAAAAACACTCGTTCTCGTCCCACGGTCATAACAAAGGTACCCAAGAAGTTTCGTAAAGATCGGTTCATAAATACGGCCTCTAGCCCGAGCCGTATCCAATTGCTGACGGACAGATGGGGACGACGGACGACGGGCCATGGCATAAGCTCAAATTTGGCTTTGCCAAAGTTGAGCTAAAAATCAAGTCATTGTACCCACTGGTTCATGAGCAGAAGATTTTTTTAAAATTTGGGAGCATTTTCCCCACCCCCTTTCTACAGGGCTGGGTAAGTTGATTTGAACAAAATCAAAATGGGATGTCAGAACAATCAACTCAAATTTAACTGAAATCGGTTCGATAGTTTTGGAGGAGAAGGTGCAAACATCATGTTCAGGGATGACCGACGTCCGACAGTAAGTAATCACTATACTTCATCCTGCCTTTCAGTCAGGTGAGCTAAAAACTGAAACTGCAGAGTGAAAGATTTATTAATAGTTTTGTTATCATATACTCTCTATGAAGTGCTGACACTTGGACACTCAAAATCTCATTAATGAAAGTGTCAATGATACTACAGCTGAACTTGTCTGAAAAGGGACTGAACTAAATAGAAAGATCCAGTAATGCCATGTCACTCACTCAAGTTTCTACAGAAAAGACATCACATCAAAGCTACAAATGAAAGCTGAAAACTAGAGGCTGTAAAGAGCCTATAATTACTCTCCTGGCAGAATTACATATAAAAATGTGATTTCCCAAAATTACATGAGGATCATTGGTAGAGGGTGTCCCAGTTATCAAGCATGTGAAGTTTCAGAACATTCAGCCTTGTGGTTTACAGAGAAGATTTGTCAAAACCCAATCAGAATCAAAGAATGCCTCTGGCAGATATGTTTTCCATCCCAAATGAGGATCATTCGTAGAGTACCTCCCATAGACTATTCCTGCCACATTTGGTTCACATCAGCTCAGTAGCTCCTGAGAAGCAGGTGAAAATGTTATTTCCTGTAGGGTTTCTATAGTAACTATAAGCTGCAATTGCAGCCATATTTTCATGTGAAATTTGGGCCTGATCAGGTGAGCCACAGCATGTAGGGTGTGCTAAAGGAATTGTTGGACAATTTATATCCAAATCAAAGATGGCTTCTGGCAGCCATGCTTTTCAACAAATTCAGTAGATCCCATCTGGACATCACACCAAAGCTACATATGAAATTTTAACAAGACAGTCTAATGACATCCATATCCCCCACCGGCTTTTATGTTACAATAAGAATCATCTCATTATCGACCTGGAATGTATACATACCCAATAATGTCACTCACCAAATATCATTTAATTTATTTAATCGCAACTGTAGATATCTTCCCAAAACCTGCAATTTTGGTAAAATCAAAGTCGACAAGGGCGATAACTCTCGAAAAATTGTTTGAATCAAAACTTCCTTTCCATATGCACATGTACACATCATACTCATACTGCACACCAAGTTTCGTAAAAATCCAATGAAAAATGCGGGAGTTAAGCAGACAAGCATTTGTGAAGGGAATTTTGCTATTTCCAAGGGCCATAACAATGCAAAATTCGTCACATCATAAATTCTTGACCACAAGCACATCTACAATTGATACTGATACTTCAGACTAAGTTTCGTAAAAATCCAATAAAAAATGTAGGAGGAGTTAAGTGGACAAGCCTTTGTGATGAAATTTTTGCTATTTCCAAGGGCTGTAACCACGCAAAAATCATCGCATCGAAAATACCTGGCCACATGCATATCCACACTTGATACTAATACTTCAGACCAAGTTTCATAAAAATACAATAAAAGTGTCAATGACACTGTAGCTCAACTTGTTACATTACATGTATAGTATATGACACAGCAATGACAAACATCCAGGTAATGATCTGATAACAAAGGTACATATAAAGTATTGTAACGGTCTGTACATAAATACTGACCATAGCCTGCAACAAATGTATAGGTAAAGTATTGTAAAGGTGGGTGACAGTCAGATGCTAAACTAGAAAAGAAATCTTCCCAGGGTGAGTCTGACTGAACCCAAAAATATTTGTTCTCATAGCACAGTGATAACAAAGGCACCCCAAAACACACTCATTCCTGTCCCAAGGTGAAAATAAAGGTACCCAAGAAGTTTTGTGAAGATCAGTTCATAAATACGAGCTGTATAGAAGTTGTGACAAAAAATTGATTGGACCTAATTTCCGTACAAAATGGCCACTGGCAGCCATCTTGAATTTTGGATCGCACCCAGAAACACTCGTTCTCGTCCCAAGGTGATAACAAAAGTACCCAAGAAATTTCGTGAAGATCGGTTGATAAATACAGCCTCTAGCCCGAGCCGTATTGACATGTGAACTTACAGTGTATAAGTAGCACTGAATAAATCAAAGTTCATCTAATTTGCATAATTTCTGCACGAGAAAAAATAGGCCGATGAAATCGTCAGATGTGTACCCATACGCGCAACTAGTAGAAAGCTGTATGACGGGGGGCCACCACGGAAGCCAACATTATGTACACCATACAAGGTATGGGTACATATAGAAATGGATTGGAGGAGTGTCTAATTTGATAGATAAAGGGTTAATATCTCTGGATCAAATTATCAGATTTACATAAATGAAAGTGTCAATGACACTGTAGCTCAACTTGACAAACTTGAACTTGGTAAGTTATAAATGAAATGACAAAATTGAAGATCATTGGTACCAATGTTATTTTTTTTTGCCGGTGGCAACATTTTTTGACAGAAACTGAAGAAAATCAATAGCTCCCATCTAGAGGCCTCCCCAAACAAGCATGCCAGGTTTCAAAGCAATCCGATCATAAATGTGCCCTGTAGGGTGTACAAAAGGGAAATATTGTGGTCTGACTAGACTAAATTCTAAGAACGTTGGCCGTGGCAACATTTTTTGACGGAAATGGAAGAAAATCGATAGCTCCCATCTAGAGGTCACACCGTAAATAAGCATACCAGGTTTCAAAGCAATCTAATCATAAATGTGCTCTGTAGGGTGAGCCAAAGAGAAATATTGCGGTCTGACTAAACTAAGTTCTAAGAATATTGGCTGCGGCAACATTTTTTAATGGAAATTGAAGAAAATCGATAGCTCCCATCTAGAGGTCACACCAAACAAGCATGCCAGGTTTCAAAGCAATCCGATCATAAATGTGCCCTGTAGGGTGTACAAAAGGGAAATATTGTGGTCTGACTAGACTAAATTCTACGAACGTTGGCCGTGGCAACATTTTTTGCCGGAAATTGAAGAAAATCGATAGCTCCCATCTAGAGGTCTCCCCAAACAAGCATACCGGGTTTCAAAGCAATCAAATCATAAATGTGCCCTGTAGGGTGTGCCAAAGTGAAATATTGTGGTCTGACTAAACTGAGTTCTAAAAACGTTGGCCGCGGCAACATTTTTTGACGGAAATTGAAGAAAATCGATAGCTCCCATCTAGAGGTCACCCCAAACAAGCATGCCAGGTTTCAAAGCAATCCGATCATAAATGTGCCCTGTAGGGTGTACAAAAGGGAAATATTGTGGTCTGATTAGACTAAATTCTACGAACGTTGGCCGTGGCAACATTTTTTGCCGGAAATTGAAGAAAATCGATAGCTCCCATCTAGAGGTCTCCCCAAATAAGCATACCGGGTTTCAAAGCAATCAAATCATAAATGTGCCCTGTAGGGTGTTCCAAAGTGAAATATTGTGGTCTGACTAAACTGAGTTCTAAAAACGTTGGCCGCGGCAACATTTTTTGACGGAAATTGAAGAAAATCGATAGCTCCCATCTAGAGGTCACCCCAAACAAGCATGCCAGGTTTCAAAGCAATCCGATCATAAATGTACCCTGTAGGGTGTGCCAAAGGGAAATATTGAGTCTTCTGACTAAACGAAGTTCTAAGAACGTTGGCCGCGGCAACATTTTTTGACAGAAATTGAAGAAAATCGATAGCTCCGATCTAGAGGTCTCCCCAAACAAGCATACCAGGTTTCAAAGCAATCTGATCATAAATGGGCCCTGTAGGGTGTGCCAAAGGGAAATATTGAGGTCTGACTAAACTAAGTTCTACGAATGTTGGCCGTGGCAACATTTTTTGCCGGAAATTGAAGAAAATCGATAGCTCCCATCTAGAGGTCACCCTAAATAAGCATACCAGGTTTCAAAGCAATCAAATCATAATGTGCCCTGTAGGGTGTGCCAAAGGGAAATATTGTGGTTTGACTAAACTAAGTTCTAAGAATGTTGGCTGCGGCAACATTTTTTGACGGAAATTGAAGAAAATCGATAGCTCCCATCTAGAGGTCACCCCAAACAAGCATGCCAGGTTTCAAAGCAATCTGATCATAAATGTACCCTGTAGGGTGTGCCAAAGGGAAATATTGAGTCTTCTGACTAAACTGAGTTCTAAGAAAGTTGGCCGCGGCAACATTTTTTGACAGAAATTGAAGAAAATTGATAGCTCCCATCTAGAGGTCACCCTAAATAAGCATACCAGGTTTCAAAGCAATCAAATCATAAATGTGCCCTGTAGGGTGTGCCAAAGGGAAATATTGTGGTTTGACTAAACTAAGTTCTACGAACGTTGACCGTGGCAACATTTTTTGCCGGAAATTGAAGAAAATCAATAGCTCCCATCTAGAGGTCACCCCAAACAAGCATACCAAGTTTCAAAGTAATCTGATCATAAATGCGACCTGTGAGGTGTGCCAAAGGAAATTGTGGACGTACGTACTAATGTACGTACGTAGGCTGACGGACGAGAAGTGATGGCAATAGCTCAGTTTGACTTTGTCAAGTTGAGCTAAAAACTACACAGCACAGCACATCAGTAACCTGAATAAATATATAAAGTAACATGACAATCGGATTGATATTTTTTGAGTTATCTCATGCCAAAGGGATTGGAGGAATTTTCAATTTGAAGGATAAAGGGTTAGTATCTCCAGATCAAATTATCAGATTAACACCAAAAACTATACAGCTCAGCACATCAGTAACCTAAACACAATTATAAAGTAACTTGACAATCCAAGCAATATTTTTCAAGTTATCAAATGCCAAAGGGATTGGAGGAATTTTCAATTCGAAGGATAAAGGGTTAATATCTCGGGATCAAATCATCAGATTTACACCAAAAACTATACAGCTCGGCACATCAGTAACCTGAACACAAATATAAAGTAACTAGACAATCCAAGCAATATTTTTCAAGTTATCGAATGCCAAAGGGATTAGAGGAATTTTCAATTTGAAGGATAAAGGGTTAATATCTCAGGATCAAATTATCTGATTTACACTAAAAACTATACAGCTCAGCACATCAGTAACCTGAACACAAATATAAAGTAACTGGACAATCCAAGCAATATTTTTCAAGTTATCGAATGCCAAAGGGATTGGAGGAATTTTCAATTTGAAGGATAAAGGGTTAATATCTCAGGATTAAATTATCAGATTTACACCAAAAACTATACAGCTTGGCACATCAGTAATCTGAACACAAATATAAAGTAACTTGACAATCCAAGTAATATTTTTCAAGTTATCGAATGCCAAAGGGATTGGAGAAATTTTCAATTTGAAGGATAAAGGGTTAATATCTCAGGATAAAAATAACAGATTTACACCAAAAACTATACAGCTCGGCACATCAGTAACCTGAACACAAATATAAAGTAACTTGACAATCCAAGTAATATTTTTCAAGTTATCGAATGCCAAAGGGATTGGAAAAATTTTCAATTTGAAGGATAAAGGGTTAATATCTCAGGATCAAAATAACAGATTTACACCAAAAACTATACAGCTCGGCACATCAGTAACCTGAACACAAATATAAAGTAACTTGACAATCCAAGCAATATTTTTCAAGTTATCGAATGCCAAAGAAATGGATACGGACGCCGGATGGACAGATGGACGGATGGACAGACAGACAGACGGACGGACAAAGGATGGACGAACGACGGATGGTCACCCCGGATGCCGGCATTATGTGTACCATACATAGTATGGGTACACATAAAAAACCCGTACTATATGTGATGTATTCCATGTTACTAAACATTCATACAAAAATTTTTTCAAATCAGAACGTTCATACAGAAGTTCTGCACAAAAGACTGATTGTACTAATTTTGGTACAAAATGGCTGCTGGTGGCCATCTTGAATTTTGAACCACACCCCCAAAACACTCGTTCTCATCCCACGGTGATAACAAAGGTACCCAAGAAGTTTCGTAAAGATCGGTTCATAAATACGGCCTCTGGCCTGAGCCGTATACAAGTTGTGTACAAAAAACTGATTAGACCTAATTTCGATACAAAATGGCCACTGGCAGCCATCTTGAATTTTGGACCGCACCCAGAAACACTCATTCTCGTCCCAAGGTGATAACAAAGGTACCCAAGACATTTCGTGAAGATCGGTTCATAAATACAGACTCTAGCTCGAGCCGTATTGACATGTGTACTTACTGTGTGTAAGTAGCACTGAAAAAATCAAAGTTCATCTAATTTGCATAATTTCTGCACGAGAAAAAAACCCGTATTATATGTGATGTATCCCATGGTACTAAACATTCACACAAAAAATTATTCAAATCAGCGATTTCATATGGAAGTTCTGTGCAAAAATCTGATTGCACCAAATTTTGTACAAAATGGCTGCCATCGGCCATCTTGAATTTCGGACCGGACCCCAAAACACTCGTTCTCGTCCCACGGTGATAACAAAGGTACCCAAGGAGTTTCGTAAAGATCGGTTCATAAATACGGCCTCTAGCCCGAGCCGTATTGGCATTTGCACTTACAGTGCTGAAAGTAACACCAAAAAACATCAAAGTTAGTCTAATTTGCATAATTTACGCACAAGAGAAAAACCTGTATTATATGTGATGTATCCCATGGTACTAAACATTCATACAAAAAATTATTCAAATCAGAGCTTTCATATGGAAGTTCTGTACAAAAAACAGATTTCTGCATCGTCGGTACAAAATGACGGCTGGCAGCCATCTTGAATTTTGGATCGCACCCAAAAACACTCGTTCTCATCCCATGGTCATAACAAAGGTACCCAAGAAGTTTCGTAAAGATCGGTTCAGAAATACGGCCTCTAGCCCGAGCCATATCCAATTGTTGACGGACAGACGTACAGACGGCCAGACCAAGGGCCATGGCATAAGCTCAAATTTGGCTTCGCCAAAGTTGAGCTAAAAAATGTAGGAGTTAAGCGGACAAGACTTTGTGATTGAAATTTTGCTATTTCCAAGGGCTGTAACCACACAAAAATCACCGCATCGAATATACCTGACCACATGCACATATATACTTGATACCGATACTTCAGAGCAAGTTTTGTAAAAATCCAATTAAAAATGTAGGAGGAGTTAAGCGGACAAGCCTTTGTGATGGAAATTTTGCTATTTCCAAGGGCTGTCACCACGCAATATTCGTTGCATTGAAAATTTGTGACCACATGCACATGAAAACTGCATGAGGAGTTAAGCAGATAAAGTTTGTAACAGAGGGATGGACAGACTGACGAACAAACACCATTTCAATATCCCCCTCCAGACTTCGTCGGCAGTGGATAAAAAGATTGGGTGATAGATGCGACCTGTAGGGTGTGCTAATGGAATTGTTGACAATTTATATGCCAAACCTAAGACGGTCACTGGCGACCATGTTTTTTAACGTAATTCAGAAAAAATTGATAGCTCCCATCTAGACATTGCCCCAAAGCTATGTATGAAATTTGGGACAGATCCGGTGAGAGCTGTAACCTGTAGGGTGTGCTAAAGGAATTGTTGGAAAATTTATATCCGAATCCAAGATGGCCATGTTTTTCAACAAAATTCGAAAAAAATCGATAGCTCCCATTTAGACATTGCTCCAAAGCCACATATGAAATTTGGAACTGATTGGGTTAGAGCTGTAGCCTGTAGGGTGTGCTAAAGGAATTGTGGGTGGATGGATGGACGGACGGATGGATGTACGTAGGTACGTACGGATGGACGGCGGATCACAACCCATCCCAATAGCTCATACTTCACACAGTCAAGTTGAGCTAAAAATGCTGGTTATTTATTTATTGTTGTTTAACCCTTTGAACTCTAGTGGTATCTTCCACACCAGTTCAATGGTAGCAATTAGAAGAGTCCATATTCATTATTTGGGGTATACCAATAAATATATTGGTCTACCCCACACATTTATTGAACAGCCATCCTATATAATGACGTTATGACATAACATGTTCCTGGCTGGAAAAACGGCCACTAGGGTTCAAAGGGTTAAGATCACATATTTCTGCACAATGGCTAATGAGTGCAACATGGATATAAAGTAAAGTCCATCCATTATATCTATGTTGCTCATTTCTGAGGACTTTCACCTTAGGCATTGGTAACCTGGTCCTATTTTACCAGCAAAACAGAGCTTGTTTACAGGTTCCCAAAGGGATAAAAAAAAAAAAAAAAATACAGGTCTTGGATTTGGTTTCGTCACTATCGGTCAGGGCAGTGGGTTACAGATTAATGAAAATTCAAGAATTGATGTAATGTTTATTTCACATAATGTACTTGATCAAATTCAGTTACATCTTTTCCATCATATATTTGCTGTTAATATAATTCACAACTCTTGAAGCTGTCATTTCCATTCAAGTGACAATGGACTGACAAGAAAACAATCCACTAACTGCAATACATAGATAATTTTTATATCTAAAAAAAAGCTCCCATTTTTAAAATGCTGATTTGAATGGTTCGGTATGCCAGAGTTTGCTTTTAACCCACCAAACAAAAAGGCAAAACTGGCCAGCACTATTCACAAAAATCACCATACAAATATAGAGATTTAAAAGAATTTTTGCCTCAAAAACGTGTCTAAAGACTCATTGATTTTCAATGGAGGGTCATAAGCTAGGTTTTTGAGGCCAAAAAATTAAATTTTTTTGTTATTCCTCAAAACTTTTTATAAGAGTCATCCTCTATACATGTTAGGAAATGGGTTCACCCTTTACTTAACGAATCGGCTGCATTTACCCCAGTAATTTATAAATTAAACTGTTGAAAAAAACTTTATTCTTACAAAAATTTCAATAAACTGATATCATGTGACCCCCTCAATGAAATGAGCTTGTTCCAATGAGGGGAGGGATCACATTTTGCTGGGGAAAAGGTTAACACCATTCTTAGCCTGATGAGCAGAAATCAATATTTTTTTCCAGAAAAACTGTTTGAAATTTTGCTGTTGAAATATAGCTATGACACCTCACTGAAAAATTTCACCACACACATTCAAACTCAAATGAGGGGTCATAAGCTAGGTTTTAAATAAAGAAATGAAAAAATAATAATATTTAAAGGTGATTTCTGTGCATGGTGCTGGGTGGAATTTGCGACCGTTAGGTAAAATGTTTACTGGACAAGTAAAGAACTAATTTAGAATGATTATTCAATAAGTAGAAACAAAGAAATAGTGCAATTTTCTAAACATAAAATGTATCAAGTTTTACGGTCCGTTTCAAATCAAACATCATCTGCCTCTTCAGGCAGATAAAAATTCAACAGAAACAACTTCTCAGGTTATATAACTTTTCTTCTGACCTTATTCAAACCAGCAGTGTTTATTGACGTTTTCAGTCACTTTCAGAAACGATGGTTATATTGTGATCACAAAAATAACGTCAAGTTTAGTAATATTATTGTGCTGCCCACTTCAGTGGACTCTTACCCTGGTTCAAGGAATGAAATAATTTTTTTTCCAGTGTAGCTTCAAAATGTCCTGCCCCAAGTAGTTGGTGCAGGTCATTTTAATCTGGTGCAGGTCATTTTCAACATATTGCTTTACACACTGTAAATTGCCATAGGGTGACTACTAAATGAGGAAATGACTTGTTAATTCGCAATGGAATTTAACCCTTTGAACAAGGGAGGCCATTTTACTGGACCAGGGACATGGTACGCCATACTTGCATTAAGTAGGATGCCTGCTAATATAACCCTTTACCTAACATGAAAAGCAGACGACACTTGCAAAGAAAATTCTTGAATAACTAATGTTTTTCATTTTTTGTTGCAAAAACATAGGTTATGACCCCCCATTGGAACGAGCTAGACGAGCTTGTTCCAACGAGGGGTCATAACCTATGTTTTTGAGACAAAAAATGAAAAAATTATGAAAATTAATTGGCGATTTTTGAGAATAGCGCTGGCCGGTTTTGGCCGTTACGTTGGGTAAAGGGTTAAGGGTGGGTTAGACCAATCAATATTTTCAACATGCAGCCCCAAGGCTGCATGTTGAAAATATTGATTGGTCAACCCCAAAATAATGAATATGGAGTCTTCTAATTGCTGCATTTCAACTGACATGGAAGATACACCCATGTTCAAAGGGTTACGTTTATACCGAATTACCTGCGTTTTTTAAACACAGATTCTAAAATTGAGCAGACTTTTGTGTCGGTCAAAATGTCTTATGAATTTCAAAGTAAGTTTGGTGTCGGTCATTGTCCTTGTCCCACCACTTATTTTGAGTCTTGTCTTGGTTACAGAGCCCTCTTTTATCAGCAAAGCAGAACATAGTTACTTCAATAAACAAGCTCTGCTCCACTTCCCAGGGTTACCACACGAATTGTAAACTGTCATGATCTGAGTAGTCGATATGTAACATAAAAAGGCAAATTAACTTCACTTCCACATTCTGAAAGTTGTATATATTTTTCAATGAATCACTTGCTATATAGTTTGACAGCAGCCACTCAGTGAGTTGCCAGCCTCCAATATTCTGCAATATATTATCTAATGAACAGAAACTTTTGTCAAGTCAGGTTAGAACCAAGTGAGTGAATGTTACTTTAAAGCTCTAATAGGGGCTTCCCGTGCTGACAGAGTTAAAATCTTGTCCATAAAGTTAATAAAATGCTATAATATGACAAACAGAAATAGGCAAACAGAAGAAAGCGCTGACTAAACATTAGTAGCATTTCATCAAGAAAGGTCAGGGTATAATGGATCTTTATCATGAAAAGGTTAGATCATATCAGGCATACAATAATTCCAAATTAAATGGACACAGAATTTATAAGCTGAGTTCATTAATCCACTGCACAATATCAAAATTTCAAGAAGCAATTTTCCCCACAACTAGGAATTTACCCAATTGAATCTTGTTTGACTGAGCCCCCGGAGCTCTGTCTAACAAGACTGAATCCGTTAAATTCCTAGTTGCATTATTGGCAAAATTTGCTGCTTGAAATTTTGGGATTTTTGCATCAGTGTGCAGAGATTAAATTTGATTTTAGCAGAGTTTTTTTTATTTATTTATTGTATCAGGTCTTCAATTACCTCAAATTCAAGGTGGAAAAAGCTGTGTCAAAAATAGGAACCATGCTAGTATTGTCCCTACTTTGTCTCACAAGAATTTAAAATTTTTCAGCTCAAAGTGTGTTTTTCCTTCCTTTTTATGGTGTGTAAAGTTACTTTCAGCTTCAAAAATCAATATTATCCCTTGAAAATATAACTTTCTGTAATTTGGGCACATTTAAAGTCTTGAAAAAAATATGCCTAAAATCAGCAATCTAAAGGCCTGATTGGTGTTTAAGTCTTAACCTGCTGAGTATTTTCCAAATATTTTTCATCAAATCTAGTCGTGGCTGTTTTGAAGCAGCCATGACTAGATTTAATGAAAAAATTCATCCAAGTTTAACTAAAGAAATCATTTGTCAATAAGACCATTTAATTAAAAAGAGAAATTTGGTTAAATGAACCCCACTATACTTATTTCAGTAGCAAGATATTTTGTATCTTGGGCAGGAATATCCACCAGCAGCATGCAAGGAGTTAAGGTCACATATTTCTTCACAATGGCTAATCGTGACAGCAACATGTTGATAAAGTCAAATTTAGTCAATTGTTTATACCAATGTTGCCCACTTTAGAGGACTTCCACCCCAAGCACTGGTGACTGGGTCCTATTTTACCAGAGCCTGTTTACAACAGTAAACTAGCACAGCTTCACTTCTAGTGGTTCCCACAGGGTGAGCTGAGTTTACTGAGTTCAAAATTTATTAACCCGTCCACCATAATCAATTTGAGCCTTTGTAAACGTTGGCTCAAATGGAATTTTGTGAACTTTGTTCATACATACGGTTTAAAAGCACTCCATACTTGAGATCCTCTATTTATACCATGATTACCTATTCTACTATATATGAAAAGCCTATGACATAAATTTTAGCTTTATATACCAACTGTGGTGAACACGCCAGCAATGGGATTTCAGTAGTTAAATTTTACACCTACAGTGGAACTACATCCAAGTTGACTCTTGGTGACGTTGACCTGAATGCGAACTTGTCTAAATTTATCGCACGTCGCCTCGCGAAGAGTGAAATGAAAGTGGCAATTGTTTATTACGTTTTTAAATGAGTTTACCACATAAAACACCAAAAATTTACAAACATGCATGGTCTCATGTTAATAAAGCATCCATAACTTGAAACAGTATGTTATTAAAATGAAAAAGGCCCCGTTTCTTTTTCTATTTTGTTTCGGTGATAAAATTGACAGTGGAAATACTGCCCCCGATGCTCATGTAAACAAAAACAAATTCATATGTACGGCTGCTGCTCAGTAAAATCGAGAAAAAATAATAGCGACTCTTAATAATCTGATGATCATGGTATAAATAAAATATACCCAAAGTAGCTTGGTGTACCAAATGTTCACTCGTGGTGAAGTGGTGTTGCTCATGGTTAACACCACTTCACCACTCGTGGTGAACATTTGGTACACCAAGCTACTATGGGTATATTTTATATATACACTGGGTGTTATAACAGTAATTATGCTACTGTAACACCTTTTTGGGGAGATGTTATACAATAAATGGTTCAGGACTATGAAAGTACACTTCAGTGAGTAAATGATTACTACTTTTATTGCTTTCAGCAAACATTCTATTCCGTGAGACCTTAACTGGTAGAGTGCTATATTTTCTTCACCGAATATTTGTCATCATATATTGCTCTGTCACATTTGATTGGATATTGCCAATAGACACTATCCACACAAATATAACTGAGCAATGTATCATGAACAAAATCCAATTCTTGCCAAGGTCAATCCAATGTATTTAATATTTATTTGAGTTTTAGGTCACATATTTCTGCACAATGGCTAAAGCATGGCCACAACATTAAGACAAAGTCAAGTTTAGTCAAGCGTTTATCCCCATGTTGTCCGATTTAGAAAACTTCCAACCCAAGCATTGGTTACCGGATCCTATTTTACCAGTAAAACAGAGTCCATTTACCACAGTAAACAAGCACAGCTTTACTTCCCAGGGTTCCCACGGGGTACAATCGAGTATAGATGTTAGTCAAAACCTGTGGTAAAGCCCATACATGGGGGCTCCAGTACTTTGCCAGTAAACCAGTTGTCAACTTTAACTCTTTACCTAACATGAAAAGCAGACGACACTTGCGAAAAAATTCTTGAATAACTTATTTTTTTCCCATTTTTTGTCTCAAAAACATAGGTTATGACTCCTCATTGGAATGAGCTCGACAAGCTCGTTCCAATGAGGGGTCATAACCAATGTTTTTGAGACAAAAAAAAATGAAAAAATAAGGAAAATTAATTGGTAATTTTTGAGAATAGCACTGGTCGGTTTTTGCCATTATGTTGGGTAAAGGGTTAAACCATTTATATCTCAGTTGTCCACTTTAAACCAACAAGTGACCAGTCTACCTTAATGAGAATACAGTTTTCCAAAGGAAATCTTCAGTGCTTTATTCTAATTATACATGTGTTATTTGTTTAGTTTGGAAAGTTAGAAAATACTCAAAAGCTGCATTCCAAGACCCTGATACTACACAAAAACCCATCTATTACAGGCTACCATAAAGATAGTGCAAAATAAATAGCAAATATTTTGGAATATCTACGATGATGATAGATATTAATATATTTATTTATTTATTGGTGTGTAAGGTCACAAACTTCTTCACAATGGCTAATCGATCACAACATGAAGATAAAGTCAAGTCCAGTCAATTGTTTATATATCCATGTTGTCCATTTTAGAGGATTTCCATCCCAGGCATTGATGACCAGGTCTTTTTTTTCCAGCATAATAGAGCTTGCTTACCACAGTTAACAAGCACTGCCTAACTTCCTGGCGTTGCCACAGGGGGTGATGACAGATATAAGAGAATATCTCCCCAGAAGTGGCTGACATTACACAATAAGTTTAGATCTATCTCACGCGCTTTTACAGCAAATCTGTATTTGAAACACAATTAAAATATTGCGACGCATATTATGAAAATAATACCTTTGTTTTTGAGTAGGTACTTGAATTATTCCTTGATTGACTGAAATAAATAAAAGTCTTCACTTACAACCACTTATTTAAACTTACATTTCCTTTCAGACACTCATGAGATAATACTGGTATCTACCCGAAAACAGTACCTATTCTCTATATTTCCAATGATCAAACTCCAACTAACGAAGATAATGAAGCGTGTTTGCCATTTTCTATCACATGCTTTTACAATAGATAAAACATGTTTCAAGATAACCATGAATACATTTACAACCTTTTTTTAATTCACTCTTAACACCAGTATTTTATTTAATTTTTCAGAGGTTAACAGAAACACTGCAATAAACTCAAGGAAAATGTTTTTTACAAACAAAAACTTATGTCAAGTCAATATCAGCTAACAACAGTTTGAGACAAGTCACAACATTATGAACTTCTATCATTTGCTTATTGGTGTTTTAGGTCACTTTCAGCATCTATGACTATATCCAGACATATTAAGCCGATGAATTGTCAAATAGTGAGATTACTGTGCTAAAATAATGAGATTTTGACTTTTATAAGGCTCCGAGTAAAATTTATTGACTTTAATAGTGAGATTATGTTAAAAATCTCAATTTTAGGCTCATTTAACAATAATTTATTCTGGGGAAATAGTAAGTCTCCCTTGAAAATAGTGAGACTTAACATGTCATAGTGACACGCAACATAGACATGAAGTCAAGTTTAGCCAATTGTTTATACTAAGTTGTCCACTTTAGAGGACATCCGAAACAGGCATTGCTTACCTGGTCCTATTTTATCAGGAAAAGATAACTTGTTTACCACAGTAAACAAGCTCTGCTCCACTCCCCAATACCAAGTACTTTCTATGACAATGATGATAACTTTGTCATGCTGCCTAAACATTTTAGAAATTCCAAATGTAGGATTTTAGCACTAAGCCAGTTAACTGTAGAGCAGAAGGTTTGCTGTTATCAAAGTAGATATGAATTTTTCTTAGTAACATTCTAGTTATTTATTTATTTATTGGTGTTTTAAGGTCACATACTTATGCACAATGGCTAATCAAGACCATGACAGTTTTACAGGTGGAGGAAGCCGGAGTACTCGGAGAGAACCACCAAGCAATGACGAGCAGCTGCCAGCTCCCCAACATCGTAACTCCGCACAGCAGCACAGGTAGGGTTAGATTGAATGAAGACATGCACACCATCGACGTGCAGTACGCCTTAGTACTCGGTATCATTGTGCCCCCATGTGGACAATTGGGGTTAAGTGCCTTGCCCAAGGACACAACGTGGGAGTCCGAATCGATCGCTCAGACGGTCAGCCATCCGAGGACTAACCGGGTTCGACATTGCTTAACTTCGGTGATCTGATGAGAACTGGTTACCGTAATGCCACCGCGCCCTAGTAACATTCTAGTACTTTTGCAGTGCGAAAGAACTAACATTAAAGTACTTTTTAGTTGCAAACTGTGTATTTTGTACGATGCCGATAACTAATCTTATACCAAACAGACTTTTATAACTACAAAAGCTGGAAAGTGCACTCATCGCGTGTTTACAGCATGATTCCCTCGCTATTATGCCACTTGAATGTTGAATGTTTCTTTGTTCTATTTTAAATAATTTTGGGGGGGATGTTTCTGATTCACAGTGTTCCGAGAAAGGAAATGATGTCATTTGAAATGTACGCAGTTTGCAGCCGATGCCACCAAAATAATCTGCAGCTTTCCTGAGTGTCTAGTACAGTGGAACCCTGTTAATTGAATTGCCATTTTGCCAATGAAAGTGATTCAACTAACAGGAGTATTCAATTAACCAGGATTTGGTCACTTTGCTGCATTCTGTAGATAAACTGAGCATTTATTCGCTTATACCTTGTTTGACAGAGCTCACAGTTATAACAGATTAAATGCTTATATTTATTCATTTATAGGGGTTTAATGACATTTTCACTTCATACTGGACAGTTTTAGAGGAGGAGCCCAGAGTATCTGGTGAGAACCACTGAGCAGCAGCAAGCAACTGTCCAGACTCCCCAAAATACTTACTCTGTGCAAACAGGCTTAGCATTGGTTGGAGGCAAGTGCATCATCGATGTGCAAGCCTGAATATAAACAACCTGTCATTTGCAAAATGAGGTCCATAGAGGGTGAATTTGATGATGCTATTCCATACAGTGGGCCAATTTATCCTCTAGGTACACCTTTCTGTTTTGGCTTGGGACCTTGATTCAGACTGAGGTTCACGGAAGGTAAATTTTGTGATGCTACCTGGCTGTGCACCCTCGGGGGACCTCATTTTGCAGATGACAGTCTGCTTATTTTCAGGCTTGTCGATGTGTAGTATGCCATAGTAGACAGTCCCACTGTGCCCTCACGTGGGTAATGAGGATTGATTGCCTTGCCAAAGGACACAAAACAGTTTTTGCTGGCCAGGATCGAATTGTGGACCTTTCGGTTTGAAGTTCAATGCTCTAACCACTAAACTACCATGCTCCTTTAACTCCTAGCACTCTGGTAGTATTTCAAATTTTTCGTCATTAACTCCATGTTGCCCATGCAGCAAGAAAAATTTAACAAATTATATCTTGTTTGACAGAGCTCAATGAGCTCTGTCAAACAACATATAATTTTTTAAATTCTCAGCAGCATTAAAGGTAAAATTTGATGCTCAAAACTTGGGTATTTTGACATCAGAGTGCAGAGGGTTAAATGCTTGTATTGGATAAACTGAGGCCAAATGGGTCTATAAATTAGGAAATTTGGGGAATGTCAGTGTAATTCTCAGTATAGTGGAGGAGTTTTTATTCAATTTCTAGTTTTCTTTAGACCATGTATGCAATTAACAGGTAAAATTTGTACTGCAGATATAGTAAATGGTTTATGTTTGGAAATTATATTCAGTTAACAGGGTAATTCTATTAAAAGATATCCAATTAAGTGGACTCCACTGTACCACCAAAATATAAGCAGCACCTTTTCCAGGAATTGTCAGAACCTGGAAACAGTTTTCTTCATTTTGCAGTTTTTTCCATGAGTGGCATACATACCTTATTTTATGTGACATATTGGTGGTGAGAGCTCTGAAAGCTCTCACCATCATTCTTTCACATGACAGCATTTCATCAGCAAAAGAAATGACGCACATAGATGTTGCTGATTATAGAAAGGATCATAATACAAAATGCAATCCAGTCAGAATTGGAAAGATTGCATACAGCATGTTGCCTATAACAGAAGAGATAAAGTGTGTCGTTGAAAGATTGCTGACAACATGTTGCCTATAACAGAACAGATATTCAAAGTGATATAAATTTAATTTGGAACTGACCATCAGCACAATAACATATTGGCAATAACAACCTGAGTGGACAATAAATACAGTAGATAAAAGTAGCTTTAAAATTTGTCATGTATATTTTTTTTCAATTATATTCAAATTGAACAAGTCTATAATATTCATTATAATTTACAAAATTCAATTCAAAAAGCACCCTAATTCTTTCTCATAAAAATAGATACGATTACAATATGTAGCAATTTTGAGTAAACTATATCTGTACAATATTTTTAACCTACAAGTATAGATAATATATACACGTAATACAACAAAACATAATAATTTCAACATTTCAACCAATTCATTACAACTAATACTGTGTAGTCTCCTCATACAACACAAATATTTTTTAATGAAATCTGTCTATGAACAGGAGGATCCACCTCCATATTATTACTGCATGCTTTTTTCTCTCTTTCTGAAGGCCAGTGTGCAATTCATATATGATGCTTTGTGAGTCATAAAGTCACAATCAACAATGTTTCCTTCCAATTTGCAATTCATTATTATATTCAGTTAACCCTTTACCCAACTCAAAAATTTATTTATTTTATTTATTTATTAATTTGTTGGTGTTTAAATCTCGTTCAGCATCACTGGCTATCTCATGACCATAACATAGGGACGAAGTCAAGTTTAGTCAATCATTTACTCCTATGCTGCCTACTTTAGGGACTTCCTCCCCAGGCATTGGTTCGGTGTCCTATTCTACCAGTAAAGTAAAACTTGTTTGTTGCAGTAAACAAGCACTGCTCCACTTCCCAGGTTTCCCACAGGGAACACAACTCAAAAAGGGGATCTTAAATAACAAAATTTTTCGGAATGACACAATTAAATGTGAATGATTTTTGTGAAGCGCACTGGTTGGTTTCAACCATACAGTAGGGCAGGGGTTAAGAGTCATTTATTTTAAAACACACCTACAGCTATATTTAAAAATACACAGAAAGTTGAATGTCAGTAATTAGAGAGGTTGAGAAACGCAAACTTTAGAAACAGTACAATCTAAGAAAAATGTACAGAAGCAGCATTAAGAGATGACAAACAAATCCACTTACTTTCAAGGAAAAATTACCCCTTGGTCCCAAATATGAACTTCATATTTTCAGAAATAACAAAATGCACAGCAGTCAGAGAGAATATCAGATATATTGAAGCGTTATTCATTCAAAAAAGATGAAGTTAGCTAAATTCTTATATATTTGTGTATAGATTTAAAAATGTTCATATTTTAACCAAATACAAATTGATATCTAAAAGCAATATTGGTTGATATATCTTTTATTCCTATAAAGTTAGAAGGAAATGGTTCTTCAGACCATTTCCCTCTAACTTTATGGATGAAAGTGTCATGACACTGTAGCTTAGCTTGATTTTATGCAGCATTTATGTGATTTATGTCGTAATTATCTTACTAATGCTGCATTCCAAGTAAATAGGGACATAATTATTGATGTATTAAAAAGATACCAAAAAGAAACAAATGCTGATAGAATCACCGATCCAATGTCCAGTTGTGACACCACAAAAGTGGGTTTAATCATGATCAACTTATCGTTGTGAAACCAATTGTTTACAATTTAATATGTGAAGGGTCACTGTGACCTTCACCTTTGACCTACTGATTCCAAAATAAATTGGGTTCTTCCTCTCACCAAGGCCAACCTATATATGAAGTTTCACATGTGGGTTGAACCATTGTCAAGTTATCATCTAGAAACCAACTGTTTACAATTTAGTATGTTCAAGGTCACTGTGACCTTGACCTTTCAAATCCAATATAGATAGGGTTCTTCCTCTAACCAAGGCCAACCAACCTATGAAGTTTCATGAATGTGAGTTGAACCATTGTCAAATTATCATCTGGAAACCAATCGTTTACGATTTAATATATTCAAGGTCACTGTAACCCTGACCTTTAACCTAGCAAGTCCAATGTATATAGGGTTCTTCCTCTCACCAAGACCAACCTACCTATGAAGATTCATGATTGTGGGTTGAACCATTATCAAATTATCGTGCAGAAACCAACTGTTTATGATGTTCAGGGTCACTGTGACCTTGACCTTTGACCTAGCACATCCAATATAGATAGGGTTCTTCCTCTCACCAAGGCCAGCCTACATATTAAGTTTCATGAATGTGGGTTCACCACAGTCGTTAGCATCCGGAAACCAATTGTTTACGATTTAGTATGTTCAAGGTCACTGTGACCTTGACCAAGCGAGTCCAAGATAAATAGGGTTCTTCCTTTCACAGAGGCCAACCTACCTATGAAGTTTTATGAATGTGGGTCGAATCATTATCAAGTTATCGTCTGGAAACCAATTGTTTATGAACGCCCGCCAGCCCAACCGCCATTCATCAAACTAAGTCGATTTCACTTCGTCACAACTCGACTAAAAATATGAGCCATGGTAGCCATTCTAGGCAGCCAACCGTTACAGCAATATGACCTTCTCATCTACTAATCATACTTTTATCCTGCTATGTTTCAAGAAATTTAATACATAAATGCAACCTGTTGGGTGTGTGGAACAAATTCAAGATGCTTGCCATGGCAGCCATTATGTATAGCTGTCTGTGACCAACATGGGACCTTCTCATCTATTCATCATACTAAAGAGACTTTAGTTTTGCCAAAATTGATTCATAAATGCAACTGAATAGTGTTACAAAGAAATCCAACCATGACCATAACAGGGCAGCCAACAATGACCACAAAAGGACGTTCTTATCTGAACCTGAACATGCACATGGCATTTGATGATGATCAGAAAATAATTGCATGCTGCAGACCATGCTGAACAAATTGCGGACAATTTTATGAAAAAATCCAGATGGCTTCTGTGGTGGCCATTATGGGCAGTCAGCTGTTAACAAATAGGACAGTCTCATCCGCCCATTATGCTAAGTCATCCAGCAAAATTTCAAGAAAATAGAAGCATAAATGCGGGCTCTAGCAAGTGCTGAAAAAATAACAGATGGCTCCTGCGGCAGTCATTGTGAGCAGCCAATCATGACATCACATGACGTTCTCATGTGGGTATAAACATGAACACAAAATTTTGTTATGATCTAAAAGGAACAGTGTGTTATGGCCTGTGCTGAAGGAATTTTAGTGTTCTGAAGAAATCTGAGATGGCAGCCAGGGCAGTCATCCATAACCAAAACAGGATGTTCTCATCTACTCATCATACAGTCAAATAAAAAAAAATAAATAAAATAAATGTGAACTGTAGACTGTGCTTAAGAAATCCAAGACAGCTGCTGTGGCAGCAATTTGTGGTGGATGACCATGACCATAATGGGACGTTCTCATCTGGACATGAACCTGAACATGCCTATGAAGCTTGGTGTTGACCAGAACTGAACTAACTTTCTGAAAGTGCCATGACAATGGCTTACCTTGACTTTGTCAAGTTGAGATAAAAATAAAATTTTATTGAAAAAAGCTGAAATAAGTTGATCAGCTGAACTCACACCTCCCTGTGGGATACAGAAACATAAAGTTTCACATTTTTAGGAATAAATGCACAATTATCAGTAAAATGTCTCTATAATGTATGATTATTCATTGATTTATGTTAGCATTGAATCTTTAAAGGCCAAACTCTGACTTTAATCACTTTTTACTGCAACAAAACAGGTGCCCAAACATGTAGTGTCAGGGTAAACACACAAGTTGCATTCTCAATTACCTTGGTATTTATTCCTAGGTTAGTCTTTGTTGCCAATATTGGCAACTACAACTTGTTCAGAAACACATTCTGTCAAAGTATAACAATGAAAGTGTCAATGACCCTGCAGCTTAGCTTGACTGTGTAGAGTCAGATGAAAAGGATAATGTTCAATGTTTATGAAAGGATTATGAAATAGGACAAGAACTGTTATAATTAAGAATATGTTTAAGTTCTGTACCCTACATGCTATGTTTTCAATAAAAATAATTTGAGGTGTAGACTGTACTAAAGAATTGAGGCCTGGGTTGATGTGGCCCTCACAGTTAGCATATGCCAACCAAATTACAGTAAAACCATTCCAAAACGAGTCATCCTTCCAAGTTACAATGAAATCCTTCATAAATATGACTCGTAGACTTTGCTAAAGGAATCTAAGTCACATGCTCGTCCAGTGGTCATGGCTGACTGATCACAACCAAAATAGGAGTCTCATCTAGATATCATCCTGAGTCATCCAACCAAGTTACAATGAAATCCCTTCATAAAAACCAACCCTTAGATAGTGCTAAAGGAATCTAGGTCACAGTGCCCATTGGCTTTAACAGCTGATCGATCATGACCAAAATAGGATAGTCTTATCTAGACATCACACAAAGTTATCCTACCAAGTTACAATGAAATTGCTTCATCAATATGAATTGTAGACTGTGCTAAACAAATGTAGATCACATGCCCCTTGTGACCGACACGGTTGACCGAACCCAGCCAAAATAGGACGTTCTCATCTAGACATTATAGGGAGTCATCCTAGAGAGTTACAATGAAATCCTTTCATAAATATGACCTGTAGACTGTGCTAAAGGTTTTCAGGTTTCAGGCCCACGCAGATGTGATGGTTTACCAATCGCGACTAAAATGGGAAATTCTCATCCAAACATATTCTCAAACCTGCGTATTAAATTTTGTGAATTGGACAAGAACTATGGGGTGTATCCTGTGCTAAAGAAAATGTGAACAAACTCAAGTTAAGCCAAAAATGTATAAAAATATCAAGGCCTTTGGGGTTAAGGTCATTTTCAACATCTATGTCTATATTGTGACCATAACACAGCTCTTAAATCAAGTCTAGAGAGTCGTTCAAGTCTAGAGAGTCATTCATAATTATGTTGCCAAGAGGAGGATTCACACCTCAGATATTGGTTACAGAGTTCTTTCAGACCAGTAAAGCACAATTTGCTACCAGTGAAAAAGAGTTGCTCCACCTACATTTACTGTGTGAGATACTTAATTTACACCCCACCAAATATGAAGCTAATCAAAAGATCATTGATTAGAATTCTGTGGCAGAGATTTGAGGCTTCAATTTTCTGAATTTTCTTTCATAAATCTATTTAGATCCCTGCAAATGTCCTTTCCTTTGAATACACTAGAATCAATATAATTTACATTGTACAATGGTACAGCAGATATAAATACTGAGCCAACCATGGCTGAAGATTACCCCAAAAGATCACACAAAGTAGACCTTCTGTTTCTCAGGCCATTTTTTGTATAATTGCATGCAGGCAGTTTTCTATATTATTTTTATAATTATTTCTTTGTCATCAAATGTTCATGTTCTTGGTTTGTTTTATGTTTTAGGCCTCATAATCTACAGAATAGCATGGGTGGTGGTGTATTCCAGTCCTTGGGTGCAAGAAGCCTTCTTGCACTCAGGGACAAATTTATCAATTTTATTAACTTAGGTAAATATTTTTATTTTTTAAGTTTGCATTGGTTATAAAAAGAGAGCATGCGGCAGCCAAAAGGACTATGCATGAGAGCCTGAGAAACAGATTTTTTACTTTTTTAGGCCTAACTTATATCCTATTGTTTCTCCGAGCTTGACCACTGCCTCAAAATGACTCAAAAGTAATAGATATGAGATATTCTGCCTGGGAAAAATTCTCTTTTATCATACTGTATAAATTGTATTGCCAAGTTGGTCAAATTTACGGGTCAACAACGTGGTAAATAAATAGATAAAAAATGCAGGTAAACATTACCAAGGAACATCTGAATAACAGTTTTGTTGCCAGTTCATATTTGATTAAATGAAGCACATGGATACATTTTGCTGATTTCAGAATGTATACAAAACTGCAAGCAGAAAAGATAATTCTAGATTATATCTTGATTGCATCCCATTCCTTGAATACATTTAGTTTGTAACAACATTTTTGAGTATGACAACAATCCCTCTCATGACATGATCTTCATTTGCCATTTTTAAGCTTAACAAAATTCTGTGTTCTTTGTTGGATGAACAAGGAACTGTATGGTAAATGTTGTTATATCCCATTTTGTTTCTGCTTTGTCAGTTGAAAGTTACTAATTTTGAACCAGTTATAAGGTACAGATCAGTCCAACTTAATTTTGGGGTCTTTATAAAGTTAATGCAGTGAACTGTGAATTCCTTTCCACCATATGTTAATGACTTACAGAAGATAGATTTTAACCACCAGCAAGCATGTTCTCTGGTTGTGGACAGAAAATGATAAAATGGACTATTTATTTTATTTATTTATTGGTGTTTAAGGTAACACATTTCTGGACAATGGCTGCAACTTGGATATAAAGTCAAGTTGAGTCAAGTATTTATCCCATGTAGCCCATTTTTGAGGTCTTCCACCCCAGGCACTGGTTACTGGGTCCTATTTTACCAGTAAAAAAAGAGCTTGTTTACCTAGCACTGCTTCACTTCCCAGGGTTCCCACAGGGAGATAAAATGGACGAAATGTATGTCTTTGAAGTGAATGGTAAAAATCACTGGAAGAAGATTCTTGATCATCTATGGTTTTGAAAGAAACAAATTTGTTTACATCTAAACAGATTTGTTTACAAATTTGAGATTAATGCATTCACACTATCATTTGTAACTTGTGTAAGGGGAATGGTTAAACTTTTGAGATAATTATATGACTCCATTGTCAAGCACTGTCTTTTCAAAAAACTGCAAGTTTGCACCTGTGACAGATGATAAAAATAAAACAAATTCCAAGTCCATAAAGGGCAATAAATTGAACAAAAATACAACAAATGCATTGAACATGAGGCTAGACAACAAAAAGATACACTTTCATGCCAAATATGATGTCACTGCACCAAGTAATTCAAGTTACAGTCAAACTGGCTAATACAGATCATAGGAATTCACTTTTCAAACAATCGCTGCCCTTGTCGTTGAATAGAGATCTCCGTGAAGTTTGTTGTTGTATATATATACTATTATAAGCTCCTTTCTACCACTGAAAGACTTATAACTTAGACCCTTTTAACTCTTTCAACACGAGAGACTGCTTTTCCAGTCCAGCAACACGATACATCATAATTTCATGATGTAGGATGGCTACTAAGTGAATGTGAGTGGAAGAACAATTAATATTTTCAACGTACGAGGATTTCCGCAACAAGGAAGATTGCGCTCCACGACAGGGGGATAGGAGTATTAGGCTGTTCCCCTATCAGACCACACTAAAGGAGACAATTTCCCTGACAGGGATTGGATGCATATGTGGGGGTTGATTATCATGAATTTTCTTATCAAAGAGGTTACAGGTAAACTGAATTTTGGTACTTTTTCAAGGAGGGTGGCCAAAATCAAGTAACATTCAAGGATAGAAACAAATTCAAGCACTTTTCAAGGAAGGATCCAAAATTCAAAAATTTTTCTTTTGAGTGGGAACCCTGTATCATGATCTAGTCGAGAAAGCGTTCACTTCAGCAATCAAAGTACTCTAGATACTATGTTCTAAAGTAAACATGCAACAATCACTGTCCAACATTCAGGTTTATAACAAAAATAAGAATGTTTCATTAACAAAAATTGTAATGGATAAAATACACAAAACAAGAGAAAAAACTTCAAGTGTAGAACACTCAACATGTTTGGCTTTCACACTCAAGAAAAAAAAATTCATGCAGCCAACATTAAAAGTGCAATTTGTAATTAAAAAAAACCCCAACTTGTACACAAATCACGGATTCCACAGTAGTTTGTAAAGTTATCTGAAAAAAATATATTACAATGTAAGCAATCCTATTAATTCAACATCCATTTTGTCATATAAAAATATTCAAAAAACAGAAATATTTGATTTAGAAAATGAAACTCACAACAAACTGAAATAAATATCTTTAAATAGTACAACACTATCTTAGCAAGGCTGCATGTGTAATTCAAGTGTCAGAATCTTTTTTAAGATAATGCAATGAACTTACATCCTTGCCATTGCTGAGATAAAAGAGTTCCTATTTTATACAAAGAATTTGGAATTTCTATCAGACTGAGCAGGCCTTTAATTCCACCAAATTAACAGCAGTTACTGATTCCCTAAATTCCAGGAGTGTTCCCAAATTAGAGGGCTTAATGGATATTTTGGTTTCTTATTTATGCCTTTTTGTACAATTTCATTTCACGAGCAGTGATTAACCCTTTACCCAATGCAGAGGATATCAAAATTTATTCTTTTAAAAATAATTTTTAAAAATTTTCAAAAAATTTCAACAAAACCATCTCATGTGACCCCTCATTGGAACGAGCTCAATGAGCTTGTTCCAATGAAGGGTCACATGATATGGTTTTGTTGAAATATTTTGAAAAATTCAATTTTTTCAACTGCTCAATGTGCATATTACGCGGGCAATTCGTCAGGTAAAGGACTAATGGGCATTCCTGTTCCACACCGACAATCTACATCCTGTAGCTTTGCAGTTGTCTCTACTCAAGTCTTGGCTGCCTGTATAGACAACTGCCAAGATGAAACCCGACGTGCACGACACTGAAACTGTACTGAGTGCTATACTTATCATGTGCACAAGGCTCAAAATAATTTTTTTTCTAGTGCAGGTCAAAATATCCTCTCCCAAGGAGTTGGTGGTCATTTTAATTTTGTGCAGGTGATTTTCAACATATTGCTTTACCAATTGTAAATTGACAATAGTGACTTCTAAATGAGGAAATGACTTGATGTAGCTATTAACTCATCTACACCTTGTTTTTTAGACGGTTTTCTAAATTTGAAACGTTTTAAGAGGGCAGATGGATGTTTTGTGACATTAATTTACTTTTTAATTGATTGTTATAATTTTAGTAATGCGTTTCGGTCAGGAAAAAACCTTTGATTAGTCATGTCCACTTTTTTTGCTGTTTTTGAGTTATCAGAATTATATTTCTTTTCGAACGGACATAAGGTTATTTCGCAATGGAATTTCAGTTTATACCAGTGTTTTTCAACTTCAGATTCTAAAATATTGATTCAAAATATTTTGCGTCAGTCAAATTGTCGTATGGATTTCAAAGTGTTTGGTGTAGGTCACTGTCCTTGTCCCATCACTTATTTTGTGCCTTGCGCATGCAATCTACCATTTCTAATATACATCCACCAATTGTGTTTGTTCCTTTGTAAGTTTGATCATTTTGACAGCTTGTGTATTTTTCAGTTGGAACTTTGGGAAAATCTTGCCCTAATCACGTTGGGAATGGAGCCCATATTAGGCATGTGCAGTCAACCTTAAACTAAAGGTAGCCGACAAGGGTGGCAAATCCCCCCCCCCCCCCCCTCGAAAAATCGCCCTGATACAGTAACCTTGGTCATATATTACATTACATTAATATAGCCACTGTTGGTATTATGTAATCAAATAAAACCGATAAGATTACCTGTATTTGATGACATGTCAAGTTTGTTTTTGATCGGGACGGATACAATTTCAAGTTCAAGGTCACTGTGACCTTGACATTTGGTACAATGACCAAAAAATATGTAGAGTTCTTCCTCTCATCATGCTCAACCCACATGCCAAGTTGGGTTTCGATTAGGAATGCATGATTTTAATAATCTTAAGAGAGCTGAAACCAGCTTCATCGATAAAATTTCAATGTCACGGTCACTGTGACCTTGACCTTTGGCATAATAACCTAAAAATACATAGGGTTCTTCCTTTCATCATGCTCAACCCACAGGCCAAGTTTAGTAGTATCAATCGGGCAAGCAAAATTTCAATTAGAGAAGCCAACCCAGGTAAACGTTTAGGGTCAAGGACACTGACCTTGACCTTTGGCACAATGATCTCAAAATAAATAGGGTTCTTCCTATAGCCATGCCTAACCCACATGCCAAGTTGGGTTTCAGTTGGCCAAGCAGAACTTTAATTACACAGCGGAAACCAACACTGATAAAAACTGAAGTTCAAATTCAGTGACCTGGACCTTTGGCACAATGACCCCAAAATGAATAGAGTTCTTCTTCTCATCATGCCCAACCCACATGCCAAGTTAGGCTTCAGTCGACCAAGCAAAACTTTAATTACAGAGCAGAAACCAACACTGATAAAAATTAAAGTTCAAGGTCACTGTGACCTTGACCTTTGGCACAATGATCCCAAAATAAATAGGGTTCTTCTTCTCATCATGCCAAAACCACATGCCAAGTTTGGTTTCAGTAGGCCAGACGGAATTTTAATTAGAAAGCGGAATCCAACTCTATCTACAGATGGACAGAGCCACGGCTATATCCCCCTGAAATTTAATAAAAATCTCTGCATACAAATTTTATAAACTGAGCTTACTAAATTTGAATTCAGGGAAGGTTTACCGAGACTCACATCAAATTTACAGTACAAGGTTTATAAATTATTTATCACATGATCATGCAAACAATATTTATGAATTAATTTGGTGAAAGAATCACAATATACTGCGACATACTCAAATCACACAAAGAACACTGTGATGTAACTACATGTAACAATATTATCCGAGTCGTATATTCTAAAACAAAGAGTGAAGAAATGAGTGGAACTCATTTGATGTTACTTTGCGACACATTGCTGGAATAAGTTGTTAAGATCTTTCAAATAGTGTTTCACTCTTCTGAGCTTTCCAGCAACATGTATAGGCCACTGAAAATGATCACATATGACTGAAACCATTTTGTTTAGCTTGTTGAAGGAACTGCTAATCTTTGAATTTTGATGATCAGATTCAATATAAAATGAAATATAGTCTATTGTTCACTATTGTAACTCAAGGTTTGGCTAGTGAGTGCTGTTGTAGTAACGGTCTTTCATATGATCTCGTTTCCTGGGTTTCCACAAGAAATTCACTGTCAATACAAGTAACAATCCAAATTTAGACTGCAAGATAACTATGCCAAAACACCAAAAAATAAATGAAAAACAAACATACTTTTTTAAAAAAAACAAAATTGAATCAAAGCTGATACACAAGAGCCATGATATGAACTGATGGAAAATATAAATGTGGCAAACTTTAAAAATAAAAGTGCAAGAATTGAGCCACTTTACTAGGGGGTAGAGGCTGTTTTGTCTCCCTGTATTTGCCGAGTAAATCTACCCATGTTCTGCAAGAAGTTAGTATGCTGAAGGAGAAAAAAGATTATCATCTACATAGTTTTTTCACTATTCATGGCAATAATAAACAGTCTGATGTTGATGACAGAAAAATAAAAGAAAATTAAAGCTCATGGTAATCAGTATTGATAAAATGAGATCATCAGTATACATATCAATATATATCTTACCTCCTACAAGTATCTGGGAATTTCATTGGTTCAAAGAAATCACATGCAGACTGCATATAAAACCATATACTGCCTGTCAACATCAATATACGCTGACAGCTATGGGAAATTTCCCCTTTGTTCATTGATTATTCAAAATGGCGGCAGCCGATAAACGTTTCAAGTTGAAAGATTGAGTGTTGGAAGCCCATATTTGGTCTGAAGTGCAGGTTAGGCAACTTAAAAGGCTTCATATTCTGAGGATGTGTGTCATGTTACCTTCGAAATGAAACTGTTTGGTATGTATGAATTTGCCTTGTTACAATTTATGGGAGAGTGCCTGTAGACGCTCTTCAAAAAACTGTAACAAGGCAAAGACACGTGAACACATTGTGAGAATTCTATCATTTAATTTTGATCGCTGTTGTTATTAGTTCTGTGCATCGATGCAGCAGTCGGTAAGATATATTTGTTACACAGTTTGTTGGTGGCCTAATATGGTGTATATGGTGTCAGTTAACTCCATATTGGACTCGAGCTTTGATCTCATCCAATATGAAATTAACTGACACCATATATACCATAATAGGCCACCAACAAAATGTGTAACTAATAATATTACGATATTAAAAAAAAAAATTGTTTCTCAAGCACCTCCCTCATCATAGAAAATCTGCCTCATCACCCTTTTTTCACCTGGAAATCTCTTCTATGACACTATTTTACACTTATAGGACAAATATTTAACCAACTATACCTTGTTTGACAGAACTCACAGAGCTCTGTCAAACAAGATATAGTTGGTTCAATCTTCAACTACATTATTGGAAATTTTCACTGCTGAAAACATTGGCTCGCCACATAATAGTGTAAGTAGTTAAATTTCTGATTCCAACTATTTTCAGAACTGTTTTGTGAATAAACGAAAAAAGTCTCCTTCTCTCATCATAAAATTGAGGAACAATTGCCTGAGAAACAAGAAATTTTTTTTTATAGGCCTTACTCTATGTTACTATTTAAAATTTGTTTACTGGTTTAGTGCTAGAGGTACTATCTTCAAAGCTGATGGATATTTAACCTTTTAACCAATGCACACATCAATACTTGTTATTTTAATTATTTGTTTTTTCTTCAATTTTTCAAAACATTTCAACAAAACTATATCATGTGACCCGCTCGAGCTTGACAGCGGTTTCTTAGTTTGTCTTAACTGCCTGTAGAGGCATTCCAGATTTGGCTAGAAATCATCAAGTCAAGCCAGTTGTGCAGTGGGAAGTCTGGAAATTTTTCCAGTGCTTTAAGTATTAATGTATTCTCTGCTCACTTAGAATTTACTAACAATAAGTCTCTTTCCATCAACATTATTTTATAACTTATTTAAGTGCCAATAGGAACTCAATAAATTCTGAAAAATAGTTCAATGAAAAAAATGTGGGAACATGTTGTTCAGTAGTTCGGGCATTGGACTTCAAACTGAACAGTCCATGGTTCGATCCCCACCAGCAGTAACTGCATTGAATCCTTGGGCAATGCACTTAATCTCAGTTACCCATGTGGCGCCACATTGGTAGTGAGAACTAAGGCATACTGCACATCGAAGGTGTACTGCCTTCAGCCAATGCTAACCGTGCTTGTGTGGCATTAGTATATTGGTAAGCCTGACAGTTGACCGCAGCTGTTTGGTGGTTCTCTCTGGGTGCTCTGGCTTCCTCTACCCATAAAACTGTCCTGACATGAGGTGACCCGGGCTGTTGAAAGTGTTATTAAACCCCAATAAATACATAAATAAATAAATGAACAAAATGCAATTTGAAATAAACTCTGCTAATGTCATGCATTTGAATATATATATACAGTTAGATATACAGTGTAAATTCATTCAGAATTATACCAATCGAGTGAAATAATTTCACTCCTTTAAAATGGTTCCTATCCAGACGAGCAAACAAGAATATCAATCTCTCATAAGTGAGAAAAAAATTTCATCTGCTAAGATTTACGATAGCAATTTATTTTTCTCAATATTAACGCATTACAAATATATGTTTATATATGAAAATACACAATCATTACATGGTGTCATAAAGGTGGCAATCAATGAATATGGATTCCTATTATTTTGTCAAGTTAAAGAAGTATATATACAGGTACAAATTAAATGTTATGCAAAGGTTAAATAATTTTTTTTTAAAATGTCAATGTTTAGGATCACTGGAATC
The DNA here is from genome assembly GCA_031216915.1 of Pictodentalium vernedei. Lineage (NCBI taxonomy): Eukaryota > Metazoa > Mollusca > Scaphopoda > Dentaliida > Dentaliidae > Pictodentalium > Pictodentalium vernedei. The sequence goes on along the minus strand of CM062292.1, from coordinate 213,340,933 downwards.
AAGATTAATATAATTTTTTTTCATACCCGTTTATTTGCATTTCAAAATTTGATTGCACATACAAATGACTTGATATTTTGGCTGAAGAAAGATTACAGTCACTTTTACCATCTAAAGCTACACATAACAAAGGCATAATATTAAAATTTGCCCAGTATTTACATCCATTTTGGTCACAACAGTTCTCTTGCACCTCCTCTATCTAAAAAAATCCCAACCCTGCATGATTTTCTAGACTGTAACTGAACTACAAAAAGCTGCTAAATGATGCACCCTGCAACATGAGTATGGTGAAAGGTGCCTTTACATTTGTAACATCATAAGGTTTTCATATGGGAAGTGACTTGTTGTTAAAGTGGCAAATAAATTCTGAGTAGTGGATTAAAACATGCATATTTTTTTAATGAGGTTAACATTCAATATCAGCAATGATACTGGTTAAGTATACTCAAGTAGAAATGATTTTGCTTCAATCACTGAAGAGTGCCTTTGGGGACCCGCGATATATGGTAACAGAACAAATTCATCTGAACTACTTAAGAATGGGAAACAATATCAGGGGAACCCATATAAAGTATTCCAAAATATGGGTGGGTGGGTGTATTACCATGATATCTCTTTTGAGTTTGCTGCTAGAGCAGATATAGTTGTTGCCACTGGTTCTGAAGGTAATTTCTTTTACACAAAAGAAGGCTTTGTGATGCTAAAGCATTGCAAGGCCTTGTTGCACTCAAGGGACAAATTTATCAATTTTATTTATTTGGGTAAAATATCAGACCTATTACCATTTATTTTTTACTTTTTTAAATTTACTTTGGTTATAAAAAGGGAGCATGCGGCAGCCAAAAGGACCATGTGGGAGGGCTTGAGAAACAGATTTTTAACTTTTTTACGCCTAAATGTAACTCAATATATAATTCTATTTTTCCTCACCCCCCTCCCCTCCTCTCTTCCCTCTTGACAACTCTTTTAACTCCAAAGGACCCAATCTCATAGGCTTCCCATGGTAACTATGAGCTGTAATTGTGGCCATGTTTGCAACATTACATCAAAATTACATGAGGATCATTGCTAAAAGGTGTCCCAGTCCTAAATCACGTGAAGTTTCAAAACATTTGACTTTGTAGTTTCAGAGGGTAATATTTTTGCAAAATCCATCAAACAGAATCATAGAATGTCTCTGGTGGCCATATTTTCCAACCAACAGGAACAAAAAGAGGATCGTTTGTAGAGGGCCTCCTATAGACCATTCCTTCCAAGTTTGGTTCACGTCGGATCAATAGTTCCAGAGAGAAGATGAAAATGTGATTTCCCATAGGGTTTTTCTATAGTACCTATAAGCCGCAATTGCGGCCATGTTTGCAACATGATCAACATTAAATGACGACCATTGGTAGGTGTTCCAGTCATCAACCATGTAAAGTTTCAAAACATTTGGCCCTGTGGTTTCAGAGGAGAAGATTTTTAAACATCCACCAATCAAAATCAGAAAATGCTTCAGACAGCCATGTTTTTTGATGCATGGTAACAAAATGAGTAGCATTTGTAGAGAACCTGCCATAGACTATCCTATCTCTGCTAGGTTTGGTTCACATCAGCTCAGTAGTTATGGAGAAGATGAAAATGTGATTTTCCATAGGGTTTTATAGTAACTATAAGCTGCAATTATGGCCATGTTTACAACACGATCAACATTAAATGAGGATCGTTGGTAGAGGAGGTCCCAGTCATCATTTATGTGAAGTACCAAAATATTTGGCCTGGTAATTTCAGAGGAGAAGCTTTTTTAAAATCCACCAACCAGAATCAAAGAATGCCTCTGGCAGCCATGTTTTTCAATCCACGGGAACAAAATGAGGATCGTTAGTAGAGGATCTCTTATGGACCATTCCTGCCAAGACTGGTTCACGTCGGCTCAGTAGTTCCAGTGAAGATGAAAATGTGATTTCCCATAGGCTTTCTATAGTAACTATAAGCCATTTTTGCAACCCGATCAACATTAAATGAGGATCCTTGGTAGAGGGGGTCCCAGTCATCTATTCATTTATTTATTTATTTATTGATGTTTAAGGTCACATATTTATGCACAATGGCTAATCATGACCGTGACAGTTTTACGGGTGGAGTAAGCCGAAGTACCCGGAGAGAACCACCGAGCAACGACGAGCAGCTGCCAGCTCCCCAACATCATAACTCTGCACTGCAGCACAAGCAGGGTTAGATTGGTTGAAGACATGCGTACCATCGACGTGCAGTACGCCTTAGTACACGGCGTCATCGTGCCCAAGGACACAACGTGGTTGCCGCAGGTGGGATTTGAACTGAGGACCTCTCGGCTTGCAGCCTGCACCTCTACCTACTGAGCCACCGCGCTCCCGTCCCAGTCATTAACCACGCAAAGTTTCAAAACATTTGGCCCTGTGGTTTCAGAGGAGAAGATTTTTCAAAATCCACCAATCAGAATCAAAGAATGCCTCTGGCGGCCATGTTTTTCAAACTGTTGGTAGAGGGGGTCCCAGTCATTATTTAAGTGAAGTTGCAAAACATTTGGTCTTGTGGTTTCAGAGAAGATTTTGAAAATCCACCAACCAGAATCAAAGAATGCCTCTGGAAGCCATATTTTTCATCTAACGGGAACAAAATGAGTATCGTTTGTAGAGGACCTCCCATAGACTATTCCTGCCAAATCTGGTTCACGTCGGCTCAGTAGTTCCAGAGAAGAAGATGAAAATGTGATTTCCCATAGGCTTTCTATAGTAACTATAAGACATGTTTACAACCCGATCAACATTAAATGAGGATCATTGGCAGAGGGGGGTCCCAGTCATCAACCATTCTTGCCAGGTTTGGTTCACACCGGCTCAGTGGTTACAGAAAAGATGAAAATGTGGAAAGTTTATGGATGCCGGATGACTGACGACAGACGCCAAATGATGAGAAAAGCTCACATGGTCTTTTTGACCAGGTGACCTAAAAATTGGGAGTACAAATATTTTTTGAAGGGTTATATTATACAGAAGAAATACCCATATTATATGTACCTGTTCATTTTCTCTAACCTTTCCAAAACCAACCCCAATTTTCTATACTTTTCCAAGGCCTGGAAAATGAATTTACTGTTTTCCAAGACTGTCAATACCTTTGTATAACCTGTATGAGCTGTGCCTTAACAAGGATTAACACTTTTCAACACAGAGTTCCTGAATGACTTTGTACAACAGAATATTATTCACACCAAAATGAGCAAATCTATTACATATTTGTGGGAAAGTTCATTTATAAATTAATCCCACAGTCCTTCTGGACTGTGAGATAAAATTATTACTGAATCTCTCCAGCATTTTTTGTTTTATTGCATCGCCTTATCATTAAGGGACAATTTTTCATTTTTTCAGAATTTTTTACATACTTTGTTGAAGGGTTAGATCATTTATAAACAATACTCAATATCTTAACACAGGTGAAAATGGCAAAAGCTCTCCTCAAATGACCCTTCATCTCAAAACATCAAAAAAATGAATGTATTCTTTCATGAAACTAGACAGAATTACTGGTACTGAGAAACAGGAAGAAAAAAAATATTGAACATCCATGCTACTGACAATACCTTACCATAGGTTTGGTATTTGAAATGAAAAACCTCAAAATATCTTTACAATAACTGAATAATGTGCTGGTTTGGGCCAAAAATTCTGCTTCAAGCATATTTAATGTTAACTGGTAGAGTGTTAAGTTATTTTCTGGTTGTCAAAATTTGTTTTTATCTTGTTGTAACAAGACAAATCCAGAGAGACTAAACTAGAGGTATCTGTCCCAATGGGTCTAAGAATATCCCTGCATTCCACATTTTGTAGATTGCAAAAAGATGTTAAATTGAACAAGGACACTAACTCTGCCAAGGCACAGGTTCTCCAGCTCGTTATTATCTGTGCCAAGTTTTACAAAAAATTACCACAAAATGAAGGAGTACACAAGCTTGGACAAAGTTGTGTCCATGAATGACAAATTCTAAGTCAAAAAGGGCAATAACTCTGTAACAACATATGCAATCTATCTCAAAATCACCGGTGCACAGGTTCCCATGGTAGTTAATGTAAGGCCCAAGTTAAAAAAAATGATTCATAAATGACCAAAATGGCATGCTCTAGATTGAAACTATGTCAACAGACAGATGGACGGGTGGCCCAATGGAAGGCTGATGCCAGTCTAACACCCACCCCCACATGCACAGAATATGAAGCCTCTAAGTTGTGGAACCTGCTGCCCAATAAAGCCAAAATATGGGCTTCCAGCACTACCAGTAAATTAAAAATATTTTTCTAATACCTGTAACAATGAGCTCATTATAAAGGGAAGTCAAGTGGCACAGTAAAAATTTGTTTCAAAGATTTCAGAATATTTTACAACTTATGTTTTGAAACATATGATTATTCTTAACTAAAACTACATCTGCAATGACACTTAGTTTCAGGAAAGTTGCCATTAATACCTGCCTCTGATGTGATGATTAAAAGTGTTATAGTCACTCAAAATGTTTATGCAGATTCTCCTTCAACACGTCCCTTTGATCCAGCTTCTATGTCAACTCGACAAATTGGGCATTTCTTATTAGTAGATAGCCACTGATCTACACATTCGATGTGAAATAGATGCATACATGGAAGCCTTCGTACATCTTCTCCATCTTCAAATTCACAGAGACATATTGTGCATTTCTCAATCTGATTATCATCATTTGACTCTGAACACTTTTTCATCTGAAAAACAAAAAAAATCCCCAAGTGATTTACTTTATAAAACATAATGCTCTTAACTCTCCGGTTAGTATTTTCAAAATATTTTTCATCAGATCAAGTTATGGCTGCTATAAAGCAGCCACAACTAGATTTGATGAAAAATTCATCGAACTTTAACCCAAGGAATCATTGATGAAGAAATACTTTCAATTTACAGGGGGGGGGGGGGGGGGGGGGGGGGGGGGGGGGGGGGGGGGGGAGGGGGGGGGGGGAGAGACCTGTTAACCTCTGAAGGTGACTGTCAGTGAGATTTTGATGAGCTCTCAGTGAGATTTGGATGCTTGTCAGTGAGATTTTTGCATTCGGCCAATACATCAATATTTTCCTTGTTATGCCTCCCACAGTCCCACCCAGGCACTCCCCCCCCAACCCAAATGCATTACATATTTCATTTTATTTTAATAATTTATTTTAACACTTTTAATGGTATTTGTCAGTAAATATGGATATCACTGGTCCAAGCCCCCCTCCCCCCGACAATGACCCCCCCCCACACACACACACCACCCCCCCCCTCCCCCGACCCCCCCCCCCCCTACCCCCCTCCCCCGACACACACACAAATTTTATGCAAGCCCATCCTGGTGCTTCAAAACATGGAGGCTGAAACATCTTGGGCCAAAACGCCCCAGAACCAAAACGTTCAAGAACCAACACAAGCATTCCTTCTTCGTTCATGCCATTTATTCATGTGAATTCAAAGTTATAACGAAATCTCCTCACCCGCATTATTCAATCGTACTTGTGTCAGTTAACAGAAAAATATAGTAACCGCAATGGTTCTCTCAGGGTGGGGGGGAATTCGAAGTCGTAACGAAATCCCCTCACCCGTATTATTTAATCGTACCTGTGTCAGTTAAGATAAAAAATATAGGAACCGGAATGGTTCCCTCACGTCTAACCGACTCCATATGCCACTATGGATGGAGAGGAACGTGAAGAATAAAACGTCCCCTGAAAGAAGATTCTCTCATGGAGACAGCTTCTGGGGATCGTCACATAACAGACACTTGAGAATATTTATCTAAGATTTCTGTGACAACAGAGGTGCTACCCGTAAGATTCACTGTTTAAACTTAAACGTAAGCTATTGAATCAAATAAATAGGAGGGTACGCATATCCTATTATTCCTCCCCATGAATTTGCTGAGCGTCTACTACCTGCGCTCAATAATCTGGGCATGGCAACACAAATGACGGCAACTAATTGTTCCAGTGCGTCGCAAACTTAAGAACCATGGGGTGATCCCACTGGTAGCAAAATTGTACAAATAAACGCATGTTGAGCATCCATACATATGAAACAGGAGACCTTTCTGAAGAGCGAGTCTGGTAGTACGTTCAGAAGACACGGTATATGACGGACAGAGAGATGAACATGAAAATGATTCTCCGTCAGGTATTATAACAAAAGTGAATGGGTGCCGCCCTGGTTCCTAATGTATGCTACCACTATTGAGTTGTTCAACAATCTCTGAACAAGCGTGAACGCATTGATGTAGCGCTAACAATACTGACATCATTCTTGATGATTAAAGGAAACGAGGGTCTCAGACCCCTGCAGTTATAGTCTGTAGGACTCAGGGTCATGCCCAAAACTATTGACTCATACCCATCATAATCGTGAAAGCCGGATCTGGCAGTTGCAGCGGAGCTAATGAGTTAACCACTGAAAATCTGCTTCAATATGGACCTTTTTTGTTGACTATATCCGTTAAAACAATACTGGTCCTGAGCGAATGCTTTGTCACACTCCAGATCTGCGTGAGAATAACTGGAGGGGATGTGTGCGTAAGGGACCCATCTAAATAAGATGCGTAGCCACTCAGCACATTTCCATCAGTCGCATAAAACTACTTCGTTCTGGATAATAGCAGACGAACCAGATTGTTATGAGACATTATCAAGTTAATATTTGAATATGCCAAAAGCCTGTGACACCTGTCTATACTTAACCAGAAAAGACATTCCTCCTCTTTTTCCGGATAACTTAACTTTCAACAACGCTAGCGTTTCTTGTAAATAGAAGCAGCATTCTGATTCGTTGGAACACATTGAGGGTAGTGTTGATGGGATAAATCCTCTCAACCCTGTATTGTACCGAATGTGGAGGGTAAATCCCCTCCATATCCCATCATCATTTGTCTGAATCAGTTGAAATCATGGTCAACGGTATCTGAACACGCAGATAACTGGAAAGACCCAGAACTATGGAACAGCTCAGATTTTGAGATTGCCGTCGATTGGTACTGCAATTGCTGGGATGCTGCGAGGCGCTGCGCATCTGCATCAGCAAAACCGTAATGGAGGCCTGAGGATCAGAGGTCTTGTGGCCGCCGGCTGCTCCCAGGACAGTGTGTCCGAGACTGTACTTTCTCCGGACGTCCCGTATATGAGGCCTCGTCTAAGCTAATGAATAGTGCTACTTTCGAGCTGTCACAGCATTCTGATTCTCAGGACCAAACTTAGGGAAGTATTGATGCATAAATGCTATCGCCACCCTGTTGTTCCGAAATGGAAGGGTATTTCTCCTCCAAATCCCTTTATCTTCCAAATGAATCAGATTATACTCACAATCATCGGCATCTGAACGTACAGATGACTGGACCGAGCAGCAGTCTTCTGTTGCATGGCCGCCAGCTACTCCTGGGACAGTGTGTCCGAGATGGCTCTTTTCTGCGGACGTCCCTATAAATGAGGCTTCGTCTCCTTGGCTACTATATGGAGTGACTTCTCTGACAAAGAGTGACTTCCCGGCGATGCAGGCTGGATATCAGAAGTCACGTAGCCAAGGTGTGGTTGTGTGTGCTTGGTAGACGAAGAAGCCGTAATTATAGCCGACCCTGGCTGTAAACTGAACAGAGTGTCCTGGACGGGAGACGTGGACGAATGCTCCAACTGACGCAAGTTCCGATCTATAACATCTGGCCCCAGATGTTATAATAAAAGAGAAAGGGGGCTCTCTCGCTCGTGGTCCTTCAGACCTCACCAAGCTTCCTGCTGAACTTGCCGGCTTCTTCCTTTCCGTTGTCGCAGGGTGAGCCTTATATTGATATTATATTATAGTGCTCGCTCTACCCTTTCTATTCTCCTTGACCGCAACAGACACACCCGGCGTCACGGCACCCTCAGGCAGTGTACCGCTTCACTGGTCGAGCTAGCTGGCGACAGGGATTTAAAACCACACTGTGGTTTATTGCAGTCTAATATTCATGAGCACTTTTGCCGCTAGCTCTGATTGACTATTAAATGTGACGACAGAAGCACACTATCTGACGGCGTCACGTAAACATCACCATGTTCTTGTCCTCTGAAAATATATACTAATAAACTAGAGCGACCTTAGGGCGAGAGGACCGGAGGCAGCCTCTCATCGCAAGAGGACCCTCGCTAACAACGTTTGTTTGTTTGTTTGTTTGTTGGTGGTTAACGTCACATATTTATGCACCATGGCTAATCGTGACACAACATGGAGATGAAGTCAAGTTTAGTCAATCGTTGATCAACATGTTGCCCATTTTAGAGGACTTTCACCCCAAGCATTGGTGACTGGGTCCTATTTTACTAGTAAAGCGGAACTGGTTTACCACAGTAAACAAGTGCTGCTTACTTCCCGGGGTTCCCACGGGGATCGCTAACAACGTACCATGACACCAGTCAGCAACGTTTGTCATCCCATGCGACACATATGAGCAAGAATTAGTAGAAGTACATCGACTACAAGCAAGGCAACCTACATGAAATAAGAGGAAAGACTTCCTCGCCTTGCTTATTGAGCAATATGCTTATAAAATGAAGCAGACAGTCAATTGTACTTCCACCAATTCTACATTAAATATAAATAAAAAGATGCATAACAAAAACATTCAAAATATAAATCGAAAAATAGTTTACACAAAAAAAAAATTTTCGAAAAATTTTGACAAGAGCCCAAGTTCCAAAGGGAACGAAGAGCCTAAATGTATCCCAAGAGAGCCCAAGTGTGGACAAAATTAATTTTTTCTCCCAAAAATTAACTGCCACACTATGGAACTGTCTAATGTATCTTACAGCAGACCTACCATATCAAAAATAGGAACATACACATAAATAACAAACGTTGCTAATGTAAACAACGTCAAACTGAAAACCGGAAACGAGACCCCAGACAACACGGCCCGAAGTCAGTAACAGAATTTTGAACTATCCAATGTAAGGCGAGGTCTTCATCATTAGAAAAAACGATACATTGGATGTATGATGCATGACTAAAAATGCCTGAACACCTTAACGGTGAGGACGTAACCCTGGGGATATACAGAAAAAACTTTCTGTATAACACGTTAAACTCCCAAGAAATTTTATATAAAAAATTTCAAAAAACAAGCCAAAAAGCATGAGAGTTTAACTGGGGGGATCAAGGGAGGTTAAGGAAGGAATACTTAACCAACAGTGGAAAATAATTATCAACAATGATGACGTCAGGCCCATGTCCCAAAATTAGGGAACATGAACTAATTTTTATAAATATTATAAAATTACAGCCCTGAACGTTTTCAAACCACCGGTTCTTCCTTCCTTCATCCGATTGTGTCCTTGGATCCACCAATATAACCATTGATTTGTGTCTGGCATCATTAATTGAGATTTAAAAAGCACAAAATTCAGATTGTTGTTATCTGACAAGGGCCAAACAAACAATGGTGTTGGCGCCAATTCCGGTCACTTCCTGACATATGTGCATGTGCAGAGGGTAAATGTATGGAGGACCAGTTAGGATTTCTAATTTTCGGTTTTGCAAGCAAATTTTGGGGACTGGAGGACAAAATTTGTGTTTGACCCTAGATATTTTAGAGTTAGCACCAGCTATGTCTGGGCCATTGGTATACTGTGTAAAAATATTAGTTTCAAGTGAGGTTTTGCCAATTTGGGGCTGTTTGGGATGCAACGGAAAAAGGTAAGTTTTCACGAGTCATCACGTGTTGAATAAGATAAAGGAATAAAAAGAATAAAGGAAAATTATTATTAAAGATTTAAAGAATACTCACATTTATTTGTTTTGTGTTGTTTGTTTATCACCCCAATGTCTTCATCCCTGTCTGATCACGTTTGGGAAAATCCAACACTCGTTTGTAACTGAAACTTCACAGTTTCAGAGAACCGTTTGCGCTGTACACATGCACAGTTGTTGTATTTAGGTTGGTTTGAAAATCCAACATAAATATAACAACTGCACATGTGTACAGCGCAATTTGTTTCTAGATTGTTGTCCTACATATATCAGTGAATTGGAGTTCATGAAATAAACAAGTGTTTGACCACCGAGGTGGTATTAGTCCCCTACGGCACTTTTGTGACACAAGGTGTTTTTGTCACAGAAGACACTAGAGTATATAAGCACCTTGGATTTTGAAAAAAAAATATTGAGCGTGCATAATCCCCTCACAACCCTTTATCCATGTACCATATATGAAAGGCGTAGCTTGAACCATGTTGGAGGGAGGGGTGGTAACATAAAATAGAGAAAAAAGCTTAAAAAACACAACAAAAATGGCCGCCATTCTGCCATCTTGGATTTTGAAAAATAAATATTGACTGTGCATCATCCCCTCAGAGCCATTTATCCATGTACCAAATATGAAAGGTGTAGCTTGAAGCATGTTGGAGGGAGAGGTGGTAACATAAAATAGAGAAAAAAGCTAAAAAAACACAACAAAAATGGCCGCCATGCTGCCATCTTGGATTTTGAAGAAAAATATTGATCATGCATCATCCCCTCCCAACCCTCTATCCATGTGCCAAATATGCAAAGTGTAGCTTGAACCATGTTGGTAGGAGGGGTGGTAACATGAAAATAGAGAAAAAAAGCTTTAAAAACACAACATAAATGGCCGTCATTCCGCCATCTTGGATTTTGAAAAAAAAATTTTGAGCGTGCATCATACCCTCAGAACGATTTATCCATGCACCAAATATGAAAGGTGTAGCTTAAAGCATGTTGGAGGGAGAGGTGGTAACATAAAAAACAGACAGTCAGATGGACAGACAGACAGACAGACAGACAGACAGACGGACGGACAGACAGACAGATGGACAGACAGACAGACGGACAGACAGAAGGACGGAGTGCAATCCTATAGTCCCCTTACGGTTCCCGTAGGGGACTAATAAATACTTCTCTCCAGGTATAGTTGGCATATATTTAATGTATTTTTATTTATTTTTTTCCTTTTAATTGTTATTTTGATGATTTCAAATTTTTTTTTGTTTCACTCACACAGACCCCACAAACCTGTTGATTCCCGGTGCACGCACTGATGTAAACACATGGGCCAACTGAACAACAATGACTAAATAGAATACTTCTTTATTATTATTTATGGATAAAAGTAATAGAAAACACACCTAATATTTTCTTGACAAATGAAATGAAAATAATTTGGAGAATCTGCGATCAGTCAAAACCATACGAATGTACTGTTATACAATTGACAAACAGCAGAACAAAATTTGTCTAAAGAAGTCAGAGCCCTGAAAATTCTCTGAAACAAGTCGTACTCATGTGTAAGATGCACCCCCGGTTTTGTAATCACTTTTCCAGGTAAAAATGTGTGACGTATACATGGTTAAATACAATAAATGCAATTTACGTAACAAAAAAATATAAATCCATAATTTATAAGAACACATTTTGTCCAAAATGAGCCATGCAATTACTCAAACCATGTTTTTCAAGGACTTTCCAAGACTTCAAAAAGCATTTTTTGGGAGGCTTGAATTTCACTTTCAAAATACAAGGAGTTGCAGAAACCCTGTCCCACCTACAGATGGCAACAGCATTACACTCACAATTGATGCTGCCATAGAATGTTTAGTCACCTCAAAATCTTTTCCAATCTTAGATAAATCCTGAACTCTAGCTTAAGAGACCAGCACACTTATCAAATCAACCATATTAAAGATGCCAGCAGGAAAGTGGGAAATAAAGATCAATATCAACCAACATAAAGCAAAACTCACTTTTTTGTATTGATGAGGTAGAGTATTTTGCTCTATAACATTCTGACTAGCACCTCTGTTCACATTACCAAGTCTTTCTTCCAAATTTAGAAGTTCCTGTAAAAAAAAGAAACTTTGAAAGTTTTATTTCAATACTTACAAATTAATACTTCCAGAAAAATCTAACATCAGTGATTCTGCTAGGTCAAAATGCAAGAGCATCTCTATTGCCATGGCTTGCAAAAGAGAGTACTATTATGGAATGTGCCCAGGATAACTCAGCTCTCCTACATGAGGGCAATTTTAAACGGTGTATCAACAGATGGCCTCACCATTCTTTAGAGATTGCATCAGTTAGCTCCACCCATGGAATAAAATCATCTCTCGGTGTACTTCTTTTGCTACAATATCAGCAGATCTTGAGCTTTCCCTTGCAAAATCACTATATATTAATACTTCTTCCAGCAGGCAATCTTTTGCAGCAGCAAAATATTGCCATTGGGAAGACATATTAATACTTCTGCAATTTCTCTGTGTGTCCCTAGCAGGGGTCAGCCGGGCACCTGATTTTAGGGAAAAGTGACTTCTCCCTCCAAGGACTTTATGGAGAAGTCAGAGGCCAAGAGGGAGAAGTCAGTGGACATGAGGGAGAAGTCAGAAAAAACATAAAAATGTTCACATTACACATCATTTAATGGCACTATGAAGAGGATTAATAGTTTGACTGACACATGAGCAATCAAAATTTGAAATATACTGCCTCCAGGCAAGTACATTTTCAAATTTTAAAAGTCCTCACAACTTCACATTAGTTATTTGATGCCATGTGGAATTTCGAAGCATGGTAACTGTAATCATCACTGGTAGGGAAAGAGTTCAGGGGAATCCTTATCCATGCATTTATTACACATCCATTCAACTTTAAACCCTTGTATTTAATGGAATGGTCTCTATGACATCAGTGATTCTGTATTCGAATAATGGGTGATGTACAAGCCGGAACTTTTTTTCCCAGTACTGTTCATACTAGTTCCTTTCCCATCGAGTCATTAGTTATGGTTTGAAAAGTTTCCAAATTTCGTTATACAATTATCGACAGTCTGTCGGATATTGTGAAAATGAAAACGTTCACAACAAAATAAAGTCGGTTCAGAAAAAATTAGTAAACCAAAAATGAGATAATATTTTAAAAAAAACAATCATTTCCAACCAGAGCATTAACCCAGTCCTGTGGCCGTCTCGTTTTGTGGATCTGTTATATCTGAATTGATCATCTTTATTTCGGTAAATCTTCATACATCTTGACATGCTTTGAACTTCTTTTAAAATGTTTCTCCCAGGTGTTTTGTAAATCTGCACAAATTTGTACTTATATTTTTACTAACTGTAATAGCCACCAAATGGTTAGGCATGAATGGGCACCGGCCGAAGAGAAACAGCGACACAAATTTCAACAAACACTGGTTCTGAAAAGGTTGTTTTGATTTTTTATCGATCCATTTGATCAGTACAGCTTCAGTCAAAACAAAAGGACACTTCACCTTTGGGTTTCAACATCGGAATTAAAATTTGTTTATTTAAATGTATTTTAATGCATGGGTTGTGTAATAAACACAGAACGCGGTGTGTGTTTGAATTGGTGGGTGTTTTACATAACTCGTTGGAATGGCGTAAACATATTTTGCTTGAGCCTACGGCTCTCACAAAACATGACTACGCCATTCCAACTAGTTATGTGAAACACCCACCGATTCAAACACACATTGTGTTCTGTCTATGTAGTGTTCAACCGGACATATAATATGGATAGGTGGTAGAGGTGGTCATGGTGAAAATAAGCTGACCAACTAAGTTTTATTAAATACAAAGCTGTGCATTATGTCTTTGAAAGCAGTCAAAAGAGAGCATTCCAAGACATAATGGACAGTAGCTGTGCCATTAAACTATACTTTATAGTGATTTTCTTATTTAGCATGTGTTTATTGTATTGTATATAACGAGGGGGAAAAGACAACAAGAAAAAAATCTAATTACAACAAGTGTTTGACCACCGAGGTGGCATTAGTCCCCTACGGCACTTTTATGACATAAGGTGTTTTTGTCACATAAGACACTAGAGTATATAAGCATCTCTGCATATCAGGTTAGTAGTTTAAGAAGTACAAAGACCGCCAGTAATGGCCCGGTCCAGTGAAAAGAAGGTCAAGTCCAGCTCTCGGTTTTGCAGTATTTTTGCCTGGACCGGTCCAATCATTATAATAACCTTAAATGAAGGGAAAGGTGATGAAATCTTACTTTTGGTAATACCAAAAAAGGAAGATATTAAAACATTTTCCTTCATTTAAGGTATTTTATAATGATTGAATTGGTATACGCATTTGTGTTACAGAAAGCATCAAGTTACTGACGTCTGCTGGGGAAGCTTGGTTTGTTTGTTGGTGGTTAACGTCACATATTTATGCACCATGGCTAATCGTGACACAACATGGAGATGAAGTCAAGTTTAGTCAATCGTTGATCTACATGTTGCCCATTTTAGAGGACTTTCAACCCAAGCATTGGTGACTGGGTCCTATTTTACTAGTAAAGTGGAACTGGTTTACCACAGAAAACAAGTGCTGCTTACTTCCCAGGGTTCCCAAGGGGAAGGGGAAGCTTGGTAACTCGGGACATGATATATAATACATTGTATGCACATTGCAGAAATGTTTAGTGAATTTTGAACTATTTTCTTATGTCCATCATTGTAGAGAAGTTAAAGAACAAATAAACGCTTACAACTTATGATCTTGACTTGCTGGTGCATATGAAGTTCACGTTTCCGCTATCCTCCACATGCTATCTAATTGGGTTAAGAACTTAAAGATAGATAGTGCAAATGAGTCTTTCAGCAGTGCTTACATTGGAGCATTTGCTCTATCTATCCTTGCATTGCTAACCAAATCAGATAGCATGTGGAGGATAGCAGAAACGTGAACTTCTGACTGTACAGTATCAACACTGATTATGTTTTAATGGTTTTGTTCTCAGAATAGACACTTGACATATTCCAAATAAACTGGTCTACTGGCTACATGCAGTTATGCGTACCATTATTGAATGTGGTAACTTTGGGATAGATATTGCCAACTACAGGCTTAGCCTTTAGCTAGCAAAATTTAACTCCAAGTCACTACATCCAATAATGGTATTACGCTATATTGCGACCTATGTTCAGTAAATGGAAATGTTTATGAGGGTTAGTTGACATAGTAATTCGCTCTCTTGCCTGACATGAGAAAAAAGCTTAAAAAACACAACAAAAATGGCCGCCATGCCGCCATCTTGGATTTTGAAAAAAAATATTGAATGTGCATCATCCTCTCCCAACCCTCTATCCATGTGCCAAATATGCAAAGTGTAGCTTGAATCATGTTGGAGGGAGGGGTGGTAACATGAAAATAGAGAAAAAAGCTTAAAAAACACAACAAAAATGGCCACTTGGATTTTGAAAAAAAAATTTTGAGCGTGCATCATCCCCTCAAAACCATTTATCCATGTACCAAATATGATAGGTGTAGCTTAAAGCATGTTGGAAGGAGAGGTGGTAATATAAAAAATAAATTTTATAGTAAATTTCCTTTATTTTTATATCTACTGCAATTGTTTACTACAGGCTTGCACTGCAGTGGAAGACCCTAACTCGGATAAAATACTCTCTATTTTAATCTTTCCAAAGAGAGTTGGGAAAGAAAAGTGGTGTAAAAAACACCACGAAAAAATAAGCCAAAATTGGGTCGAGCACCATCGACACACACCCAGTAGAGGACGCAGTTCCCTTAGTACAATTCCACGACTTCCATTATCCAGTGCGCAAACAGTCATCAATTAATCATTCTTTTGAGTCCGCCAACATAGGAGTTATGTGATCAGCGGGGAGGAAGAATTTTTACCCGAATAAGAAGATGGGAGGGCCTCCATGTAAACAATTGCGGTTGGTATAATAAGAAAGGAAATTTACTATAAAATTTATATTTCTTATCAACCTACCTTACAATTGTTTACTACAGGCTGAATAGACAATAGGATAGAGGGAATCACAGAACCAACCCACACATAACTCAATTGCACTGGAACCGTGGACAGAGGAAGAGATCCCTAGTCCTATCAAACCACAGCATCACAAATATTAGTAAAAGACAATGAGAGATGAGGTGTATGGTGATGTGCAACGCACAGACAGAAAGGGTAGTAACAGTACAGAGCTGGAACTGACCTTGTAAGAAGCTGAATGGCTGGGATAGACAACAGCCTGAGCAGAAGAAAGAGGGCCCATAGAACAAAGGTCCTCTGCCTGCTCCTGCAACTGTGGAAAATAAGATAAGTGGAGAAGGTAGCATTTCTCCAGTTGGCTGCCAGCATAACATCCGACAACATGACGGAGTTAGTATAAGCCCCGCGAGGTAGACAATGCACGCACCTCGTGGCAGAAAAGCGATTAGTAATACAATCGCCAGTCGCTAGAGGAGCGGAAGCTGCACGAATAGCAAGACAGATCCATCAAGAAATGGATTCAGGAGAGATCGTCTGTCGACCAGGAATAAGGGACAGAAAATTGATCATACCCTTCCAATGAACAGAAGGAAGAGTCCCAATACTGATAGGAGGCGGAGTAGTTTCCGGTAGCTGATTCTTGGCCAGAAAGGAGCAATCACTGGTAAACATAACACTGGTGGGAGAGCTCCAGAAAAAGGCCGGGTCAACAGAGAGGGACTGAAGCTCACTAACCCATCTGGCTGAGGCAAAAGCTATCAGAAAAGCTGTCTTGTATGTGAGAAAACGCATATCCACCTGGGATAAAGGCTCGAACAGTGCCCCACAAGCAAAACAGCACCCAAGAAAGATTCCATCTTGGGGTAAGCTGCAAAGTCCTAGGCCTTTTCAAGGAAAAGTGCCGAACAAGCTTGGAGAGGCATGGAGTAGTGCCGATACGACGCTGTCCCACATACGAAAAGGTCTCCGAAGTATGGACCTGTACCCAGTGATGGAAACAGGCTGGAAACCACCAGAATCAAACATATACCAGAAACTCCACAATCTGTGTTATCAAAGGAGTGACAGAAGCAACAGAGTGATCCACACACCATCGACAGAAGACCTTCCATGTAGCCACAGAGGCTAAACCAGTGGAGGGCCTCCTTGAAGAAGAAAAGCAACTCCATTGCACGTCTCGAAAAAACCACTATGGAGGAGACAGGACCTGACAAAAGACATGCACTAAGGCATAATGAAGTCAGGTCGACGTGAAACCTCCTCGGGAGACCTTGGCAAATAAGGTTGTGATGTAGAGGGAGACGTGCCGGAACCGCTGCTAACAGAGAGCGGAGCAGAGGGATCCACACCCACGGAGGCGAAAGGGGTGCAATCGAAATGATTCGACAACTGCAGGTTCGTATCTGGGCTAGAACCTGAGGCAGAATCGGAACCGGCAGGAAGGCATAACTGACCAGACCGTTCCAAAGGAGGGACAGAGCGTCCATGGCGAAAGCAGAGCATCGGGACATGGGGACACGAAAGTGTCCACCTGATGGTTCCGAGTCGCAAAGAGATCGATGTGGGGAAGACTACAGAGATCGCAAAGAGACTGGAACACCACCATGTGGCGCATCCACTCGGTGGAAAAGAACCTGCCCTGTCGGGACAGGGAGTCGGCTAGGACGTTCAGACGACCAGGAAAGTGACGAACCACCACCCCGTCGTTGACATCCTGAGCGAGCAGTAGAAGATCCCGAACCAATTCGTACATGGGAACATAGTGCATGCCGCCCTGGTTCTGAATGTAAACAACCACTGTCGAATTGTCGGACAATAGAAGGACCTGACAATTCAAAAGGCGGGGGATCCACTGCCGGAAACTCCATCTGGTTTACGTGAAGAGCTGCTAGATCCTGGTCCCATGACCTGTGAAGGAAAAGACCTAGACTAAGAGGATCTAACGTCACACCCCATCTGAGATCGCTGGCGACTGCCATCAAAACACGATCAGACGTGGGGAAGTCCAACGGAACTCCCTGCATAAACCACTGAACATCTGTCAGGGGAGATGGTGACGAGGAAGAGACTTGGTAACTGAAGCACCAGATCCAGAGTATCGACATTCGGCCTCCAACAACTGAGCAGAAAGTGTTGGAGAGGTCAGACATGCAATCGACCCAGAGGAATGAGATCTGTCACCGAACTGAAGAGACCGAGCAGACGGGGAAGACCCTGAGCTGTTGCGGACATAGACTGGGACAAAGTCAGGGCAAAAAGGCTGAGAAAAGCACAGCCCTTCCTGGGAAACCGCCACCGTATCCTAGCTGAGTATGGAAGCCCATCCCAGATAGATGACAAAATGACGGAGAAGGGACCAGGTCCGACTTCTTCCCGGTGACTGTGAACCCTAGTGACGTGAGCAGGCTCAACAGCGTGACATCCGATTCCAGAAAGGCAGCATTGGAAAGCCTCTGGAGGATATCGACTAGATATGATGAAGAAGACACGCTGGACTGTGTGCGATGTAAGACTAACACATGCAACATCAGACAGGCGAAGGCCCAAGGATCCAGGTCGAGGCCAAAGGGCATGGCCTTGTACTGGAAAACATCCAGAAACCGACCTGAAAGCCTCCAAGCTGAACTGAGGAACAATGATAGACTGGGTCAGGAGACTCAGATCGATAACCTGTCTGAGTCAGCCGTCCTTCTTTGGCACCAAGAACAGGCGGAAATAAATCCCACTGAAAGAATGTTCTTGATAACCTTGATCGCCTCCTTTGACAGGAGATTGCCTATCTCTGTGATCAAAAGTTCCCAACGTGTAACATTGAAAGGGACTTGTGTTGGAAGAGTCACTCTGGACTGAGTGGAATGCCTCAACCTGGAACGAATTTGAGGTGACTACTGCCGATGCCTACTCTTACCCTGTGAGTGAGTAGAAGTGGTGGCAGGAGGATCAGCCCTTAGCTTTGTAGAGGAAGCAGATGGGTACTTGTTAGGCTTTTGGACGGCCCCTGCCCCCAACAGAAGGCTGATCAAGCTGACGAAGCAGCAGCTGATCTATGGAATGATATAAGGAGTCATCCCAGACCGTCGCCACGGAACCATGGAATAGTAGCGGACCCGCTAATAGAGGCAGAGTGCACTGCCCCCTCAAGAGGGAACGGAATGTGTCTAGAACAGCGTCCCTGCGAACTAATTCCAAGTTAGCCGTGTTACCGGCATGTGTGTGAGAAGATGCATGAGCGCCTTGGACAGCACACACAAAAAACCTGTTCATCGTCAAACCTATCTGGGAGCAGATAAGCAGCAAAGCAGAGACGACGTGATCGAAGAGAGAAAGCATTCCAGCATCTCTCCTGACAAGCCCAACATGGACTCCAGAGTCTCTATATGAAAAATGGCCGGCTTGGGAGTTGGAGTCCCGATCCAAGACCATCAAAGTCTGGCAGACTGACAGATTGGCGGAATAGTTGGAAGGATAATGCACAAAAAAGTGTCAACCCTGATGAAGAACGACGTCTTCATAGCCTTGGAACTCAGCTTAGAGTCCAAAGCTTTAAAAGCTTCAACCACCTGTACCGACAGGCACGGTCAAAGGTGCCAGAAGCAGGTTGCTCCACAGGCTGTAGGCGCACGACCGATGATTGCGGCCAGGCTGACACTGTCGGCTGGTTTGACGGTTTGAGATCTGGAAGGAACCCAAACACAAATTCAAGAGCTGCCCCCAAGTCAGAAGACTGTTGGCTCTCAACGTCAGGTATGTCGGACTCATCCCACGAGTCAGAAGACACATAGCCCATCATGGGCAAACCAGTTGACGCCTCCCATGGTGTAGGCACACCAGGGGGATCAGAAAGCGGCCTGTTTCCAATCCCAGGAGGTGGCGCCACAGGGGCGCCTGGAAACCAATCGTAACCTCACTGGAAGCAACGGAAAAGGCTCTTGGACAGAACCTAAGTGAGCAAGGAGAGGGCCTCCCAAAGCTCACTGACTGTTCCGGAATGGTTCGCCATGGGAACGAACCGACAAAGTGGCTTCACTCCTGACCCATTTTACCAGCAAAGGGTCACGATCCTCAAATACATCCGATGCGGGGCGATGGGCTGCAGCCAAAACATCTGAAGGCAGATGTGTATTGGGGTATGACATACCCCGAGGATCTACAGAGCGGAAACTCAGGAGAGTCGCCGCGGACCTCTGTGGGACAGAAGGTCCAGTCTGCACAAAAAGCATTGGTCCCGCAAAACTGGCCATGGGACCAGAGTGCATGGACGGAAACGCCACAGAGCTCATGGTAACCCCACCATGAACATCCGAATCCAAGGAGAAAAACTGAGGTACTCGAAGGCTGAGAGACCACAGTATAGGGTTCGGCCGGCAGCCCCGTCCAACTTCGCCAAGTTGAAGTCAGGGAAGGCTGCAGCCAATACCCCACGTCTATACTATCAAACATCTCTGCAGACGCCTGCAGGGATAAAACTGCTGTGCTCAACAGCGGAGAGGACACAACAGGAGGTTCGGTTGGCAGCCACTTCCGACTTCGCCGAGTTGAAGTCAGGGAATGCTGAGGCAGATACCTCACATCCACACTACAGACATCACTGCAGACCCCTGCAGGGATAAGCCGAGGCTGGCTAAAACGGTGACCGATGAAGTTGTAGATGGAACAGCAGTAGCAGCAGATATGACGGGAGCTGTTGAAACTGGCGAAAAAGGTGAGAGAGCAACCTAGCTCGGCCTCCAAAGGAGGAGTCGCAACCCTAGTGACAGCCTCAGATGTCGACTGGAGAGGGCGCATAGTCCCAGAACCAGGCATCTCTTCACCAGACATCTAACAGCTTCCGCAGTATCCACCACGGTAAAAAACTGCACATCCCCCACGAAGGAGGTATAACTCTCACCAGACGTGGTCGTATCAGGAGGCCCTGAAACGACAGCATTCCCACCCCCACCCCTCCCACATGTGCGGGAGGAATAGCCACGAGAACACACAAAAAGCGAGGGCAAAAGGCATTGCCCTAAAGGAACCGAACTGGAATAACAGAAGTGAGAGCAGTAGAAGAAAAAGGTGAACTCAACAGATACAGAAAGTAGAAGAACACCCCCCAACTACGAGAGAAAGGTAGCAGAAAAAAGAACTGGTGGGTATACAACAGAACCCCGACGGCCGACAGGGACCTAAATGAAAGTGTCAATGACACTGTAGCTTAACTTGTGTGTTGTGTTTGATGAAAAGGAAAATGTTCAATGTTTATGAAAGGATTATGAAATAAGACAAGAATTGTGATAATTGGGAATATGTTCATTTCTGTTCCCTGTGTGCTATGTTTATGATAAAAATAATATGAGGTGTACACTGTACTAAAGAGCTGAGGGGTGGGTTAATATGACCTCACAGTTAATGTATGTGGCCCTCACAGTTAACGTATATCAACAAAAGTTACCAAGTTACAGTGAAATTATTCCAAAACGAGTCATCCTATCAAGTTACATTAAAATCCCCTCATAAATATGGCTCGTAGACTGTGCTAAAGGTTTTCAGGCTTCGGGCCCCTGTAGCCGTCAGTTTCCCAATTGCGTCCAAAGGGGACATTCTCATCTAGACATTATATGAAATCAATCTACCAAGTTACAATGAAATCCCTTCATAAATATGACCTGTAGACTGTGCTAAAGGTTTTTGGGCTTTGGGCTCTGGCAGCCATCATGGTTGAATGATCGCAACCAAAAGGGGACATTCTCATCTGGACACTATTTGGAGTTATCCTACCAAGCTACAATGAAATCCCTTCATAATTATGACCTGTAGACTGTTCTAAAGGTTTTCGGGCTTTGGGCCCCTGAAGCCGTCACAGTTGCCCAATCGTGTCCAAAAGGGGACGTTCTCATCTAGACATTATATGAAGTCAACCTACCAGGTTACAATGAAATCCTTTCATAAATATGACCTGTAGACTGTGCTAAAGGTTTTCGGGCTTCGGGCTCGGGCAGCCATCATGGTTGAATGATCGCAACCAAAGGGGACAATCTCATATGGGCATCATCTGGAGTGATCCTGCAAAGTTACAATGAAATCCCTTCATAAATATGACCTGTAGACTGTACTCAAGGTTTTCGGGCTTTGGGCACCTGTAGCCATCACAGCTGACCAATCACGACCAAAAGGGGATGTCATCATCTAGGCATTATATGGAGTCAACCTAACAGGTTACAATGAAATCCTTCTATACATATAACCTTTTGCCTATGCTACAGGTTTTTGGGCTCGGGCACCCATCAAGGCTGAATGATCACGGCCAAAATGGGACGTTCTCATCTAGACATTATTTGGAGTCATCCTACCAAGTTACAATGAAATCCCTTCATAAATATGACCTGTAGACAGTGCAAAAGGTTTTCGGGCTTCGGGCATCTTTAGCCGTCAAAGTTGCCCAATCATGTCCAAAAGGGGACGTTCTCATCTAGACATTATATGAAGTCAACCTACCAAGTTACAATGAAATTCCTTCATAAATATGACCTGTAGACTGTGCTTAAGGTTTTCAGGCTTCGGGCTCATGCAGCCATCATGGTTGAATGATCGCAACCAAAGGGGACAATCTCATCTGGGCATCATCTGGAGTGATCCTGCGAAGTTACAATGAAATCCCTTCATAAATATGACCTGTAGACTGTGCTCAAGGTTTTCGGGCTTCGAGCACTTGTAGCCATCACAGCTGACCAATCACGACCAAAAGGGGATGTCATCATCTAGGCATTATATGGAGTCAACCTAATAGGTTACAATGAAATCCTTCCATAAATATGACCGTTTACCTATACTAAAGGTTTTTGGGCTCGGGCATCCATCAAGGCTGAATGATCGCGACCAAATGGGATGTTCTCATCTAGACATTATTTGGAGTCATCCTACCAAGTTACAATGAAATCCCCTCATAAATATGACCTGAAGACTGTGCTAAAGGTTTTCGGGCTTCGGGCACCTTTAGCCGTCAAAGTTGCCCAATCAGGTCCAAAATGGGACGTTCTCATCTAGACATTATATGAAGTCAACCTACCAAGTTACAATGAAATCCCTTCATAAATATGACCTGTAGACTGTGCTTAAGGTTTTCGGGCTTCGGGCTCGGGCAGCCATCATGGTTGAATGATCGCAACCAAAGGGGACAATCTCATCTGGGCATCATCTGGAGTGATCCTGCGAAGTTACAATGAAATCCCTTCATAAATATGACCTGTAGACTGTGCTCAAGGTTTTCGGGCTTCGGGCACCTGTAGCCATCATAGCCATCACAGTTGACCAATCACGACCAAAAGGGGATGTCATCATCTAGGCATTATATGGAGTCAACCTACAGGTTACAATGAAATCCTTCCATAAATATGACCTTTTGCCTATGCTAAAGGTTTTTGGGCTCGGGCACCCATCAAGGCTGCATGATCGCGATCAAAATGGGACGTTCTCATCTAGACATTATTTGGAGTCATCCTACCAAGTTACAATGAAATCCCTTCATAAATATGACCTGTAGACAGTGCAAAAGGTTTTCGGGCTTCGGGCCCCTGTAGCCGTCACAGTTGCCCAATCATGCCCAAAAGGTGACTTTCTCATCTAGACATTGTATGAAGTCAACCCACCAAGTTAAAATGAAATTCCTCAATAAATATGACCTGTAGACTGTGGTAAAGGTTTTCGGGTTTTGGGCTCGGGCAGTCGTCACGGTTGGCAGATCATGCCCAAATGGGGAATTCTCATCTAGACATCATAAGGAGTCATCCTACCAAGTTACAATGAAATCCCTCCACATTAAACATGACCTGCAGACTGTGCTAAAAGTTTTTGGGTTTCGGGCTTGGGCAGCCATCACGGTTGATAGATCATGCCCAAAAGGGGACGTTCTCATCTAGGCATTATACAGAGGCATCCTACCAAGTTACAATGAAATCCCTTCATAAATACGACCTGTAGACTGTGCTAATGGTTTTCGGGTTTTGGGCTCGGGCAGCCATACCGGTTGCCCGATCGCGACCAAAAGGGGACGTTCTCATCTAGACATGACCCCAAACCTGCATATGAAATTTCGTGACGATCAGACAAGAACTGCGGGGTGTAGCCCGTGCTAAAGGAAAATGTGAACAGACGTCACAGACTAACAGACTTCCGCACGCGTGATGGCAATAGCTTATCTCGACTGTGTCAAGTTAAGCTAAAAACAGAAATTCAGCCCTCAACAGAGTGAAGAAATCCTGTCCATGCAGTCCCTCATTGACACCTAACTCCAATGATAATATTAAAATTTATCAACCGAAAAAATTTATGTCCGAATCGCGTTGAAACGATGTCGAAAATCAGTGCGAAATCGGAATATATAAATAAAATTCAATGAAAATGTGGTTGAAAATATTAACGAGAATATATAAAACACAGTCCTGTTATTATACGATCTTCAGACCCATAATTCCAGTCACAGGAAAACCATTATCGATGAGCTGAATTATCACTGTTTCGTAATGCGAAATGGAGACACATCCTCCACGTGTCTCGGACAAAAAAGAATGATTAATTGATGACTGCTTGCGCACTGGTTAACAGAAGTTGTGGAATTGCTGTACTAAGGGGAGAGCGTCCCCTACTGGGTGTGCGCCGACGGCACTCGACACAGTTTGGGCTTATTTTTTTGTGATCTTTTTTACACCACATTTCTTTCCCAACTCTCTTGGAACAGATTAAAATAGAGAGTATTTTATCCAAGTTAGGGTCTTCCACTGTAGTGCAAGCCTGTAGTAAACAATTGTAAGGTAGGTTGATAAGAAACAGACAGACAGATAGACAGACGGATAGATGGACAGATGGATGGGCAGATGGACAGACAGACAGATGGAGTGCAATCCTATAGTCTCCTTACGGTTCCCGTAGGGGACTAATAATAAAGGAAACTGATTTTAAATTTGCCCCAAAGCAGTGGATTTCAAAGTTATAATTGCTTATTGTGAGAGTGTTCTTCATGACAGAAGGTATATTCTCAAAAAAAAAAAAATATTTAAAATAAATTTTACGTTCACATAGCTGGATCGTTCATGGTTTCTGAATGTCTCAATTAAATTGAAAAGTGTAGGTAAAAAAGTTTTCAATATCCTCCGTTAATTAAGCGTTATTAACAATTTGAGTTAATTTATTTCTTAGGTAAATGGCAAAATATTTCAGTTGTCTCCCTTTTCTTCTGCGCTGGGTAATAATACCAATAGACCGTACAGAAAAATGACAATTTCTGCTGATACGTGCGATTTGTGCTAAGAAGGCCTGCCATTCTTATTCATCCTAATATTTGTGATTTATATCGTAGCTATATTACATTTAACCCCCTTCCAACACTAGTTTTCAAAGAAAAACTTTCCAATGCAAATTGCAGAGTGCATTTCAATGGAAGCAATTTTTCAATGAAAAAGAGTGTAACCATAACTTAGGCGATTTCAATTTTTTCTGAATAATCTATCTACTACTCATTTTTTTATTTTTTTTGAAATGGTGGTTAATTTTAATAAATACTTACATGATGTGTGAGTTGTGTGATTTATTGTTTTTGCTGACACTTTGTTCTTAAATAGCCATTTTGTGCTGGTTGCCAACAGGTAGGGCAAATTGTTTAAGTGACTAGGCCATTACAACTCTTTTTAGAAATATAGAATTGGGCTAGTTTAGGCTATTTTCAGAGCCGTGTGACAGATTTTAACAGCAGCCGTGTGTACTTTGTTATGAATGCGGAAGTGTTTCTATATGGAAATAAAACATAAGAAAATGCACAAAACTCAACTGCCATGTCTTCCAAGGAATTTTTGGAGCGCAACTTGAATTTCGCCACCAATGTTAGCAAAGGCATCTTTAGGAATGACAAGGCGACTTCTTCGCACTAGTCACCCACTCGGCTTACCCCTGGTCTCCAAACAACAATACCCACTACTAAATTAACAAGAGCTCACATATCGCTGAAGCAATACAATGTCCCCTACTGAACTAATGAGCATTAATAATTATACAAATGTTATAACCTAGATGTGATCAGAATGAATTCCGTTGAAGCGTTTCCAAAAAAACTGATATTTTGGTGCTTTTCCATATTTCCAAGGGCCATAACTCACACAAGAATAATGCAATCAGCATGAAACTAAACTTGATCTGTAAGTCATCATTCTATAGCAGGTTACCAAGAATGAAATCATTTGGTTGAAGCATTTCCAAAAAAAGTCTGGAAAAAAGTGTGACTGACAGACTGACGGATGGATAGAGTGCAAAAGAAACTTGATCTGTAAGTCATCGTTCTGTAGTAGGTTACCAAAAATAAAATCATTCCGTTTTGAAGCCTTTCCAAAAAAAGTCCGGAAAGTTAAAAAATTTATAGTAATTTATATATTTGTTATACTTACCAATGACCCAGACTTAGCTGGTGCTAACTCCTTAAGTTCTTGGGCCAAACACAAATTTTGCCCCCCAATCCCCAAAATTTGCATCAAAATCCGAAATTTCAATGTCCTATGTAGTCCTCCATACTTTTTATCCACTGCGCATGCGCAGTGTCAAGGAGGTCTCGAAATTGGCGCCAAATGTCATTCTTTCAACCAGTGCCTGGTAAGCGTTATGTAATCAGCGGGGAGGTATGAGTTCCCAACTCCTGGGTGGGCCATCCCCGTCTGGGTCATTGGTAAGTATAAAAAATATATAAATTACTATAAATTTTTTAACATTTTTATCCTGTACCAATGACCCAGACTTAGCTGAATAGAAAAAAGGCTGGAGGGCCTAGGACATAAAGGAAAATCCAATAGACTCAATTACATGTAAACAGAATTATCCCCTCAAGGAGAAAAGGAGAAACAGGCTTTACACGTATCTTTCTTATCTGTATCAAAAAAGAAAGACACAATACCATTCTGTAATTGAGCACAATAACAACAATGATCTCTATTAACATCCAGTATAACCCGTTATACTAATTTTTTAAAGGAAAGCCAATAAATAAAGAAAGTCCAGAGAATGAGACTCTTTATACTCATTAAAAGTGTCCAAGGATTGTATATTAATGCTCGTATGACACATGACATATACAAATGCTTCACACCGAGCTACACTTTAAAAATATTTCATGAATGAGTTAAACATTAGCTTTACACTTTAAAACCATCCCGGCACCGACTTGGAATTACTGACTCCAGAGGAGGTATTCCCTTGCTTTTCACTATAAAGCAGGTGACCTAAGGGAACACCACCCCCCCCCTTCCCCTTGGTCAAATACCCCAGAGCGAAGAGGGCAGCAGGACAGAGTCACTGCCAGAACGGAAAGCCTGCATAACTATAGTTGCAACTGTTTAGTGGACGACATTCTGAGCAACAGATAACGGACCTAAACAATGCAGGTCTCCAGAAATGGACTCAATATTTCTGAGATAAAAATTTGTGAATGTGGATGGCTGAGACCAATATGCAGCCTTCATGAAATTGTAATAGCAACACTATTTGCGTAAGCCCAAGATGTAGAAAGAGCTCTTACTTCATGAGCCGAAATCTTAAGCACAGACTGCTGAGTTGAAGATAGATTATCATAAGCAGTACGAATAGTTAATTGAATCCATCTAGCAATAGAATGGACCATAATGTCCTTTCTATTAGGCATCAGAGACAGAAAGAAGCGTTTTCGTCCCTTTCTGATAAACTGAGATCTTTGTTTATAAATACGTAAAGCTCTAACCGGACAGAGTAAAGGCCTATGCCCGTCTGAAGACGGAAGGGCCTTAATAACAATAGGTTCTGGATATTTATTAGGAGCCTGATTCTTAGCCAAAAATCCAACATTAGTAGTAAAGGTAATAGTGTTCCCGACACTACGATAGTGAGAATCGTCCACAGATAGTGCATGAAGCTCACTGACTCTTCTAGCAGAAGAGAAAGCTAAGAGAAATGCTGTCTTATAAGATAAGAATTTGAAGTCCACTGTCTCAAGAGGCTCAAATAGCTTTTCTTTTAGTTTAAGAAGAACCCAAGCTAAATTCCATTTAGGAATTAATCTAAGGGTTCTAGGTCTATTTATCGTGAAGTTTCTAACTAATTTAGATAAATAGACATTAGATCCAATTTGTAAACTATCATGGAGTGCATAGGTATCAGATAACATAAACCTATAACCTTTAATAGTAACAGACTGCAGTTTGATCTCATCAAACAAGTATACAAGAAAGTTTGCAATGTCTGGAATGGAGGGATCAAAAATATCAACAGAATGATCCCTACACCAACGACAAAAGACCTTCCACTTAGCCGCAGAGTTTAGCGAAGAGGAGGTCCTCCTACAGTTAGAAATTGCGTCCACTGCTCGTCCTGTAAAATGCTTGCCGTGCAAGAAGGACCGCACAACGGAAATACGTGAAGGTTGAGACCTTGCGGGTTGTGATACAGTTGACGCGATTTCCCCTGCGAAAGAAGATCCTCTCGTGGAGGAAGCTTCCGCGGAATGTCCCACAGCAGACACCTGAGTAGATTTATCCACGGTCTCTGTGGACACAGAGATGCTACCAACAGAATTTTGCATTGAGATTGTTTTATCTTTAGCAATATCTGCTGAATCAACGGCGCTGGAGGATACGCATATCCTATCATTCCGTCCCACGAGATCGATAGAGCGTCTACTGCATATGCTTGAGGATCCGGACATGGTGACACATACGTCTGCAACTGATTGTTGAGCTGTGTCGCAAATAAGTCTATCATTGGCCGCTCCCATTGGTAGCAAATCTGATTGAATACCTGTTTGTTGAGAGGCCATTCTGACGGCAACAAGCGACCCTTCCGTGAAAGGGAGTCTGCTAATACATTCAGACGACCCGGAATATGACGGACCGAAAGTAGAACTTGCTGTTCTAGTACAAAGAGAAGGATTCTTTCCGTTAAATTGAATAACGGAACGGAATGAGTGCCTCCCTGGTTCCGAATATACGCTACTACTGTCGTATTGTCGGACAGGATTTGGACATGTGCTTTCTGAATAATGTTCATCCAATGACATAGTGCAAGCCAAATTGACATCATTTCTTTGATGTTTATGTGCTTGCCTAGAAACTGCAGATCCCAAAGACCCTGGCACTTCGAATCCGTTGGTATCAATGTTGCACCCCAACCTGTTTGACTGGCATCCGTCATAATAGTAAAACTCGGATCCGGCAACAGCAGTGGAACTCCCTGAGTCAACCATTGAATGTTTGCCCAAGTCTGAATCTCTTGTTTCACTTGATTTGACAAGAGAACGTCTATATCGAGTGAATGAATCTTTATTCTCCAATTCTGAGTCAAGAAAATTTGGAGAGGACGAGTGCGTAACTGCCCCATCGGAATGAGATCCACAGCGGCTCCGCACAGACCTATCAGTCTCATGAATTCTCTCGCTGTGACTTTGTCTGAGTGAAGACAATAGCGAGCGTAATTTCGCTCTGGTTAGCGGCAGACGAACGAGATTGTTGTGCGTCTCGAAGCTCATTCCCAAGTGGGTGAATGACTTGGACGGCACCAGATCCGACTTCTCCTCGTTTATTATAAAACCGAGACATTGGAGTAATAAAAGCAGATTCTGCACATCGTTCTGAAGCATTAACTCATTGCCGTACCTCTGAAGAATGTCGTCCTGGTAGGCCGACGTTACCGCAGATGAAAGAGCTCGGAAATGCATCATTACCGAGTTCATTATTCGAGTGAAAGCCCAGGGCGCTAGGTTCAAACCGAAGCACATCGCTCGGAACTGATATACAACTCCTAGGACTGCGAAGCGTAGATACTTTCTGAATGTCGGATGTACCATGACATGAAAGTACGCATCCTTGAGATCTATGCTTGTAGCATAGTCGTTCACCCGAATACTCGCTCTGACTGATCGAATTGTCTCCATATAGAACTTCGGAGCGACGATCAGCTTATTTATCCAGCTCAAATCTATGACTGGACGGAATGAGCCGTCTGGTTTTGGAACCAGAAACAGATGGCTGTAGAAACCCGGTGATTCCTGGTCTTCTACCACCTCTACCGCGTTCTTCTCCAGAAGAGACTGTACTTGATAGAAGAGCGTCTCTTTTCTGCGGATTTGACAGAAGCCGAGTCCATTTTGGACTTCGAGTTAATGGAGGCTTTCGTTTGAAGGATATTCTTAGTCCTTCCGAAATTACCCCTCGAACCCAGGGGTCGTCCGTAATTGACGCCCAATTGTTTATAAAACTCGACAATCTTCCGCCTACCGGAACACGATAGAGGTTCATACCATCACCTCCTGGACCTGCGAGGCTTGCGGAAGGAGAAACTACGTCCTCCACGACCCGCACCTCACTCCCCGTCGACCTAGGGACGTCTGACCGGTTATCTCGGCCAGTATTTATTTATTTATTATTTATTTATTTATTGGTGTTTAAGGTCACATATTTATGCACAATGGCTAATCATGACCGTGACAGTTTTACGGGTGGAGGAAGCCGGAGTACCCGGAGAGAACCACCGAGCAACGACGAGCAGCTGCCAGCTCCCCAACATTGTAACTCCACACTGCAGCACAGGCAGGGTTAGATTGGTTGAAGACATGCGCACCATCGACGTGCAGTACGCCTTAGTACACGGCGCCATCGTGCTCCCACGCGGGCAATGGAGATGAAGTGTCTTGCCCAAGGACACAACGCGGTTGCCGCAGGTGGGATTCGAACCGAGGACCTCTCGGCTTGCAGCCTGCACCTCTACCTACTGAGCCACCGCGCTCCCTCTCGGGCAGTATAACATCCCCTACATGAGTCGCTGCCTTGACGGTCTCTAGAATAAGACCTAGAGGACGCATAGGAACCTCTATAGGAACTTCCCTTGGGCGTACTTGTCCCAGAAGTGCCTGTCTTACTCTTTTCTGCTGTATCCGACTTTTTAGAAGCGGATCTGAAGAGCAGAGAATCCGAAGCTTTCTTAGTTATCTTATCATAGATTGCTGAAAGCTTCCCGTCGAAGAGAAGCTCTCCAGAGACCGAAGTGACTCTGAAAGAGTTTTTCACCTTACCATCCACGCGCGTGGATGTAGCTAGGGCTGCGTCACATCTAACCAACTCCAGGTTTGCCACTGAAAGGGCGGAGTTATACATAGAATAAGCTATGGCCCTCGAAAGAACTCTTAAGGAGGATTGTATATCCTGGAATTCTTTCCCTTGAAGACGTAATGATAACGCTTTAGTAAGGTGATCTGCGTATGATAAAGCGTCTAAGTTAACTCTATTAGACATTATTGTCATTTCCAACGTCGTGGTTGGAATTGACATTGACGACGGTATAGACAATTCTAGGTCTTCAGCCTGGTCGTCTAGACGCAGAGGAACTCTCAGTATGTCCTGTCCTGCCGTTTCAAATTTGTTCCTTGAATTGATGAAAGGCAAATGTAGAGCATTTGCGGACAAGAAACCATACTTGCTCGTTTTGGTAGCAAGCTTATATATAGCGTCATTCAATAGTTCAAATGTTCTTGTGACATTATTGGACTGTGTCGGAAACTCAGGGACGATGTCCCTAAACCGATCAAAAAATTCTGTGTCCAGTGACGCTATCAGTCTCTTATCCGGCTTCGCAGCATTCTGGTCCGACGAAACAACCTCTGGAAGGTAATGCCGGATAAAATCTACGGCAGCTTTATGTTGTTCCGAAAGGGAAAACTCCAGATCCTCTGAATCCCTTTCGCCATCCTGTCGGACCATATGAAGTTCTCGGTCGTCCATACCTGATGCTTCAGCGGAGCGTACAGACCCAGCGTTGTCGGATAATTCCTGATCCGACAGAGATTCTGTCGTCTGCTGGGATGCTGCGATAAGTTGTGCTATTTGTGATAGCACGTCCGTCACTGAAGCCTGTGGAGCAGCGGTCTTACGTTGCTTTGCCGCTGGAAGCTCCCTGGACGTTGACTCCTGCATACTTCTTTTATGCGAACGTCCGGAGTCTACAGGCCTCGTGTCCCTGGCTACCGGATGGCGTGACCTGGTCGCCATAGAATCCCTGATCGGCGAAGCTGGCTGGATATCCGTGGTCACATAGCCAAGGTGCGGTCGTGTGCGCTGCCATATTGACAGTCTCTCCGGACTGTTTATATAACGGAGCATCCCGAGTGGTGGACGTATACTCCAAATGCGAAACGTTTTGTACCACAACATCTGGTCCCAGATATTGTTGTATGAGAGAGGGACCTCTCTCGCTCGCAGCCCGGATGGACTTGGACGAGCTAGGAACCGGACTAATAGGCTTCCTCCGTTCTATCCTCTGATCCGTCGTCACTGGGTGTGCACTTTGTGTTATTATAGTGCTCGCATCACCCAAATCTCCTTCCTGGACCGCAACGGACAAACCCGGCTGCCGAGGCATTCGAAGAATGATCGCTGCGCCGGGCGAGCTAGCGGATGCCAATGCCGTTGATCCTACTAGGGACCTCTTAGGCAACTGACGTATTTCCATGAGCACTTTTGCCGCTAGCTCTTCATTTAACTGTGACGACGGAGGCACACTTTTGGAAGACATCACGGAAACATCACCCTGTTCTTGTTCCTCTGAAAAAGAGATTGAAAAACTAGAGTGACCCTGCGGAGAAAGGACCGGCATGGCCTTATCCCTGCTAACAACATACCGTGACACACGTTTCCAATGTTTGTCATCCCAATTGACACACACAGAGCAGGAGTTAGTGCGAGTACACTGACTACAACTAATACAATGATTATGAAAGTCAGAGGAAGATTTCCTCTTATTACAATTTGAACAAAATCCTTTCAATGTGAAAAGAACACAAACAGTCCTAGTACTCGCACCAACCCCTGAAAACAAAGATACATAATAACATGATCCATTAACATATAGAAAAAATAAATGAAATCAAAATAAAATTTTTGAAAAAATATTTTTTCAGAAAAGCCCAAGTTTCTGAAAGTAACGTTGAGCCCCAATGGATCCCAAAAAAGCCTAAGTGTGGACAAATTTTTTTAAAATATTTCAAAAAAATTAATGCAACACTTACGTATAATAATAATGTATCTTATCATGATTAAACTAATACAAAGACAAGAAATCACTCTCAACAGAAACCGTTGTAACCAATGTAAACAAGAAGTGTATAAAAACTGGAAACATGAATCCAGGCACTGATAAACATGGCCCGAAATCAGTTACCAATTAAAACACTATCTGATGCAAAACAGAGACTTCCAGGGAAGAAACTGCAGAACATCAGATGGTAGATGCAGAACACAATGCCTAAACACCCATGGGTGAGGATGTAAACATGGGGAAAAAAACAGAATTCATTGTCACCAAGCTAAAACTCCCAAGAAATTTTAGTAATAATATTACAGAAAATATGCCAAAAGCATGGGAGAATAGCAAGGGGGGACTAAAGGAAAGGGAGAGAGGAAACACTGACCAAGCAGTGTAACTTTATAGCAAGAATGACAACAACAGGCCAATGCCTTGAAATTAGGGAACATAACATAATTTCATAAAAAAAATTTATGTTACAGCCCTGATTATTTCCTGTCACTAATTTTTCCTCTCCTCCTTGTATTTCCTCTTTAGATCCACCATTTCTCTAATATTTATGTGTCTGGCATCATTTAAACTGAGATTTACAAGCACAAATATCAGTCAGATGGGAACTGATGAAGGGCCAAACAAAGAATGATAATTGGCGCCAATTTCGAGACCTCCTTGACACTGTGCATGCTCAGTGGAGGAAAAGTATGGAGGACCATTTAGGACATGTTATTTTCGGTTTTAGAAGCAAATTTTGGGGATTGGGGGGCAAAATTTGTGTTTGGCCCTAGATTTTTGAGAATTAGCACCAGCTATGTCTGGGTCATTGGTACAGTATAAAAATATAATCCATTGACGAAGCTAGATTTGTATGACGATCATTTTATTGAATTTATCTTATTCACAAATTCCAACTGTCGACAACGTTTGGAAGAGTTGCATCACCGTTTTATAGCAGTTGTATAGATTGGCAATTGTATCGGATGTACCAGACATATTGAATATGTGCAGGAGAGCCTTTGGAATATGATATGAAATGGCATTTTCTGAAAAGCTCAAAACAATTTCGAAGAAGTAAAACATTTTATCAGAAACAAAATACAAATAATTTCTAGAAGTATATACCTCGTATGTTGGTCTGTGGATCACCATTCTTCCTAGCCTCATATTCCTTGGAAGGTGTGCAAATGCTGGCATTGGTGGCATTGGGGGAAATGGTGGCATGTCAGGTAATGGTGGCTGAAAATGATTGGAAATGATTATAAAACACAAATTGAAACATTTGCAAACAAATAAAAAAATAAAATACAATTTAGACTTTTAGGATACAACTCCTACAAAGGCTAAGCCATGAGTAACTAGAGGTGCGACTGTCCATGTTGATAGCCTCCACCACCATATTCTAAGGCGAAAAGGGGACATAATTCTGAGCAAAAAGGTCCAATTAAAACTATAATCACAGATGCACAGGTTCCCATGGTAGGTATCATCCATACCAAGTTTCAATGAAATTGACCCATAAACATCTGAGAAATCTCTGGACAAAATTATAGGCAATTCAGGCATTCCAAGATGAAAAGGTGCATAACTCTGGTGAAAAAAGTCTGATCGAAATTATAATTGCAGGTGCACAGGATACCATGGTGAACATCCATACCAAGTTTCAAAGAAATCGACCCATAAACAACTTAGAAAATCTACAGACAAAATTCCGACATTCTAAGACAAAAAGGGACATAACTCTGATAAAAAAAGTCCCATCAAAACTATAATCACAGATTCACAACAACCATACAAAATTTCAATGGAATCAACCCATAAACATCTGAGAAAATCAATCTCCTGACAAAATTCTAGGCCTGCCTTTTTAAGTTGAAAAGGGACATAATTCTGGTAAAAATAATTGGACTGGCACTATAATCTGGTGCACAGTTTCTTTTATGGTGGTGAACAGTCAAACCAAGTTTCAAGCAGATTGGTCCATAAATGTCTGAATGGTGAATCAGGTTTGGTTTTTCTTTCTGTCTTTTGACAGTTTTACAGTCTCCTAAGGGGTTTTTCTTAGGGACTTCTGCACTCTTTTTCACCTGAACAGAAAGAGGAATGTTAGGCAATTTGTATCACTTTGGTAAGTGGAGAGAAAATAGGTCTGTGTGGATTTGTTTAGCTACAATGTAGGGGAGAGTGCCTACCCTAAATGGTAACAAGCCAAAAATGTGTGAACAAATTTTGACGACAAAATATAATTTAGCACTCTACCATTTAACTCCTGTTAGTTGAATAAAAAAAGATATATAGAGGATATCTAGTGTTTTTGAGTGGATACTGAAAATTATCTCACGAGTGACTGATACAAATGTTATTTTTCGTGAGCGCTTGAGCGAGCGAAAATAAACATTAGTCTCAGTCACAAGTGAGATAATTTTCGGTATCCACTTAAACACTAGATTTTCTTTTTATTATATGTTTTTTATAAGAATCCGATAATTCCACTCGTTTAAACATTGAATTTATGCATGAAAGTAAACAGTGCATTGAATCATTGATATGCGGAAGTCATTTAATCGATACTCGGAACAGAGAGCGTCTTGCAGACTGATTCAGCTGGTGGGTTTCTAGTCCAAACAAGGCCTGAAAGTCCATAATATAAGTTTTTGGTTTGGTACGTCTTTAGAAAGGACGTACCAAACCAAAAACTTATATTACAGACTTTCAGGCCATGTTTGGTCTAGCGGGTTTCATGCATCAATTCAAGGTGAATACGTGTTGAATTATTTCTGGAAATGATCGGTATCCACTCAAAAACACTAGATTTACTTTTCATTATACGTTTTTAGAACAAATTGATCATTTCCAGTGACAATTTGACTTGTATTCACCTTGTAGTGATGCTTTGAAAGCCATCATTTTGATTGATACCGTGAAAGTGAAAATTTCTATATCTTCACAGTGGGGGATACGATTTCTATCTTTTGGCAATTTCTTCGATAATCATCGTTTAGCGTATAATAAATTGAAGAATTACTCTGACACTAATAAATTCTTAATGTTTATAGACCTATTTGGCCTCATTATATCCAATATAGACACTTAAACTATTATATCTTGTGTGATGGAGCTTCTTGAATCCAAGAATAAATATCCAGTTTAACACTAAAATACCACAGGAATACAGGAAAATTACCAAATTCACGCTAAATGAATACTCCTGTTGAATGAATTTTTTTACTGACAAAGTGGCTATTCAATAAGGTTCTACTGTAATCATGAATATTTTCAAATTTAGTAACTTACCAACATAGTAGTTAAACCAAAGTGAACCCGTGGAAAGGAAACTTCAGGAATATGTGCTGTTGGATGATGATAGTGATGAAGATGATGATGTAAATGCTGATGTTGTGGTGTTTGTGGGACTGGAGGAGGTTGATTCTGACCTCTGAAATGAAAAACAAAATTAATTTCATATACATACTACTTTTTTCATTAAACAAGGTTTTAAAACTTCACCACATTATAAGTTATTGTGATGAATTGACGGTAACATGGTCTGAGGTTTGTGGCTCGGGGCTTATGTTCAAACGAGATGCGAAGCGTCAAGGTTGAACATATGCTCCGAGCCACAAACCTCAGACCATGTTACCGTCAATTTATCACAATAACGTATATGATCCAATACGACCATACAAACAGACCAAAACCTACATCATGAAACATGAGAGGCTTATTTACTTAACTTGTCATCATTAAAAGTTGCCTTGTTCAAGGCAACTTTTAACAATCACAAGTTTAGTAAATAAACCTCTTGTGTACTCCACAACAACAGTGAATAAATAATCAATAAATCAGATAAACTCATTCCATCTTAGTTCAAACCATAAATTTGTTTGTAATTTAAACGTGAAAAATCAAATGAAAGTGTCAATGACACTGTAGCTCAACTTGTTTAAGACATATACATGTATAGTACACACAGCAATGACAAACATCTAGGTAATGACCTGATGACAAAGGTACATGTAAAGTATTGTAACAATCTGTACATAAGCGCTGACCGTAGCCTGTAACAAATATATAGGTATAGTATTGTAAAGGTGGGGTGACAGTTAGATGCCAAACTAGAAAAGAAATCTTCGAGTCCCAGAGTGGGTCTGACTGAACCCCAAAATATTTGTTCTCATAACACAGTGATAACAAAGGCACCCAAAAACACTCGTTCCTGTCACAAGGTGATAACAAAGGTACCCCAAGAAGTTTCGTGAAGATCGGTTCATAAATACAGACTCTAGCCTGAGCCGTTTTGACATGTGCACTTACTGTGTATAAGTAGCACTGAATAAATCAAATTTCATCTAATTTGCATAATTTCTGCACAAGAAAAAAAACGGTATTATATGTGATGTATTCCATGTTACTAAACATGCATACAAAAATTTCTTCAAATCAGAACTTTCATACAGAAGTTCTGTACAACAAGAGGCCCCAAGGGGCCTTAATCGCTCACCAGCCAAAGTGGTTCAAAGAAGTGTTTGGGGTCACTTTCAGTCAGACATGGTTCATCAACACTTCGAAGGAATGAAGCCATGCAAAGTCAAATTTTATGGAAGTGGATCTGAACAAACCTGAACCTAACATGCTCCACTGCCCTGCCACCCCCCCCCCCCAAACCCTGCCCATACAGAGCCCAAATAATAAGCCAGGGACTCCAATTGAACAAACTTGAATCTGATCCCTTGAAATGTTACAAATGTATATACCAAATATGAAAGAATTCTGACTGTGGATCTGAACAAGGAGGTTTTTAAAGAAATGTCCTCACATTGGGCTCAAATAGGGAGTCAAAATATTAACCCAGGAACCCTAATTGAACAAACTTGAATCTGACCCACCTAGAGATGTTGTATACCAAATATGAAAGGATTCTGATTGATGGATCTGAGGAAGAAGACTTTTAAAAGAAATTTCCTCATATTGCACTAAGTTAAAATTCGGGCTCCCATAGGAAGCCAAATATCAACCCATAGACCAGATTTGAACAAACTTGAATCGGACCTTCCTAGAGATGTTGTATACCAAATATGAAAACATTCTGACTACAGGGTCTAAAGAAGAGGATTTTAAAAAAAAAATCCCTATATTGCACTAAGTTGATATTAGGGATCCCATAGGGAGCCCAAACATTTACCCCGGTAAGCAATTTGAACAAACCTGAAACTGACCCACCTCAAGATGTTGTATACCAAATATAAATGCATTCTGATTGGTGGATCTAAAGAAGAAGATTTTAAAGAAATTTCCTCATATTTCACTAAGTTAAAATTCAGGCTCTCATAGGGAGTCCAAATATAAACCCAGGGACTCGATTTGAACAAACTTGATTCTGACCCCCCCTATAGATGTTGTATACCAAACATGAAAGGATTCTGACAGGTGGTGCTGAAGAAGAAGATTTTTAAAGAAATTTCCTCAAATTGTACGAAGTTAAACTTTGGGTTTCAATAGAGAGCCCAAATACTAACTCAGGGACCTAATTTGTACAAACTTGAATCTGACCCCCTACAGATGCTGTATACCAAATATGAAGGCATTCTGACTGGTGGATCTGAAGAAGAAGATTTTAAAAAAAATTTCCTCAAATTGCACAAAGTTAAACTTTGGGCTCCAATAGAGAGCCCAACTACTCACTCAGGGACCCGATTTGTACAAGCTTGAATCTGACCCCCTTATAGATGTTGTATACCAAATATGAAAGCATTCTGACTGGTGGATCTGAAGAAGAAGATTTTTAAAGAAATTTCCTCATATTTCACTAAGTTAAAATTCAGGCTCTCATAGGGAGCCCAAATATAAACCCAGGGACTCGATTTGAACAAACTTGATTCTGACCCCCCTATAGTTGTTGTATACCAAACATGGAAGGATTCTGGCTGGTGGATCTGAAGAAGAATATTTTTAAAGAAATTTCCTCATATTTCACTAAGTTAAAATTCTGTAGGAGCCCAATTATTAACCCAGGACTCGATTTGAACAAACTTGAATCTGACCCCAATAGAGATGTTATATACCAAATATCAACAGATTCTAAATGATGGTTCTGGAGAAGAAGATTTTTTTAATTTTAAAAAAAAATTTATGGGTGCTATCAGAGTAATGCCCCTTGTGGTGCCCCTTTTGGACGCGGAACGTTTATTTGTACAAGCCTGAATTGACATATGATAAGGAACATGCACACCAAATTTGGTCCAGTAGTTTCGGGGGAGAAGTCGATAATGTAAAGTTCACGACGAAAGCCGGACGATGACGGACGACAAGTGATAAGTTAAGCTCCCTTCAGTGAGCTAAATAACTTATTGCACTATTTTGGTACAAAATGGCTGCTGGCTGAATTTTGGACCTCACCCAAAAACACACGTTCTCGTCTTACGGTGATAACAAAGGTACCCAAGAAGTTTCGTAAAGATCGGTTCATAAATAAGGCCTCTAGCCTGAGCCGTATAGAAATTGTGTACAAAAAACTGATTGGTCCTAATTTCGGTACAAAATGGCCACTGGCAGCCATCTTGAATTTTGGACCGCACCCAGAAACACTAGTTCTCGTCCCAAGGTGATAACAAAGGTACCCAAGAAGTTTTGTGAAGATCGGTTCATAAATACAGCCTCTAGCCCGAGCCATATTGACATGTGCACTTACTATGGATAAGTAGCACTGAATAAATCAAAGTTCATCTAATTTGCATAATTTCTGCTCGAGAAAAAAACCCGAATGATATATGTGATGTATTCCATGTTTCTAAACATTCATACAAAAATTTATTCAAATCAGAACTTTCATACAGAAGTTCTATACAAAAAACTGATTGCACTAACTAAAGTACAAAATGGCTGCTGGTGGCCATCTTGAATTTCGGACTGCACCCAAAACCACTCATTCTCGTCCCACGGTGATAACAAAGGTACTCAAGAAGTTGCCTAAAGATCGGTTCATAAATAAGGCCTCCAGCCCGAGCCGTATTGACATGTGTACTTACTGTGTGTAAGTAGCACTGAAAAAATCAAAGTTCATCTAATTTGCATAATTTCTGCACGAGAAAAAACCCTGTATTATATGTGATGTATCCCATGGTACTAAACATTCACACAAAATTTTTTTCAAATCAGCACTTTCATATGGAAGTTCTGTGCAAAAATCTGATTGCACCTAATTTTGTACAAAATGGCTGCCATCGGCCATCTTGAATTTCGGACCGCACCCAATAACACTCGTTCTCGTCCCACGGTGATACCAAAGGTACCCAAGAAGTTTCGTAAAGATCGGTTTATAAATACGGCCTCTAGCCCGAGCCGTATCGGCATTTGCACTTACAGTGCTGAAAGTAACACTAAATGCATCAAAGTTAGTCTAATTTGCATAATTTACGTATGAGAAAAAAACCCTATTCGAATCAGTGCTTTCATATGGAAGTTTTGCGCAAAAATCTGATTGCACCTAAGTCTGTACAAAATGGCCACCAGAGGCCAACTTGAATTTCGGATCAGACCCAAAAACACTTGTTTGTCCGACAGTCATAACAAAGGTACCCAAGAAGTTTTGTAAAGATCGGTTCATAAATACGGCCTCTAGCCCGAGCCGTATTGAATTGTTGACGGACAGACGGACGATGGACGACTGGCCATGGCATAAGCTCAAATTTGGCTTCGCCAA
Organism: Pictodentalium vernedei; assembly: GCA_031216915.1. Lineage (NCBI taxonomy): Eukaryota > Metazoa > Mollusca > Scaphopoda > Dentaliida > Dentaliidae > Pictodentalium > Pictodentalium vernedei. The sequence continues at coordinate 213,300,379 of CM062292.1, read as the reverse complement.
AGTTGAGCTAAAAATCTCGCTCATGATTTTAGCTAGGCTACTGTGGTGTAACAATAAGACTCAAGTCTATGACACCTAAGAAAAACAAACCAAAAAGCACAGTATCTTTTTCGGTTTTATTTCCAAAAGTCAGAGGACAGAGCCTAACCCAAGAGACCGCTGTAACCAAACAGAAGGCTACTACGGCATCCACAATGACATAAATTGTCTTGACGCCAAGGAATATCTCGGCCTATCTATGCACTGTCCATCTGGATTCAGGAAGAGAAACAGGTGATAATAAAAAACTGGAGAATAATTTCGACGACGTCTAATGCTTTTCTTCAATAGGAAAGCTTGTACCTCCAGAAGAAAAGCCTCTCTTGGAAGATTTGTCCAACAAGTAAACTTGTAAGTGGAGCTTGCTCGGGCTGATAGCTGCAGGCCTGCCAAGACTACATTCTCAACCACTGATCTTAAACAATTTATCCACTTAATTCGAAGAATGATAACCTATCGCCAAGTGGAAATCTATTCTCGACGTCCTCAATTGTTCCCTTCAATGAGCCTTACCTCCACTAGGAGCGACTCTTTTGAAAGGAACTTCCGTGAATAACATCTAGATTATCAAAAAGTTGATACCCTTCCATCACCTGTACGACTTACGATGCTTACAGGAGGAGAAACCAAGTCCTCCCCGCGAAGAAGCTTGTCTCGTTGATCTCAATTGTTCCCTTCAATAAGAGAGCCTTTACCTCCACTAGGAGTGACTCTCTTTAAAAGAAACTCTGTGATTAAGATCAAGTTTCTCGTGAAGATGATAACCTTCTGTTAATCATTGACCTAGGGGTGTCAGATCCATAGCCTTGATCAGACCTACGTCCCTTTTGCGAGTCGATATAATGACAACTTCCGAAGTAAATATAAGAGGGTTATTGTACCCTCGCGAGACATTCTCTTGATGCTTTCTTAGAAGCAGAATGGCCTCACTTAGTCTGGGCTGCTGAAGTGTGTTGGTGAGACACTGACTACAATAGCAGAGCATGAGAAGTTAAGTTTTCTTGTAGCCTGCTCATATAGCAACATAAGCTTGTCGGCAAATAGTATATTTCCGGTAACCAGAGCGACTCAGAGAGAGCTTTTCACCTTGTCATCTATAAGTGATGACGACGCAAGGGCAGCATCACGTCTTACCAACTCCAAATTCCATTGTCTGTGCGGAGTTGTACGTGGCATACAAAACTGCCCTGGAAAGAACTCCAAGCGAGGAACCACGTCCTCATATTCCTTTCCATTGAGACGTTGTGCAATAGCTCTGGTAAGGTGATCTGCTTAGGGCATTGCGTCTAGATTAGCTCTTTTGAATGAAATAGCACATTTCATTATTTCCGAGCATATATTAAATGATGCAGGTAGGGACAAATCTTCATCCCCAGCCTGCTCATCTAAACGCAAACTTATATTCAGATGGAACAAAATTCTAAGAGCTTCAGACTAAAATTTCATAGTCTTAAAGTGCCCTTCTGTGAGGGATGGAGACTCACAATCCATAGCCCTCTCACCATCCAAATGTTCCATCATCCAAATGTTCCATCAGCAAACGTGGTCAACTCCATCCGACTGAACGGATGACTGGACCAACGCAGCACCGTCCTACAGCTCACCCTCGGAGTCTGTTAAACGGTAGTACCAGCGACTACTGGAATGCTGCGATACGCAGAGCAATCTGCGGCCGCTGGTCCATGACTGAGCCTAGCAGAGCAATGATAATCCACTTGTTACCATAAGCTGCTCACAGGACTGAGATCTGGCCCCAGATCCTCGACACGTCACATATAAATGTACGTACGTACGTACGCCGACGGACGAGAAGTGATGGCAATAGCTCAGCTTGACTTTGTCAAGTTGAGCTAAAAAGCCTCCGACATCTAGCTATTGACCTGAACCTGCGAAGTCAGATAGTAAGTCTGCGGTCAACGTGCTTCATTAATGAAAGCAAGGGAAGATGTCATAGTGGCCACCGAATCCGGCTGCAGTGTGGAAGTAGCGTCCCGAACCGCAAGCGTGAATGAGGCGTCCCAACTCACTAAAGTTTCTCGAACCAAAAACAGTCGACCCCGACTGCTGACGGAAAGGAGACAAATCTCCAGCTCGCGGTCTGCTCCAGACTTTGCTGAGCGTTCGATAGAAACTTGTGGGCATCTATCCCTTATCATGCATATCCATGGAAGAAGAGGAAGCTGTAACCACAGCCAACCCCGGCTGAAGTGCTGAAGAAGCATCCTGACTCGTGACATAGAATGGATGCTTCTCGTCATTGAAGTTTCTTACAACACAAAACAGTAGTCCCCGACTGTTAAAGGGAAGAAAAACGCTCCACACTCGCGTTCTGTCCCCAGATCTCACAGAGTATCCCGCTTAGAAATTTCTAGGCTTAATCCTCTTTCGTGCGCTTCCATGTAAGTAGAAGAAGCCATAACTGCCGTTGGCCCCGGCTGCAGTGTGGAAGGAACATTTTGATACGTGTTCCGACTCAATACGGTTTCTCACAATGGACACAGTCGACCAGTCGACCCTGACTGTTAACAGGACAGAGAGGGTTCTCCGAATTGAGATCTGACCCCAGATGTTCATGTTCCTCTGAAAATAGAAACTGAAAAAATGAATTAAAACGCGGTGCAAGGTCCGGTCTATGAACCTCACTGCCAACAACGTACCGCGACACCCGTCTCCACTGTTAATCATCCCAGTGTACACAAGTAGGACAAGAATCCACAGGAGCGCATCGACTAAGTCGATATCACTCCTACAAACTCCACAACAAAATATATAATTAAGATACATGAATAATAGCAATCAAAATGAAATTCAAAATATTTTTTGAAAAAATGCCCAAGTTAAAGGGAACATGAGCCCAAGGGCATCCCGATAGAGTTTTAGTGTGGACAAAATCCAAATTTTTTTAGCTACACTACTGGAATAATGATCAATATGTATCCTACAGTAATTCTACAGTAAAAAAAAAATATAAAATACTACATATAAATGAGGACCTTGTCAATGTAAACAACGTCAATAAAAAAAAACGGAAACAAGACATCAGGTACACAAAAAGGCCCAAAGTCAGTAACCAATTTAAATTCTACCAGATGCAAAGCTAGATGTTCATACAAAGAAAAAATGATACATCGGATAGAAGATGCATGACTAAATGACCTAATACCTCTAGGGTGAGGACGTAACAGAATAAATGTTCTGTAATACATGTTAAACTCCCAAGAAATTTAATAAAAAATTTCAATAAAAAATAGCCCAAAAGCTTAAGAGTTTAACAGGAAGGGTTCATGGAAGGATAGGGAAGGAATACTTAACAAACAGTGGATTATCATCAGCAAAAATGATGACGTCAGGCATATGTCCCGAAATTGGGAAACATGAAATAATTTTATAATTGTTATAAAGTTACAGCCCTTAACGTATAAAACCACCGTTGTACACTTTCATCATCCAATAACAGCCTTGGATCCACCAATTCTTGCATTGATTTGTGTCTGGCATCCTCAAAAAAGGAGATTTTAAAGCACAGGTGTCAGAACATTGTTATTGACTGTAAAGCCAAACAAAGAATGAAGTTTGAGCCAATTCCAGTCACTTCCTGATGGCTGGGCATGCGCAGAGAGTAAAAGTGTGGGGGACCAGATAGGACTTTTAATTTTCGGTTTTGCAAGCAAATTTTGGGGATTTGGGGGTTCAAAATTTGTGTTTGGCCTTTGATAACTTTGAGTTTGCACCAGCTAGTCTGGTCCATTGGTTTACAGTATAAAAATGCCGCTCAGGATCACAGATCCAATGTCGAGTTGTGACCTTGACCTTTGACCTGGCGAGTCCAAGGTCAATAGGGTTCTTCCTCGCACCAAGGCCAACACACCTATGAAGTTTCATGACTCTAGGTTGAACCACTATCAAGTTCTCATCCGGAAACCAATTGTTGCGATATACTATGTTCAAGGTCACTGTGACCTTGACCTTTGACCTGGTGAGTCCAACATCAATAGGGTTCTTCCTCGCACCAAGGCCAACACGCCTGTAAAGTTTCATGGCTCTAGGTTGAACCACTATCAAGTTATCATCCGGAAACCAATTGTTGCGATATACTATGTTCAAGGTCACTGTGACCTTGACCTTTGGCCTGGTGAGTCCAAGATCAATAGGGTTCTTCCTCGCACCAAGGCCAACACACCTATAAAGTTTCATGACTCTAGGTTGAACCACTATCAAGTTATCATCCGGAAACCAATTGTTGCGATATACTATGTTCAAGGTCACTGTGACCTTGACCTTTGACCTGGTGAGTCCAAGATCAATAGGGTTCTTCCTCGCACCAAGGCCAACACACCTATGAAGTTTCATGACTCTAGGTTGAACCACTATCAAGTTATCATCCGGAAACCAATTGTTTACGACCCGCCCGCCCGCCCGCCATTCACCAAACTATAAGTCGAGTTTGACTTCGTCACAACTCGACTAAAAATATTCTTTCAACAACCATCAAATTCCCAAGCATTACAGACCTATAGGGCATCAGCACAGTTATAAGTATTTATTCTATTACTTATTCTATTAAATCTTGTTTGACAGAGTTTTGCGAGCTCTGTCAAACCTGATACAATAGAATAAATACTCATTTTCTCACCAGAATGAAGAAAAAAATGACCCCAATTCTAGTTGAATGAATAATCCGGTTGAATGATTTTTTTTATTTGCACATTGGCCAGTTAACCCTTTAAACAATGCACATGATATCAAAATTTATTACTATAATATTTTTACAATTTTTTAAAGAACTTTCAACAAAAACCATATCAAGTAACCAGTCATTAGAATAAATATGATACGGTTTTGTTGAAATGTTGTGAAATTTTTTTTTTTTTTTAACTGCTCAATTTTTATAATATGCAGGCAAATGCGGCAGATTTGTTAGATAAAGAGTTAATAGGGTTCCACTAAATTGGCAATTTGATGGCATTTTTAAAACCACTATAAATAGCAAGTAATATCTTTGGATAACCAACCATCATATCTTATCATTTTGAATACACGTGTGCAGGCCTGAAAATAAGCAATCTGACATTTGCAGAATGAGGTCCACAGAGGGTGAATTTGATGATGCTATCCCATACAGTGGGCCAATTTATCCTCTGGGTACCTCTTTCTGTTTAGTTTTGAAACCCGGATTCAGATTGAGGTTCACAGAGGGTAAATTAGTAATGCTACCCTACTGTGCAGGGTAACATCACTAAATTCACCCTCTGGGGACCTCATTTTGCAGATGACAGTCTGCTTATTTTTTGGCTTGCATGTGTACTGGTTATGAACCACTAAATAAATCCCATTGACCACAGTGTTAACCTTCCACTCTCTGTACAACACACCAAGTTGTTTTGAACAAAAAATACCTATACATTTACAAAGTACATCATCTCTTGAAAAAATTAAACTGGAAAAAAATATATGTTGCCACACCAAATTTCAGTTTAAATTTCGAATTTTCACAACTACCGTATGGTCTTGCACTGAATGACCTTCACACTTTTTTCCCCATGCCTCATGTTTTTGAGAGATTCTCACACATTCCGGCACCAAATTACAAACAAACTTATTAATCCTTTCTAAAGTGGAGGAATCAAAATTTTAATTAATGGTTTCAAAGTCAAAATATATTTAACCAATCAACTAATCAGCCCTATTTAATCCTACTCACAACATTGGGTGTCAAACGCTCCAGGTCACGTGTTCACTTATTTAGTGGTTCATAACCTACTCTGTTATTCTGTACAAAATGCTGGCTTTTTGCCATTGCACAATGGCTTTTAACCTGCTTGGCAGACACTATTAAAATGTTCAAAAGAGAAGAGTGGTAGTATTCTGAGGTTGGATAGAACTATTTTCATTTAATGTTTTTCAACTTTTTGAACCTTTCTGCTCCTTCTCAGTTTCTCTCACTGCAATTCTGATCAGCTATCACAAAATATTTGAAACAGAAGACAGCACCATATGATCTGTGATAACGCACCCTTCTGCAGTCCATTTTTTGCCACTTCAGTCCATTTAAACAACTGACATTTCAATTCTGATACATGTATTAATTTTCACCTATTCATATGTCAAAAGTATCTGTTGAAGACATTCTTGAAACAGTATAGGGCTCCGTGGGTTAATACATTACACTATTTTGATTTCTAAAATGTAACACATAGCTTATGAAAGGTGTTAATGGAATTTAACCTCATTTAATTTCTCACCTGGGCGTTGTTTGAACAATGACCTCACTCTGAGCTGGCGGTGGTGGAAAACAAGAATTGGGTTCAGCACTGCAAGGTGGTCGAGATACCAGTGGTGGAGGTGGTGGCAGATTTGGTATATTTCCAACACTGTTTGATAAATCCAGGAGGGCTGATCTGTCCGGATTGTGCCCAGCGTGGTCGTTATGGTGACTAGGCATATCTGAGAAATGCTGATGCTGAGGATGCAATCTTGGTGGAGGAACTGGAATGGGTGGTATCTGTGGTATAGCAAATGGCGTCTGGTGATAATGATGGTGATGAATATGTGCTCTGGGAGGATGAGATGGCATTGGCCTATGAATGTGTGGATTGTGACTGCAAACTGCTGAAAATGTACAAAAAATAAATGTGAAACAAAGCTCTAGGGCCAAATCAAAAAGAACATTTGGTTCTTTTTCAAATCAATGAGAGAGGGAGGCTTTTATTTTTGAATTTTTCTGTTTGTTAACTGGCTGAGTACTGGAATCCCATATTTTGGCTCCATTCTTTAGTGCAGAGCACCACAACTTGAGGGTTTCTGTGGATGCGGTTCACATTACCTTTGAAGTGAATTTATTTCATCTGTATGGATTTGCCTTGTTACAATTTTTGGGAGAGTGCCTACAGTTATAACAAGACAAAAACGTATGAACAAAATTTGACAACCAAGACAAATTTAGCACTCATCCAGTTAATAAAGAAAATCAAATACGTTTGTATTAAGTTATATTTATGTTCCTGTTTTGAAAAATAAATAGTGGAACCCTGTTAATTGAATAGCCACTTTGCCAATGAAAATTATTCAATTACAGGCCTTCGTGTGAGTAAATTTTATGGGTGCAAAAAAGTGCACTCGCAAATTGTGTTGCGAGTGCAAATTGCACTTGCAAAATTCCCCAAAGGTTCACAACTATGCATGTTTGGGACAGATGTGTTTAAACACAGCTAATCATGATATTTAGATTGCTACTTGCTGACTACTCTGAATACTTCAATAGATTGTAAGGTTGATGAGAGCCACCGTTGGCATCTGGAAAACGTAACCAATTCAGAAAAGACAAACAGCAAAAACACAGACGATAAAATTTCTCGCTTGTACACAAATCTTTGAAGAAAGGGAAACAAGGTGAAATTATTTGGTACAAGAGATTCGGTTGGCCGTAGCAGACGATTTCACTACTGACTGGCCAATCACAGTTGGTCTATCTGTTTGTTCTGATTAAATTAGCATTGTACTTTCGGTTTCATTTGCTGGATGAATTGGGATGCAGAATGACATCCGCAGTGAATAAAGGAAACTGGAAATGTTTCAGTTTTCACTGACAGTATCGATTTGGACCTCTTGCAGAGCAGATGGTGATATGGAGGGGGGGGGGGGGGGCATATAACAGCAGTTTTGTTTTTGTTTTCGTTTTACCATTAACTAATGGACAATAATGAAATAGATGTCCATTCTGACTTGAAGCATGGCAATGCTAGTGAGTTGAGTGCAATTCAATTGAAGATGAACTGTTTGATGACGGGCGCGATTTTTTGCGCTCATCTTTTTTAAATTGCGGGCACTTGCGAGCGCAATAGCGCCCGTCTCACACGAAGGACTGAATTAACAGAAGAATTCAATTAACAGGGATTGTGCCACTTTCATGTATTCTAGAGATAAACTTTGCATTTATTCTATTATATCTTCTTTGACAGATCTCCATGAGCTCTGTTAATCAAGATATAATAGATTAAATGCCTGTTCTGGATGTACTGAGGCCAAAAAGGCCTATAAACAAAGAAAATTGGGGAGAGTCAGGGTAATTTCTTTACAGGTTACAAGATTTTTATTCGATATTAACAGGCGTTTACTCTATAACCTAAATTCAGTTAACAGGTCAAATTTGTACTGGAGGTATAGTAAATAGTTTTGTGTTGGGAAATTATATTCAATTAAGAGCGTTACTCAGTTAAGAGATATCCAATTAAGTGGGCTCCACTGTATATCATCCAGATAATATTTGTGTTATTTTCTGTAGAACACAGCAAACTGTATGTTTATGAAACAATTATAATAAACATACACAATATTTTAATCATGCTTTGCTGCAAATATGTGCTACTAAATTTACATCAGTCAAAGGTTAATTTTTGAAGTCTCATAAATTCACACCGATTTTGGAAGACACTGCAAGCCAAAAAAAATGTTCAATAAGGAGGTTTAATTTCAAAGAGAGAACCAAAAGCTTCTTCATTTATCCTAAGTTTCTTGGTTTTTCCATATAATTGGAGGTAAATCTAAAACATTACGGGAAGTACCTAAACCACTCAAATAAACTAACTGTAAGGGGAAACCGAATGAATATTTTAGGAAGTAACAGCTTCAATAGGAAAAACCATTTGGGAAATGCTGGGTATACAATAAAGTGCAACCTACTCAAAGATGGGAAATTCTGTATTCCGGAATGAAGCAGTAAACTTCTTAGTGAGGGAGAGACAGGTGACTTCGTGTATTTTGGGGTAAAATAAACATAACAGGAAGAGGCATCTACCAAATCCACACAAATAAACTAACTAAGAAGGGGAAGCAGAATCGGAGTCAAATGAAACTTTTAGGAAGAAACAGCTTCAATACGATTTTCATGGGAAAAACCATTTGGAAAATGATATGTGTACTAAGAATAATGTATGGTGTGGAAGTGATACCTCTGAAGCAAACAGTTGTAAAGAGCTTGGAAACTTAGCAGAATGAGGCAAGCTGATAGATAACAGATGATTAATGCTGCAGTACTTGGAGCAATCTGGGGGAGCTTGGGTGGATGAGGATCAAAGACAGGATAGGCTGAATGAAACACTTTTATCTTAAATATTTGGTAAATATCCCTGACAGCCACTAGTGTAAACCAATGTTCCAGAATATTTAAAATTCAAATGTGAAAACGGAGTGGATTGAGCAAGTGAGGGAGTTCAACTATTCAATGGAGATCCCTGACTTAGAATCGGGAACAACCAAGGGTAATAAACATGTCCACAAAAGAGTTATGGAGGTTAGTAACCGAAATTGGTGAAGAGTTGGGAGGGGGAGGGGGGGGGGGAGGGCAAGCAAAAGGATGAGATGAAGAGAAGCCGGGTTTTGAAGGGAAAATTGATAGCATTTCTTGGGAGGGGGGGGGGGGGTGGGGAGTCAATGCTGTTTAAACTGGGAAAAGACGGTGAAAAAGACAGTGAAAAGGGAAGGACAGTGAAAAGGAGTGCCAAATGTGTAATTCTGGAGTGGTGGAAACTCTGAAATACTTTCTATTAGAATGTTCAAAATATGAGTCCAACAGAATACAATTCACTGTGAGTATAATGGGGAAGTGGGATGGGAGAATGAAGAATATGTGGGTGTTTGTTGACACAAAGGAGAGAGTTAGTATGCTTATTAAAGAGATTGGGAAGAATGGGGTAAAGGATGCCATCAAACAATTCATTTCCAGGTGTTGAGAGGAGAAGTGTGGGGATAGAGAGGCATGTAGGAGAATAGGTTTAATTAAGGCCTTCTCACCTGAGAACCGTGACAAATCAGTGACTGGCGAAAGTGTTATTATTATGAAAACTTAAAGTTACTTTCTAGGCTTAGGAAGCCAAGACTTGCCTAAAAACAACTGCTAAGCCATAGGATGTAGAGTGTCAAAGTGTTATAAAAATATGTAAAAATTGCCCATGCCCTGGGGTAATAAATAATAACTACTGTGTTGAAAGTAAATGTGTGTTATTGGTATATTTTGCTTGTACAGAATCTTTTGAGGCAAGACTAATTTTTTGGGGACATGCTTATATCTACCCTTCAGTCTACAAAACCCATAATCATGACTTCTCAAAATAGACGTTAACGAATAAAAAGCCAAACTCAACTGATCAAAATACTGGGACTTCATTTTCAATCCAATTCTTTCAACCCAATAGCACATGAGGAAATTCCTTCAACATGCATGAAATTGTACATGGTGATAAAAAAATAATTAAACTCCACCCAAGTTTGTCTTTTCCATCGGGCAATGAAATTTCAAACTAAATTCAATTTAATTCATGAGGTCACCAAAGTGATAGGTAGATGCTTTGTGAAAACAACTAGGGAATTATATTTTTGTAGAATCACTTTAAATACACAACACTTTATTCATAATTTTTAGAAGTGTGCAAACCACAAACAGATTGATGTTACATTTCAGAATCTTCTTGCTGTATCTTTCAATTTTTGCGATTCACCTTCATCTTTTTTTTGGTGCTTTGCATGGTGGATTGTTTATGTACTGGATTATTCAATACCTTGCAACATGGAATTTGAGGCAAATTAGATGCATCGTTCATTTCAGCATTACAAGTTTTTGGAAGAAAATGTGATTACTAGTACCAATGAGTTAGTCATCCAGGTGTGCATGCGTGAATCTTGAAAAATAACTTAACCCTTTACCCAACGCAGATGATATCAAAATTTATTATTTTAAATATCATTTTTTTAAATTTTTCACAAAAGCTCAACAAAACCATATCATGTGACCCCTCATTGGAATGAGCTCGATGAGCTCGTTCCAAAGAGGGGTCACGTGACATGTTTTTGCTGAAAAGTTTTGAAAAATAATATTTTTTCAACTGCTGAATTTACATATTACGTGGGCAGAGGTGGCCGATTCGTTGGGTAAAGGGTTAAATGTGAAGGGCATTAACTGACTTACTTCCACAGTTTGAATTACAGGCAGCTCTATTACTATGAGAATGTGAATGCTGGTGATTATGAGCATGTGGTACAGAACTGTGCGCCTGGCAATGAGTTGACTCTCGAGTACTGCAACCATATCTGTCATTACATGCTGAGGCAGGCTGAAAAAGAAAAATCAGTGTCTAGAATGGCATCATGCAGTAAATATGCTACATGTTTCCAGATGCATTGTGGGAAATAAAAGAATACTAGTGCAGGACTTGCATTTTAGAATCGTGACCAGGCTGATCGATAGGCCTGGTGAAGTGGTTGACCAGGCTGATTTTTCTTCACTGGAGCTGATTTATTTTTTTACACTTGCATGTGCATATTATATTGATATTGCATCTATATTGTGTGATTTGATGATTTGTTATGAAAAATGATTAATAATTCCAACCTAATTGTCTTTTATTAATTTGCTATGGGCTATTAACCAGGCAATATTAATACCATGCTGATCCGTGTTTTGCATCTTGGCACATATTCGTGATTTAGTCCCCCTCCCCCACCCACCTTTCTACATGTTCAAAACAAGGTTCCCTATCCGCGTATCCGCGTTCAAGCCTACTCCATCAGTCTCAAAGACTTTAAAAGTCGGTGGTGTGCAGGTGAATTTGAAGCGAAATTAGGTGAGTAGAAACGTATTGTCATTTACCATTTACCCGGAGGACGATGCAGATTTCCTTTTTCATCTAACGTTTCAGAAATGGATTGTTGCCTGTCTTGATATGTCAAAAGGGGGTAAGTGATTTTATTTTATTAAAATAAAATCCATTCCGAAGCCAGAACAGTGTTGTTTTTATTTTCACGAATTCATCATGAATTGACATCATGCACTCTCTCTTGTCAATTATTCCCTAAAAATGCCAATAATGTAAATCACTCACGAATAATTAACGCATGAACCAGTACATGTTCAGTGTATATTTTCCAAATCAATTGTAATTGCTTTGTTTTGTGACAGGTTATTTTTGAAGACAGCTTGGAGGGAGGGGAAGGGGGAATCCACATGAGATGTAGAAATTACAAATTTGTGTGTAAACATTTCAGAATAAACACTCAATCAATCAAAGGTTATGTTTATTCTCTTTATTATAATAGACGCAAGTAGTTGTATTGACAACACAGTCATAGACAAAATATTTTTTTTTAAAGTCTGCCGATGATATTCGTATGGCTTTTCCCACCATACATATAAAACTTATGCCAGGAAATCAAACAGTAATCGCAATGGAATGTGGTAATAAATAAGGGATTCAAAGTCGTTACCCCATATAAGGTTTGTGCATTTATTTTCGCCATACCAACATCCTCACGTTTTCATCTGCGATCGTCTTTTAGTACATCCCCAGCAGAAGTACACGAATAAACTCGGAATCGTCCGATCGATTAGTCCCACTGCCTTAAGTTATATTATTTTACGAAATCGCTCATCGCTTGATTCGCCGAGAATGGGAAAATAGATTGATGAAGGGGCCGATCGATCTGCATCGACAGATTATTTTTGCGGCCGATCGGCCTGGTCAAAATGCAAGCCCTGTTAGCATAATGCTTATATGAGGTGCTTATTACCCACAGCTATTACGATCTTTTTGTAAGCTATGACTTGCCATGAAAAAATGAAAGTGTCAATGACACTGTAGCTCAACTTGTCAAGACATGTATATGTATAGTATGTGACACAGCAATGACAAACATCTAGGTAATGACCTGATAACAAAGGTACATATAAAGTATTGTAACGGTCTGTACATAAATACTGACCGTAGCCTGTAACAAATGTATAGGTAAAGTATTGTAAAGGTGGGTGACAGTCAGATGCGAAACTAGAAAAGAAATCTTTTGAGTCCCAGAGTGGGTCTGACTGAACACCAAAATATTTGTTCTCATAGCACAGTGATAACAAAGGCACCCCAAAACACACTCATTCCTGTCCCAAGGTGAAAACAAAGGTACCCAAGAAGTTTTGTGAAGATCAGTTCATAAATACAAGCTGTATAGAAGTTGTGGCAAAAAACTGACTGGACCTAATTTCAGTACAAAATGGCCACTGGCAGCCATCTTGAATTTTGGACCGCACTCAGAAACACTCGTTCTCGTCTCAAGGTGATAACAAAGGTACCCAAGAAGTTTCGTGAAGATCAGTTGATAAATACAGCTTCTAGCCCGAGCTGTATTGACATTTGCACTTACAGTGTATAAGTAGCACTAAATAAATCAAAATTCATCTAATTTGCATAATTTCTGCACGAGAAAAAAACCCGTACTGTATGTGATGTATTCCATTTTACTAAACATTCATACAAAAATTTATTCAAATCAGAACTTTCATACAGAAGTTCTGTACAAAAGACTGATTGCACTAATTTTGGTACAAAATGGCTGCTGGTGGCCATCTTGAATTTTGGACCACACCCAAAAACACTCGTTCTCATCCCACGGTGATACCAAAGGTACCCAAGAAGTTTCGTAAAGATCAGTTCACAAATACGGCCTCTAGCCTGAGCTGTACAGAAGTTGTGTACAAAAAACTGATTAGACCTAATTTCGGTACAAAATGGCCACTGGCAGCCATCTTGAATTTTGGACCGCACTCAGAAACACTCGTTTACATCCCAAGGTGATAACAGAGGTACCCAAGAAGTTTCGTGAAGATCGGTTGATAAATACAGCCTCTAGCCCAAGCCGTATTGACACGTGTACTTACTGTGTGTAAGTAACACTGAAAAAATCAAAGTTGATCTAATTTGCATAATTTCTGCACGAGAAATTACTGTGTGTAAGTAGCACTGAAAAAAACAAAGTTCATCTAATTTGCCCAATTTCTGCACGAGAAAAAAACCAGTTTAATATGTGATGTATCCCATGGTACTAAACATTCATACAAAAAATTATTCAAATCAGAGCTTTCATGAGGAAGTTCTGCGCAAAAATCTGATTGCTCCTAATTTTGAACAAAATGGCTGCCAGCAGCCATCTTGTATTTCGGACCGGATGCAAAAAACACTCGTTCTCGTCCCACTGTGATAACAAAGGTACCCAAGAAGTTTTGTAAAGATCGGTTCATAAATGCGACCTCTAGCCCGAGCCGTATTGGCATTTGCACTGACAGTGCTGAAAGTAACACAAAATAAATCAAAGTTAGTCTAATTTGCATAATTTAAGCACGAGAAAAAAACCTGTATGATATGTAATGTATCTCATGGTACTAAACATTCATACAAAAAATTATTCAAATCAGAGCTTTCATATGGAAATTCTGTACAAAAAACAGATTTCAGCATCGTCGGTACAAAATGGCGGCTGGCAGCCATCTTGAATTTCGGACCACACCCAAAAACACTCGTTCTCGTCCCATGGTCATAACAAAGGTACCCAGGAAGTTTCGTAAAGATCGGTTCATAAATACGGCCTCTAGCCCGAGCCGTATCCAATTGTTGACAGACGGACCATGACAAAAGCTCAAATTTGGCTTCGCCAAAGTCCAGCTAAAAATTGGAAATATCAGGTAATTTCTGTATTTATCATACCTACCAATGACCCAAACATGATGGCATTCTATTCATCAGAATTCAGCCCAAACACTTAATTTTGAAACGCCCCCCACCCCCCCTCAAAAACACTGTAGCTCAACTTGACAAACTTGAACTTGATAAGTTTTAAATGAAATGGCAAAATTGAAGATCATTGGTACCAATGCTATTTGAGGAAATTGCAACATAACAACATTGTGTGTGCACAACGTCAGAGTAATCCATGCATTTTTAAATGTAAATTGTAAGACTGGCTAGAAGAAGAATGTTGAAACACAAATGCAGTATGTTCAGAGGTTATTGTAAATGGCAACTTTTTTCACAGAAATGAATGCTAATTAATAGCTCTTATCTAAAGGACTTGCCTAATGAGCACATCAAGTTCAAAAACAATCCTATGATAAATGTGGCCTGTAGGCCATCTCAAAGAATGTTGATGCACAAATGCAATAAATTCAAAGATTGTTGCTAACAGCAACAGCTTTTGATGAAAATGAAAAGAAAATCAATAGCTCCTATCTTTGTCACCCTGCATAAGCATACAAAGTTTCATAACAACCTGATAATGAATGTGCCCTCTGAGGCATGCCAAAGGAAGATGTTAATGCACAAATGCATTGCACTAAGTAGGTCATTGCTTGCAGCAAGGGGTTTTTTTTGTTTTTTTTTTATGGAAATTCATAAATATACCCTGCAGAGAGTGCAAAAGGGATAAGTTGATGCACAAATGCAGTAAGTTCAAAGGCTGGTGATAACGACAATAATTTTTTATGGAAATGAAAAAAAGCAATAGCTCACATCTAGAGGTCACCCCGAACACATTTACCAAGTTTCAATGTGATCCGATCATAAATGTGCCCTGAAGGGTGTGTTAAAGGGAAATATTGAGGTCTAACTAAACTAAGTTCAAAGGTCAGCGGCCACATTTTTCGACAGAAATGGAAGAAAATCGGCAGCTCCCATATAGATGTCACCCCACACAAGCACACCAAGTTTGCAAGCGATCCAATCATAAATGTGCTCTGCAGGGTGTGTCAAAGGGAAATATTGGAGCTTAACTGCACTAAGTTTTTAATAAGTTCATCGGAGGTCATTGCCAGTGGCAACATTTTTTGACGGAAATCAAAGAAAATCAACAGCTCCCATCCAGAGGTAACCCCAAACAAGCACACAAAGTTTGAAACCGATCTGATCATAAATGTGTCCTGCAGGGCATGCCAAACGAATATATTGATGCCTGTCAAAACTAACTTCAAAGATCGTTGCAGAGGCAACATCTTTTGATGGACGGAAATGGAACAAAATCGATAGTTCCCATCTAGAGGTCACCCCAAATAAACATGCCAGGTTTCAAAGCAATCTGATCATAAATGTGCCCTGTAGGGTGTGCCAAAGGGAAATATTGAGGTGTGACTAAACTAAGTTCTAAGAACGTTAGCCGCAGCAACATTTTTCAACGGAAATTGAAGAAAATCGATAGCTCCCATCTCGAGGTCTCCCCAAACAAGCATACCAGGTTTCAAAGCAATCCGATCATAAATGTGCCCTGTAGGGTGTGTCAAAGGGAAATATTGAGGTCTTCTGACTAAACTAAGTTCTAAGAAGGTTGGCCGTGGCAACATTTTTTGACGGAAATTTAAGAAAATTGATAGCTCCCATCTAGAGGTCACCCCAAACAAGCATACCAAGTTTCAAAGTGATCTGACCATAAATGCGACCTGTGAGGTGTGCTAAAGGAAATTGTGGACGTACGTACTAATGTACTAACGTATGTATGTACGTTGACGGACGAGAAGTGATGGCAATAGCTCAGCTTGACTTTGTCAAGTTGAGCTAAAAATGAAGTGTCAGTGACACTCAACTTGTCCAAGAAGAGACTGAACTAAATAGAAAGATCCAGTAATGCTGTGTCACTCACTCAAGTTTCTGCAGAAAAGACATCACACCAAGCTACATATGAAATCTGAAAAAATCAGGTAAGGGGTGGGGCCTGTTAGGTGTACCAATGGAATTAACAATTTATATGTCAAATCCAAGATGGCCGGTGGCTGCTATCTTTTTCAACGGAATGCAGAAAAATTTGAAAATTCCAATCTGGCCCTCCAACCAAAATTACATATAAAATTTGAAAAAGATTGGGTGAGAGGAGTGGCCTGTAGGGTTTGCTAATGGAATTGTGGAAATGTATAAGCCAAAAATGGCCACTGCCGACCATGTTTTTCAACAAAATTCAGAAAATGAAAGAGTCAATGACTCTGTAGCTCAACTTGGATATGACAGGAATTAGTACTTGCTGTGACCAAGACAACTGAATAATGAATATGACAGGAATTAGTATTTGTTTTGGCCCAGTCAACAATAATAAAAGAATTACAAGGTGACTGTAATGGACTACAGATTAAGACCAATCATTGTAGATTATTATTTTTGTGTGGAAATTTTCAGTCCCAAACAAAATATTTTCAGACTAAAATTTTTTCTTCTTCTTCTTAAAATTGACCAAAATGCATCAAAACACAAAAAACTAATTTCCGGATTTTGGTCCAAAATTTTCTAAGTCCCACCTGGACCCCAAATTTTCAGTGTAAAAAATTTTTGTTTTTTTTTGTCTTAAAATTGACCAAAACGCATAAAAAACCAAAAGACTAATTTCCGGATTTTGGGCCAAAATTTTCTAAGTCCCACCCGGACCCCTAATTTGCATAATTTATTCACGAGAAAAACTCTGTATTATATGTAATGTATCCCATGGTACTAAACATTCATACAAAAATTTATTCAAATCAGATCTTTCATTTGGAAGTTCTGCGCAAAAATCTGATTGCACTTAATTTTGAACAAAATGGCTGCTAGCGGCCATCTTGAATTTCAGACTGGACCCAAAAACACTCCTTCTCGTCCCACAGTGATAACAAAGGTACCCATGAAGTTTCGTGAAGATCGATTCATAAATACGGCCTCTAGACGAGCCGTATTGGGATTTGCACTCACAGTGCTGAAAGTAACACTAAATAAATCAAAGTTAGCCTAATTTGCATAATTTACGCACAAGAAAAAAACCTGTAATATATGTAATGTATCCCATGGTACTAAACATTCATACAAAAAATTATTCAAATCAGAGCTTTCATATGGAAGTTCTGTACAAAAAACAGATTTCGGCATCGTCAGTACAAAATGGCTGCTGGCAGCCATCTGGAATTTGGGACTGCACCCCAAAACACTCGTTCTCATCCCACGGTCATAACAAAGGTACCCAAGAAGTTTCGTAAAGATTGGTTCATAAATACGGCCTCTAGCCCGAGCCATAGCAGCTTGGCACTTACAGCTCTGAAAGTAACACTAAATAAATCAAAGTTAGTCTAATTTGCATAATTTACGCACGAGAAAAAAACCCGTATTATATGTGATGTATCCCATTGTACTACACATTTATACAAAACTTTATTCAAATCAGAACTTTCATACAGAAGTTCTGTACAAAAAACTGATTTTTGCATCATCGGTACAAAATGGCCACTGGCAGCCATCTTGAATTTCGGACCACACCCAAAAAGACTCGTTCCCGTTCCAGGGTCATAACAAAGGTACCCAAGAAGTTTCGTAAAGATTGGTTCATAAATACGGCCTCTAGCCCGAGCCATAGCAGCTTGGCACTTACAGCTCTGAAAGTAACACTAAATAAATCAAAGTCAGTCTAATTTGCATAATTTACGCACGAGAAAAAAACCCTTATTATATGTGATGTATCCCATGGTACTAAACATTTATACAAAACTTTATTCAAATCAGAACTTTCATACAGAAGTTCTGAACAAAAAACTGATTTTTGCATCATCGGTACAAAATGGCCGCTGGCAGCCATCTTGAATTTTGGACCACACCTAAAAACACTCGTTCCCGTCCCAGGGTCATACCAAAGGTACACAAGAAGTTTCGTAAAGATCGGTTCATAAATACGACCTCTAGCCCGAGCCATAGCCAATTGTTGACATACGGACAGACGGACAGATGGCCAGACGGACGGACGGACAGACGGACGACGGGCCATGACAATAGCTCAAATTTGACTTCGTCAAAGTTGAGCTAAAAATGAAAGCTACCATCTAGACATCACACCAAAACTACATATGAAATTTGAAAAAGATTGGGTGATACATGCAGCCTGCAGGGTGTGCTAATGGAATAGTTGACAATTCAAATGCCAATCCAAGATAGCTGCTGAGAGCCATATTTTTTTAATGAAATTCAGAAAAATTTGATAGCACACATCTGGACATCACACCAAAGCTATATATGAAATTCAAAAAAGATCAGGTGAGATATGCAACTGGTAGGGTGTGCTAATGAAATCGTTGACAATTTATATCCGAATACAAGATGGCTGCTGGCGGCAATGTTTTTCAACAAAATTCAGAAATATTCAACAGCTCCCATCTAGACATCAAACTAAAGCTACATATGAAATTCAAAAAAGATTGTGTGAGAGATGCAGCCTGTAGGGTGTGCTAATAGAATTGACAATAAATATGCCAAATCTAAGCTGGCCACTGGTGACCATGTTTTTCAATGAAATTTGGAAAAATTTGATAACTCCCATCTCGACATTGCCCCAAAGATACAAATGAAATTTGAGACTGATCGGGTGAGAGCCACAGCCTGTAGGGTGTGCTAATGGAATTGTTGGACAATGTATATCCAAATCCAAAATGGCTGCTGGCAGGCATGTTTTTCAAGAGAATTCAGAACAAGAGATCCCAGGGGGCCTGAGGGTGCTCACCTGATATGGTAGTCTAAATATCAAACCAGGGACTTGACTTGAATAAGCTGCATACGCCCCCTAAGAAAAGCATATACCAACTAGGTGAAGTGATTGTGCCCACACAATACACATGATTTTCCTTCTATTTTCAGTTCCTGCACTTTTACGTCCCAAAATTGAGAAATAAATTCATAAAATACAGATTTTTTTTTATTTTTGTTCGGAAATTTTTGAAGTCCCAAACAAAATATTTTCAAACCAAAATTTTTTTTTTTCTAAAAATTGACCAAAACGCATAATAAAAACAAAAAACTAATTTCCGGATTTTGGTCCAAAATTTTTAAGTCCCACCCGGACCCCAAATTTTTGGTGTAAAAAAAAAAAATTTTGGTCTTAAAATTGACCGAAACGCATAAAAAACCGAAAAACTCATTTCCGGATTTGGATCCAAAATTTCTAAGTCTGGATCGGGACCCCAAATTTTCAACCTAAATATGAACCCAGGGACCTGGCTTGAACAAACATGAATCTGCATGCTGCATACTGCATACCAAATATCAAAAGATTCTTATTGGTAGGTCTGAAGAAGATTTTTAAAGAATATTCCTCATACTGCACTAATTTGAACATTTGGGCTCCCATAGGGAACCGAAATATGGATTGAGGGATTTGATTTCAACAAATATGTGAATCAATGGTCCAAAGATGTTATATGTAAAATATGAAAGCTTTTGGAGCAGTGGTTTGGAAACAAACGATTCTTTAATTTTTTTCCCATTGCCCACAGTGTTAAAAAATGCTGACTCAGCATTTTTTCAAAGTCCTGAAAAAGTACCTTATGACAAAACCGATGACAATTTTTTTTTATCATTCCTTTCTGTTGGTTCCAAGGAAGCCTCACACCAAATTAAAATTCTCAGGGCCGTGCAGTTTTGGAGATATGGACGTCTTTGGTTTTTTTTTCTATTTTTGGCTCCTGAGGTTCCCACAGGGCTGCAGGAAAATTTTTTTTGGCATAAATCAAGTACTTATAACCAAATAATACCTCATATTAAATTTGGTTCAAATTGGCCTCTCAGTTCAGAAAATAGAAATTCTGGGCGGGGCAAAAATTCTTGCCCCTCTCAGAACAAAGGCGAATATTGCCTGTCAAACTTCTCTTGAACAAACTTGAGTCTACACTCAAATGGAAGCTGCATACCAAATATCAAGTCTCTGCTACGGCTGGTTCATGAGAAGAAGATTTTTAAACATATTGTGCATTTTGGCCCCACCCCACAATATGAGCAGAAATCAAATTTGAAGAAAAACCCAAATGCCCCTGTATAACTGCTACTCATGTGAATTTTCATTGAACTGCAGCCAGTGGCTTGGGAGAAAATGATCCAAACACCACCTTCACGACGTACGATGGACGACGGACGATGGACGACAGACAAAAAGTGATCAATATAGCTCACCCTGACTTTCAGTCAGGTGAGCTAAAAATTCAATAGCTCCCAATTTGACATCACACCAAAGCTATATATGAAATTTGAGGCCTGTAGGGTGTGCAAATGGAATTGTTGACAATTTATATGCCAAACCTAAGATGGCCACTGGCGGCAATGTTTTTTTAACGAAATTCAGAAAAAATCGATAGCTCCCATCTAGCCATTGCCCCAAAGCCACATATGAAATTTGGAACTGATCGCGTGAGAACTGTGGCCTATAGGGTGTGCTAAAGGAATTGTGGATGGACAGATGTACATACAGACGATGGATCACAATCCATCCCAATAGCTCTTACTTGATGTAGTCCCCAAAAGGGGATGTTCTCATCTAGACATTATATGAAGTCAACCTATCAAGTTACAATGAAATCCCTCCATAAATATGACATGTAGACTGTGCTAAAGGTTTTCAGGTTTTGGGCTCGGGCAGTCGAGACGGTTGATAGATCACGCCCAAATGGGGAAATTCTCATGTAGACATCATACGGAGTCATCATATCAAGTTACAATGAAATCCATCTATATTAAACATGACCTGCAGACTGTGCTAAAAGGTTTTGGGTTTCGGGCTTGGGCAGCCATCACGGTTGACAGATCATGCCCAAACGGGGACGTTCTCATCTATGCATTATACAGAGGCATTCTATGAAGTTGCAATGAAATCCCTTCATAAATACGACCTGCACACTGTGCTAAGGGTTTTCGGGTTTTGGGCTCGGGCAGCCATACCGGTTGACCGATCAAGACCAAACGGGGACGTTCTCATGTAGACTTGACCTAAAACCTGCATATGAAATTTTGTGATGATCAGACAAAAACTACCGGGTATAGCCTGTACTTGAAGGTTGAATAAAAAACTTTAACCACAAACTTTAACCAAAACTCCAAATGTCAACTAAACAGGAAAAGAAAAAAAAAACAAAAAAAAAACACTTGAACCTTCAGTAAAAATCTTTAACCACAAACTTTAACCAAAACTCTAAATGTTAAGCTGGACAGACGGACGGACAAAAGTCATTACTATAACCCTCACTGTAAACAGTCGGGCTAAAAATGTGATTTCCCATAGGCTTTCCATGGTAACTATGAGCTGCAATTGTGACCATGTTTGCAACATTACATCAACATTACATGAGGATCATTGGTATAAGGTGCCCCAGTCTTCAATGACGTGAAGTTTCAAAACATTTGAATCCACCAAACAGAATCATAGAATGTCTCTGGTGGCCATATTTTCTAACCAACAGGAACAAAAAGAGGATCGTTTGTAGAGAGCCTCGTATAGACCATTCTTGCAAAGTTTTTGGTTCACCTCGGCTCAGTAGTTCCAGAGAGAAGATGAAAATGTGATTTCTCATAGGGGGTTTCTATAGTAACTATAAACCACAATTGTGGCCATGTTTGCAAAACGATCAACACTAAATGAGGACTGTTGGTAGAGGGTGTCCCAGCCATCAACCATGCAAAATTTCAAAAACATTTGGCCCTGTGGTTTCAGAGGAGAAGAGTTTTCAAAATTGACCAATCAGAATCAAAGAATGGTTCTGGTGGCCACATTTTTCACCCGACAGAATTAAAATGAGTAACAGTTGTAGAGAACCTCTAATAGACCATACCTGCCAAGTCTGGTTCACATTGACTCGGTACTTTCAGTGAAGATGATGAAAATGTGATTTCCCTATAGGGTTTCTATAGTAACTATAAGCCACAAATGCAGCCATAATTGCAACCCAATGAAGATTAAATGAGGATCATTGGTAGAGGGGGTTACAGTCATCAGTCACATTAAGTTTTTCAAACCATTTGGCCTTGTAGTTTCAAAGAAGATTTTCTTGAAAATGCACACATTTATATGAATTCTGTTTCAACAAAAAAAATCAGCAAAAAAAGGGTTAAAATATTTTGAAAATTACAATTTTTTTAGACAGTATTCTCTTTCAAAATAGCTTTTGGATAGGAAAAGGGTAACAGGAAACACATTTTACTCAATTTTTGTCAGATCTTAAAAGATATATATAATTAATGTCATCAAAGCTGACATGATGGGAACAGAATATAAACAAACTCCAAACACCTGTCAACAGTCACTATTTTTCATATAAGTAAGAGAGAATAGATAATTACTTTGCAGTTGAAGTTGTTTTACAGTGCCAGTCAAAATAAGTTAGGTTAATCCTATAAACTATGTATCTTTCTCTTCCTACACTGATAAGACCAGAAGCTGACACCATTTTCAGGAAAGCTCTCACTGATAGCTTTCCAGAAAATGTCAGATTCTGATCTTGTCAGGGCAGGAGCAGCAGTTTACTTAGTTTATTGCAGTTATGCTACAGCTTATTTTGACCTGTACTGTATACACAATATTTTTGGGTTTTTTTCCCCAGTTCTCAGTGGAGAACTGGAACCAACCCTTACCAGATTCTCAAAAAACAAGTATTTTGCTGACAGTACCGATCTTCGTGCAGACAGGCGAGGCATTGGGTTAAGCATTAGAATATAGCCTCTGGTGGCCACATATTTCCATCCTGTCATAGACCATTCCTGCGAAATTTGGTTCACGTCGACTCAGTAGTTCCAGAGAAGATGAAAATGTAATTTCCCATAGGGTTTCTATAGTAACTATAAGCCGCAATTGTGGCCATGTTTACAACAAGATCAACATTAAATGAGGAACGTTGGTAGAGGGGCCCCCAGTCATCATTTATGTGAAGTATCAAAACATTTGGCCTGGCAGTTTCAGAGGAGATTTTTGAAAATCCACCAATCAGAACCAAAGAATGCCTCTGATGGCCATGTTTTTCAACCCACGGGAACAAAATGAGGATCGTTTGTAGAGGACCTCCCATAGACTATCCCTGCCAAGTTTGTTTTCACGTCGCCTTGGTTTTTTCAGAAGAAGAGGAAAATGTGATTTCCCATAGGGTTTCTACAGTAACTATAAGCCGCAATTGCGGCCATGTTTGTGACCCAATCAACATTAAATGAGGATCGTTGGTAGAGGGGTCCCAGTCATCATTTATGTGAAGTTCCAAAACATTTGGCCATGCAGTTTCAGAGGAGAAGAGTTTTGAAAATCCACCAACCAGAATCAAAGAATGCCTCTGGAAGCCATGTTTTTTATCTGACGGGAACAAAATGAGGATCGTTTTTAGAGGACCTCCCATAGACCATTCCTGCCAAGTTTGGTTCTCACCGGCTTAGCGGTTACAGAGAAGATGAAAATGTGAATAGTTTACGGACGGCGGAGGACAGACAACGGACGACAGATGACGGACGACGATGGACGCCAAGTGATGAGAAAGCTCACATGGCCTTTTAGGCCAGGTGAGCTAAAAAGCAGAGGCAACTGAAAATTGTCGACATGCGCATGCCAGAAATCTATTAAACATCAGTTTTTCATTTTGTGTCCACGCGCAGCTTTTTTGGGTGAACTGATATTCTGACGCGGTACATTTGGTATGTTAATATGTCGTGGGGAAGCATTTCCAAATGAATGAGAACAACCAAAGGCATGTAACAACTATTTATTCATGAAAAATATCTGAAAGAACGTCTTAGAAAACTTAGTGAGCACGAACATTGTGGACAACTTTCTCGTCCACATCATGACACGCGGTTTGAGAAGTAGTGACATCCTCTCTCAGTTTCGTACCAAAGGCGACTCAACCCATCGTTCATGTGAATTTAACGTGGGAGTGGAAGAGGGAGGCAGTCAAAATATTCTGGGGATGGTTTGACTCGGGGATGGGCGGGGTGAAATCGTTCGCCAGCCTTATGGCCTAGCCGCCGAGAGTCGGTTTGGGTCAAATAGTGGGGACAGTTCGGATCAAAACGATGCAGGTCAATTAGGCTAGGGGGCACTCTGGGCGATTCCTGTCGTACTGAATAGCGAGTCGCGGCCTCACTGTGTTTGTTATTACTGGGTGTAGCTAGTGATATGAACAAGGCCTTATAAAGGAATGAGAAGGTTTTAAATGATATTGAAAATTGCTGCCAATTGCTTGTTAAAAATTCAGTTGGAGACTGAGCGGTATTATTGGTATTTTGGATTATTTATGGTGATTTTACGAACAAATTTATCCATGTTTTCCAAGTCGAACAAAGTCACAGATATTAATTAATTGATAAAATGTTTTGTCGAAACATTTTTATTAGGCTATTTCAAAACAATCATGTGCTGGGCTGTTCGTACATACACATCTCACACAAGTCTCGACCCCTGAGTTCAACAATAGCACCAAATAAATCATTTAAAAGACGATTATATCAGATTTGGAAGTGACTTTGATTTTACTCTCCGGCCTTCTTGTGAAAATTAAAACTGGTCACTTCGACACTTTTTTCTGCGTTTTTTATTCATTGTCACCACTAATTTACCAGGCGAACCAGATTCGAAATGATATCGACTGATGTTCGAGTCCAGTTACAACACGTTTCTTTTCCTAATGATATGTGTCGGAGATCAATGTTAATGACCTCGGGAATAGCACACTACATTCTGCGTTACATAGCGCAGAAGTTATTGCATGTTTAACAAGGTTTACTTTACTGTTTTGCACTAGATAGCGCATTAGCTAACGAGCGTTTTCTACACTAGACGTGACAGGACTTCTAGTTTTAACTGTACATATGTACCCACCAATCATTTCTAATATTTTTTCGCACTCAAGAATGTCGATTCTGCACTCAACACTGGAAAATGGAGCACTGTTCAAAGGGGAATCTCACCGGCTATAAATATCAATATTTATAGTCTGTGAGAATCTCCTTGGATGAAGAAATATGCAGTTATTTCCCTTCCATAATTCACTGTGAAGAATTTAACTTGATATTAAAAGCAAAACTTCCTGTGCGAAATTAAATGGATTTACAGAATCATTCAATAACAAAGGAGAATAAATTAGCAAGAAAGGAAGCACAGGGTACATTACAGTCGCTGTGGACTGGCCACTTTCCACGCGTGGGCAATGTTTCCACGGACGCAATAATATTAGATTCCAAACACTAATTACAGGAATAATCATCAAAAAATTTAATTAATAAAGCACCGGGTACAACCCAGTGCTTCATTAATTAAAATTTTGCTGATGATGATTTTTCTACCTGGTAAACACATGCGTGGACATAACTGCCCACGTGTGGATTACGACCAATCCACAGTGACTGTACTGTAGATCTTCTGTTTCTCAGGCCATCCCTTGTAAAATTGCATGTGGGTGGGTATTTTTTTTTAATTATTTCTTTGCCATCAAAAGTTCATGTTCTTGGTTTGTTTTATGTTTTAGGCCTCATAATCTACAGAATAGCAGGGTGGTGGTGTGTTTTGTCCCTTGAGTGCAAGAAGGCTTTGTAATGCTAAAGAATTTTTTTTTCGAAATTCATGAATATGCCCTGTAGAGAGTGCAAAAGGGATAAGTTGCTGCACAAATGAGAGGTCACCCCCAAAATGCATACTAAGTTTCAAAGAGATCCGATCATAAATGTGCCCTGAAGGGCGTGCCTGAGGAATATATTGATGTCTAAATTATTTTCGAAGGTTGTTGCTAATGGCAAAGTTTTTTGACGTAAATGGAAGAGAATCGATAGTTCTCATCTAAGGGATCACTCCAAACAAGCATACCAGGTTTCAGACCGATCTGATCATAAATGTGCTCTGTAGGGAGTGCCAAAGGGAAATACTGATGCCTAACTAAACAAAGTTCAAAGGTCGTTGCCAACGTCAACATTTTTTGACGGAAATGGAAGAAAACCAATAGCTCCCATCTCGAGATCACCCCAAACAAGCACACCAAGTTTCAAAGCAATCCGATTATAAATGTGATCTGTGCGGTGTGCCAAAGGAAATTGTGGATGTATGTACGTTTGTATGCCGATGAATGAGAAGTAACAGCTACAGACTTTGTCAAGTTCAGCTAAAAATGACTGATAATCTACATGACATAGACTATTAATGAATGTATGACAAAACAGGGAGATTTTAGGCAATAGATCAATAATATAACAAGAGATTGCAACAGAGGTGCTGACATACCCCCACTGTTGCAAAGTCAAGGGATGGAGCTGTGTCAGGATGGACAACTATCTCTCACCCAATGGACTCTACCCAGCCACCCACAAAAAAGGGTAAACTCTTTTTCTTCATAAAATTACTCGAAATCCTTCAAAACTAATTTTGAAGCAAAAAAACAAACAAAACATGAAACAGGCCCCAACCTGTACAGGTGTAGTAGGTACCGTATATGTCCGTGTATAAGTCTCACTTTTTTACCTGGAAAAGTGATGTTAAAATCGGGGGTGCGTCTTATACATGGGTACGACTTGTTTCAGAGAATTTTCAGGGCACTGACTTCTTTAGACAAATGTTGTTCCTGCTATTTGTCAATTGTATAACAGTACAATCGTGTGGTTTTGACTGAGTGCAGATTCACCAAAATTATTTTCTTTTCATTTTATTTCAGTTTAAATTCTTCAGAAAATAAATTGTCAATAAAATATTATCTGTGTTTTCGGTTACTTTTATCCATAAATAATAACAAAGAAGTATTCTATTGGCCCATGTGTTTACATCAGTGTGTGTACTGGAAATCAACAGGTTTGTGGGGCCAATATGGATGAAACCATAAAAAATATAAAATCAACAAAATAACAATAAAATGAAAGTGTCAATGACACTGTAGCTCAACTTGTCAAGACATATACATGTATAGTATGTAACACAGCAATGACAAACATCTAGGTAATGATCTGATAACAAAGATACATATAAAGTATTGTAACAGTCTGTACATAAATACTGGCCATAGCCTGTAACAAATGTATAGGTAAAGTATTGTAAAGGTGGGTGACAGTCAGATGCTAAATAGAAAAGAAATCTTTGAGTCCCAGAGTGGGTCTGACTGAACCCCAAAATATTTGTTCTCATAGCACAGTGATAACAAAGGCACCCCAAAACACACTCATTCCTGTCCCAAGGTGAAAACAAAGGTATCCAAGAAGTTTCGTGAAGATCAGTTCATAAATACGAGCTGCATAGAAGTTGTGACAAAAAACTGATTGGACCTAATTTCGGTACAAAATGGCCACTGGCAGCCATCTTGAATTTTGGACCGCACTCAGAAACACTCATTCTCGTCCCAAGGTGATAACAAAGGTACCCAAGAAGTTTCATGAAGATTGGTTGATAAATACAGCCTCTAGCCCGAGCCGTATTGACATGTGCACTTACAGTGTATAAGTAGCACTAAATAAATCAAAATTCATTTAATTTGCATAATTTCTGCACGAGAAGAAACCCGTGCTATATGTGATGTATTCCATGTTACTAAACATTCATACAAAAATTTATTCAAATCAGAACTTTCATACAGAAGTTCTGTACAAAAGACCGATTGCACTAATTTTGGTACAAACTGGCTGCTGGTGGCCATCTTGAATTTTGGACCACACCCCAAAACACTTGTTCTCATCCCACGGTGATAACAAAGGTACCCAAGAAGTTTCGTAAAGATCGGTTCATAAAAACGGCCTCTAGTCTGAGCCGTATAGAAATTGTGTATAAAAATCTGATTAGACCTAATTTCGGTACAAAATGGCCACTGGAAGCCATCTTGAATTTCGGACAGCACTCAGAAACACTCGTTCTCGTCCCAAGGTGAAAACAGAGGTACCGAGCTGTATTGAAATGTGTACTTACAGTGTATAAGTAGCAATAAATAAATCAAAATTCATCTAATTTGCATAATTTCTGCACGAGAAAAAAACCCTGTATTATATGTGATGTATCCCATGGTACTAAACATTCATACAAAAAAATATTCAAATCAGAGCTTTCATGTGGAAGTTCTGCACAAAAATCTAATTGCCCCTAATTTTGAACAAAATGGCTGCCAGCGGCCATCTTGAATTTTGGACCGCACCCAAAAACACTCGTTCTCATCCCACGGTGATAACAAAGGTACCCAAGAAGTTTCGTAAAGATTGGTTCATAAATGCAGCCTATAGTCTGAGCCGTATTGGCATTTGCACTGACAGTGCTGAAAGTAACACTAAATAAATCAAAGTTAGTCTAATTTGCATAATTTAAGCATGAGAAACTAGAACTATCACTGAAGGTGATTAATACCCCCGCTTTGGGTTTTTAGAGGAATGCACTTCTGATCATGTAGGCGAAGGCCATTAGGAAATGTATACATGAAGATCATTTTTTGTTGTTGAAATTTGTATTTGCATGTGGCCTTCCACAGAACAGCACTGAATACTTAAAGAGCCCACACATATATGGTTTACATTTGGAAAAACACATTTACAATGTGCAACATGTATTCAAAATCGGTTCATTAATGTAGGAGGAGTTGCACACACAAGAATCTCATTTGAAAACCCATAATAAATCCAAGTTAAAGGGAGATAACCTAGTTAAAATTGCCGCAGATCAAAAATTTGGGAATATGCGTATGTTCACTTAGTTGTGATAATGTTTGAAAGGTTTCGTCAAAATTGATTGATAAATGTAGGAGGAGTTGCACGCACAAGAATTTCATGTAGAAACCCATAATAAATCTAAGTTACAGGGAGATAACCTAGTTAAAATTGCCACAGCTCAAAAATTTTGGAATATGCACATGTTTACTTAGTAGTGATGATGTCTGTAAACTTTTGTCCAAATTGATTGATAAATGTAGGAGGAGTTGCGCACACAAGAATTTCATGCAGAAACCCATATTAAATCAAAGTTCAAGAGAGATAACCTGGTTAAAATTGTCGCAGATCAAAAAGTTTGGAATATGCACATGTTCACTTAGTAGAGATGATGTTTGAAAGGTTTCATCAAAATCGGTTCATTAATGTAGGAGGAGTTGCGCACACAAGAATTTGTTCGAACGGAAAGACATAATAAATCTAAGTCAAAGGGAGATAACCTGGTTAAAATTGTCGCAGATCAAAAATCTTGGAATATGCGCATGTTCACTTAGTAGTGATGATGTCTGAAAAGTTTTGTCCAAATTGATTGATAAATGTAGGAGGAGTTGCGCGCACAAGAATTTCATGTAGAAACCCATAATAAATCTAAGTTAAAGGGAGATAACCTAGTTAAAATTGCCACAGCTCAAAAATTTTGGAATATGCGCATGTTCACTTAGTAGTGATGATGTCTGTAAACTTTCGTCCAAATTGATTGATAAATGTAGGAGGAGTTGCGCACACAAGAATTTCATGCAGAAACCCATATTAAATCAAAGTTCAAGAGAGATAACCTGGTTAAAATTGTCGCAGAACAAAAAGTTTGGAATATGCACATGTTCACTTAGTAGAGATGATGTTTGAAAGGTTTCATCAAAATCGGTTCATTAATGTAGGAGGAGTTGCGCACACAAGAATTTGTTCGAACGGAAAGACATAATAAATCTAAGTCAAAGGGAGATAACCTGGTTAAAATTGTCGCAGATCAAAAATCTTGGAATATGCGCATGTTCACTTAGTAGTGATGATGTCTGAAAAGTTTTGTCCAAATTGATTGATAAATGTAGGAGGAGTTGCACACACAAGAATTTCATGTAGAAACCCATATTAAATCAAAGTTCAAGAGAGATAACCTGGTTAAAATTGTCGCAGATTAAAAAGTTTGGAATGTTAAAAAATTTATAGTAATTTATATATTTTTTATACTTACCAATGACCCAGACATAGCTGGTGCTAACTCTTAAAATATAGGGCCAAACACAAATTTTGCCCCCCAATCCCCAAAATTTGCATCTAAAACTAAAGAAAACATGTCCTGAAAGGCCCTCCACACTTCGCCCCTACTGCGCATGCGCAGTGTCAAGGACGTTCCGAAATTGGCGCCATTAATCATTCTAATAACCAGTGCCTGGTAAGCGCTATGTACTCAGCGGGGAGGCAAGAGTTCCCAACTCCTGGGAGGGCCATCCCCGTCTGGGTCATTGGTAAGTATAAAAAATATATAAATTACTATAAATTTTTTAACATTTTTATACTGTACCAATGACCCAGACATAGCTGAATAGTAAAAAGGCTGGAGGGCCAAGGACATAGAGCAAAATGGAATACGCTCAATAAAAATAAAATAGAGTCATCCCCTGTAGGGAAAAGAAGTAATAGGCCTTACATGTATCTTTCTTATTTATGATAAATTAGAAAGATACAACACCTTCCAAAAATTGAGCTTCATACATCCATGTACTCTATTAATATCCAATAATCCTTATACTAATAATTTTTAAAGTAAGCCAATAATAAAGTAAGTCTAGAGAATAGAGACTCTTATACTTCTAAAAGTGTGTGAGAATTGCATAATCATGTCCGTTGACATATGCAATATTCAAAGGCTATACTTTAAAAACTAAGACTTGAATGAATTTTATAAACTTAAACTTCTCACTAAACAACCATCCCAATAACAGCTCAAAATTACTAACTCCGGAGGAGGTATCCCCTTGTTTTCATAGTAAAAACAGGTGACCCAAGGGAACACCCTCCCCCCCCCCCCCTTTTCTTGCCCTGGGTCAAATAGCCCAGAGCGAAGAGGGCAGCCGAACGGAGACACTGCCGAAACAGACAGCCTACCTAGCTATAGTAGCAACTGTTAAGAGAATGACATTCTGAGCAGTAGATAATAGACCTAACAATAGAGGTCTCCAGAAATGGACTCGATATTTCTGAGATAAAATTCATGAATGGATGGCTGAGCGCAATGAGCAGCCTTCAAAAATCTATAATAGCAACACTATTAATGTAAGCCCAAGAAGTAGAAGAACTCTTACTTCATGAGCCGAAATCTTAAGCACAACTGCTAAGCTAATGATTTACCATAAGCAGTACGCTAGTTAATAGAATCCATTAACAATAAAATGGAGCGTAACGTGCTTCTACTAGACATCAAAGACAGAAGAAGCTTACGCCCTTGTAATAAACAGATATCTGTTTATAAATACATAAACTGTACCCGGAAAGAGTAAAGGCCTATGCCCATACGAAGACGGAAGGACCTTAAAATAATAGGTTCCGGATAATAGGAGCCTAATTCTTATGCAACAATCAAACCTAAATAGTAACGGAAGTATTGATTCCGAAACTATGAAAGTGAAAATCATCCATCGATAGTGCATGAAACTCACTGACTCTACAGTAAAAGAGAAACCAACAGAATTACTGTCTAAAAGGTGAGAATTTGAAAACTACTGTTTCCAGAGGCTCAAATGATTACTTAGCTAAATAAGAACCGAAGTTAAAATCCGTATAGGAATTTAATCTAAAGATTCTAAGTCTATTTATCAAAAAGTTACTAACTGACTTAGATAAAGAGACAAAAGACTCAATTGTAAACTATAGTAGAGTGCATAGGTATGAGGTAACATAAACCTATAACCTAAATAACACAGGCTGCAGTAGATCTTGTGAAACAAGTATACTAAAAAATAGCAATGAGTAGTATGGAGGGATCAACCATATGAACATAATGATCCCTACACCACGACGGAAGAGCCTCCACTTTAGTCGCATAGAATAGCGAAGAAGAGGATCTCCTATAGTAAGAAATCGCGTCCAAAGCTCGTCCAGTACAGTGCATACAATGCAATACGGACCACACAACAGAATACATGAAGGTTGCGACCCTGCTGGTTGTGATAAAGATGACACGATTTACCTAGTGAAAAAAGATCCTCACATAGAGGAAGATTTCACGTTAAGATCCACAGTAGACAAGAGAGTAAATTACTCATGATCTCTGTGAAGATAGAGATGCTATCAACAGAAATGTATAGTGGTTGTTTATCTTAGCAATACCTGCTAAAACAACAGCGCCAGAGGATACGCGTATCCTATCATTCCGTCCTATAGATCAATAGAGCGTTAACAGTATTAGCTCAGAGATCTGGACAAGCCAACACATACGTCTGCAATTGATTAGCAAGCTGTGTCATAAATAAAACATCATTGGGCGCTCCCATAGATAGCAAATCTGATTAAATACTTGTTTGTTGAGAGTCCATTCTGACAGCAACAAGCGACCCGTAAGAGAACGGGAGTGCGATAAAACAATCAGACGACCCAGAATATGACGGACCAAAACTGAACTTGGTGTACTATAACCAACAGACGGATTCTTTCCATTAAATTGAATAACGGAAACGAAAGAGTGCCTCCCTGGTTCCGGAGATACGCCACTACTGTCGAATTAAAGGACAGGAATTTGGGCATGCGTTTCTGAATAATGTTCATGCAATGACATAAAGCAAGCCTAAAAAACATTATTCCGCGGAAGTTAAACTGATAGCTAAAAGACTGCGGAACCCAAAGACCCTGGCACTTCGAATCCGTAGGGATCAGTACATATCCCAATCTGTTTGACTGGCAACCGTCATAACAGCCACACTCGGGTCCGGCAACTGCGGCGGCACTCTCTGAGTCAACCACCGAATGTTTGCCCCAGTCTGAATCTCTTGTAACACTAGATAGACAAGAGAATGTATAATTCAAGCAATTCATGGATTGCCGGAAAGTTGCCGTCGAAGAGAAGCTCCTCCGAGAACGAAGCGACTCTGAGAGAGTTCTTAACCTACTATCCACGCGTGGATGTAGCTAGGGCTGCATCACGTCTAACCAACTCCAATCAGCCACTGAAGGGCGGAGTTATACGTGAACAAACTACTGCCCTCAAAAGAAATTACATTGAGAATAATATCCCGTAAATCTTTTCTTGAAGACGTAATGATAACGCCTCAGTAAGGCGGATTACGTATAATAAAGCGTCTAAGTTAAGTCTACTATACATAATGTCGTTCCCAACATTGAAATTGGAAAAGACATAAACGGCGAAAAAGAATATATGCGGTCTTTAATCACCGTCTAGACGCATATGAACTCTCGGTATGCCCTGCTCTGCCAAAATAAACTATATGTAAAAAAGATAAAATGGCAGAAATGAGCCAAACGGACAAGAAACTAAACTATCATGCTTAGTAGCAGGCTTGTATATATATATAAATATATAGCGTCGAAAAATAAAACACATGTTGTAATGACAATATTGGACTGCGTCGGTAAGTCAGGGACAAAGCCCCTGTACCGATCGAAAAATCCGAGTCCAATGACGCTATAAGTCTCTTATCCAAGATCGCAGCAATGAAGTCCGAAAAATAATCACTGGAAGAAATGCCAGAAGATAAGAAAGGCATCTTCCGATACTACTAAAGGGAAAACTCGAAATCTTTCGAATCCCTTTCGCCATCCTGTCGGACCCTATAAAGCGTTCGGTCGTCCGTAGCTTGATGCAACCGCGGACCGCACCGACCCAGCGCCGTCGGATAATTCCTGATTCGACCGAGAAACCGTCAATTGCTGGGATGCTGCGAAACAACTGTGCTAACTCGGATAGCACGTCCGTCACTGAGGCCTGAGGAGCAGCGGTCTTACGATGCATTGCCGCAGGAAGCTCCGAGATCGTTACCCCGTGCATACTTCCAATATGCGAGCGAACGGAGTGTATAGGCCTCGTGTCCCTTGGCTACCGGATGGCGCGACCTATTCGCTGTGGAATCACTGAATGCCGAAACTGATCGGATACTCGAGGTCACGTAGCCAATGTGCGGTCGTGTGCCCTGCTGTGAGGATGAGGAAGCATTAAAGACAGTCTCTCGGACTGTCAATATAACGGAGCGTCCCGAGCAACGGACATATGCTCCGAATGTAAAAAATCTGAACCACAACATGCGGTCCCCTATGTTGTTGGCTTCCTCCGATCTGTCCTCAATCTGCCGTC
The DNA here is from genome assembly GCA_031216915.1 of Pictodentalium vernedei. NCBI lineage: Eukaryota > Metazoa > Mollusca > Scaphopoda > Dentaliida > Dentaliidae > Pictodentalium > Pictodentalium vernedei. Next base: position 213,265,786 of record CM062292.1, on the reverse strand, counting down.
ACTGGGTGAGTACTAAAGTAATTAAAGTGCTCGCATCACCCAAATCTCCTTCCTAGACCGCAACGGACGAACCCGGCAGCCGAACCATTCGATGAATGTACGCTACACCGGGTGAGCTAGCGAATGTCACTCCGTAAGCGATAGACATATTCCATGAGCACATATTGCCGCTAACTCTTCATTAACTATGACGACAGAGGCACACTTTTGAAAGACATCTCCATAACTCTTCGAACAAGAAACCAGAAATGCTTGGATAGCAAGCATAAAATAATAATATATATAGCGTCGTTCAATAATTCGATAGTTTGCGTGACATTATTGGACTATGTCGGAACTGAGGGACGATGTCCCTGAACCGAACCAAAAATTTCTAAGTCCACCGACGCTATCAGTTTCTTATCCGGCATCGCAGCATATGTTGTTCCGAAAGGGAAAGCTAGAAATCCACCGAATCCCTTTCGGTATCCCGTCGGACCGGATGAAAATTTTCGGACGTCCGTACCCGCTTCCGCGGAGCGTCCCGACCCAGCATCGTCGGATAAAATATATGCGACAGATTCAGTTGATGCTGGGATGCTGCGATAAACTGTGCTATTAAGGAAAGCACGTCCGTTCCCGAGGCCTGTGCAGTAGCGGACTTACGATGCATTGCCGCTGGAAGCTCCGTGTACGTTGACTCCCGCACACTTCCTATGCGAACGTCCGGAGTCTGCAGGCCTCGAGTCCCCGGCTACCGACCCAGCGCTGTCGGATAATTCTCGATCCGACACCGTTTCTGTCGGCTGCTGGGATGCTGCGATAAGCTGTGCTATGTGCACAAGAATGTCCGGCGTCGAGACCTGCGGAGGCGCAGACTATCGCTACTTCGCCGAGGGTAGCTCCGCATCAGATGGCTCCCGCATACTTCCTATGCGAACGTCCGGAGTCCATCGGTCTCGAATCCCTGGCTGTCGGATGGTGTGACCTGGTCGCCGAAGAATCCTTGATCGGCGAAGCTGGTAATATATCGGCGGTCACGCAGCCAAGGTGCGGTCGTGTGCGCTGACGAGAAGAGGAAGCCCTAGCAGTCTCAGCGGACTGCCTATACAACGGAGCGTCCCGAGCGACGGACGTATGCTCCGCTAACGACACATTTGTACCACAACATCTGGGGCCAGATGTTGTTGAACGAGAGAGGGGCCTCTCTCGCTTGCCGTCCGGATGGACCGGAACGAGCTATGAACCGGACTAAAAGGCTTCCTCCGTTCTCCCTCCGATCCGCCGTCACTGGGTGTGCATTAAGTTAATTTTATAGTGCTCGCATCACCCCAAAATTCCTTCTAGACCGCAACGGACGAACCCGGCTGCCGAACCATTCGGTGAATGGACGCTACACCGGGCGAGCTAGCGGACGTCAAAGGCCGTCGAACCTACTAGGGTCCTCTTAGGCAATTGGCGTATTACATGAGCACTTTTCCGCTAGCCCTTCATTAATTGTGACGACGGAGGCACACTGTTGGAAGACATCACAGATACATCACCCTAATCTTGATCGTCTGAAATAGAAATTGATAAAGTAGAGTGACCCTGCGGGGAAAGGACCGGAGTGTCCAAATCCCCAACAACATACCGTGACATACGCTTCCCATATTGTCATCGAAATCATACGATACAGAACAGGAGTTAATGCGAGTACACTGACCACATATAGAATGATAATAAGGTCAGAGGAAGACTTCCTCTTAAAACAATTGATCAATATCCTTTCAATGTGAAAAGAAAACAAGTCCTGGTACTCGCACTAACCCCTGGCAATCAAAATACATAATAATAATATGATCCATTAATATAGAAAAAATAATTGAAATCAAAATATTTTGAAAAAATATTTTTTCAGAACAGCCCAAGTTTCTGAAAAGTAACGTTGAGCCCCAATGGATCCCAAGCCTAAGTGTGGACAAAAATTTTAAAAATATTTTAAACAATTTATTCAACACTTACGAACAATAATAATGTATCTATTTATGATTAAAATAACATAAAGATATTATTATTTAGAATCCCCCCCTCACACAGAGGGCTGTTGTAAATGTAAACAATGAGTGTAAAAACACTAAAATAAGACTCCAGGCACCCAGGCCCGAAATCAGTTACCAAAAATACACCATCTGATGCAAAACAGAGACTTCCAGGGAAGAAACTGCAGAACATCAGATGGTAGATGCAGAACACAACGCCTAACCACCCGTAGGTGAAGACGTAAACATGGGGAAAGAACAGAATTCATTCTGTTATTCAGCTAAAACTCCCAAGAAATTTTAGTAATAATAATTACAGAAACTATGCCAAAAGCATGGGAGAATAGCAAGGGGGAACTTAAAGGACAGGGAGAGAGGAAAAACACTTGAAAAAACAGTGTAACTAAATAATCAGAATGACAACAAAATGGCTGCTGCCTTGAAAATAGGTAACTTAACATAATTTCATTAAAAAATTTTAAGTTACAGCCCTGATAATATTCTGTCACACATTCTTTTCCTCTCCTCCTTTTCTATCCTCCTTAGAATCACCATTTCACTAATATTTATGTGTCTGGCATCATTTAAACTGAGATTTAAAAGCACAAAGATCAGTCAGATGTTAACTGATGAAGGGCCAAACTTAGAATGATTAATGGCGCCAATTTCGGAACGTCCTTGACACTGCGCATGCGCAGTAGGGGCGAAGTGTGGAGGGCCTTTCAGGACATGTTTTCTTTAGTTTTAGATGCAAATTTTGGGGATTGGGGGGCAAAATTTGTGTTTGGCCCTATATTTTAAGAGTTAGCACCAGCTATGTCTGGGTCATTGGTACAGTATAAAAATATGCACATGCTCACTTAGTAGAGATGATGTTTGAAAGGTTTCATCAAAATCGGTTCATTAATGTAGGAGGAGTTGCGCACACAAGAATTTGTTCGGATGGAAAGACACAATAAATCTAAGTCAAAGGGAGAAAAACTGGTTAAAATTGTCGCAGATCAAAAATCTTGGAATATGCGCATGTTCACTTAGTAGTGATGATGTCTGAAAAGTTTTGTCCAAATTGATTGATAAATGTAGGAGGAGTTGCGCACACAAGAATTTCATGTCCGGAAAGACGTACGGACGGACGTACGGATGGACGGACGTACGGACGTACAGGGCGATTCCTATATAGCCCCCACTTCTTCGAAGCGGGGGTATAAAAAACCCGTATGATATGTGATGTATCTCATGGTACTAAATATTCATACAAAAAATTGTTCAAATCAGAGCTTTCATATGGAAATTCTGTACAAAAAACAGATTTCTGCATCGTCGGTACAAAATGGCGGCTGGCAGCCATCTTGAATTTTGGACCGCACCCAAAAACACTCGTTCTCGTCCCACAGTCATAACAAAGGCACCCAAGAAGTTTCGTAAAGATCGGTTCATAAATACGGCCTCTAGCCCGAGTCGTATCCAATTGTTGACGTACAGACGTACACACAGACGACGGGCCATGACAAAAGCTCAAATTTGGCTTCGCCAAAGTTGAGCAAAAAATAAATAAAAACACATTAAATGTATGCCAACAATACCTGGAGAGAAGTATTTATTTATTCCATGAACTACAATTCACTGATGTGTAATGTCCGGTTATAAATTACGCACACAAGCACCAGGTAAAGTTAGTTTCAAAAGAACCAACAATGCTTATGTAGGACAACAATCTGAAAACAATTTGTGCTGTAACCAGTGCAGTTGTTGTATTTATATTGGTTTTTCCTGAACATTCTCACATTCAGGAAAAACCAACATAAACACAACAACTGTGCAGGTAACAGCGTAAATGATGCTCTGATTCTGAAACTATGAAGTTTCAGTGACAAACGAGTGTTGGATTTTCTTGACAGGGCTGAAGACATTGGGGTGATAAACAAAAAACAAATAAATGCGAGTATTCTTTAAATCTTTAAATATAATTTTCCTTTATTCTTTTATCTTATTCAACATGTTATAACTAGTGAAAACTTACCTATTTCTGTTGCATCCCAAACTGCCCCAAATTGGAAAAACGTAACTTGCAACTAATTCTTGTTGACTGCATAAACTTGAAAACGGGTGTGCGACTTGTACATGGGCTTTAGGCAAAGGGGAGGAATTCCAAGTGTGAGTTGGGGGTGCGACTTATACACCAGGGGGGGGGGGGGGAGGAGGGGGGGGACTTACACATGGACATACACGGTATGTAAAGAAACAAAATTTACTCGAAAATTTTAATTTTTGCTTCCAAAACACAGCTTATGACCGCTCATTGGAAAAAAAACTCAACACATTCATTCTAATGAGGCGCCATAGGCTATGTTGTGAAGGCAAAGAATAAACAAGAGGCCCTAAAGAGCCGATAATCTCTCACCAGGCAGAACTACATATCCCCCAGTTATTCTAATCAAAATCAAAGAATGCACCTGGCTGCCATGCTCCTTCATCTGCCCGAAACAGAATGATGAATGTCTTCAGAGGACTTTCCATACATTATTTGTTCCAAGTTTGGTTCACATCGGCTCAGTAGTTCCAGAGATGAAAATGTGATTTCCCATAGAATTTCTATAGTAACTGTAAGCCGCAATTGTGGCCATGTTTGCAACCTGATCAACAGGTGTTTTGGGTGGATGCAGCCAATTTGTTAGGTAAAAGGTTAACAGGATACCACGATTAAAAATTTTTGAAGAGTTTCAAGTTTTCAAGAAAGGTTCCAAATTTTCAAGTATTTTGCAGGTCTCTGACAAAAATTTCTGAATTTTATGGCTTTCAAGAAATTCAAGGAAAAGCAGGAACCCTGTATAAGGAAGACGATGTACAAATATAGAAGACTTACTCTGCCACATGAATAGCTGTGGTCTGCACACTGAGCTCTATCCACGCTGAGACAGCTGTGAGCTGGTGGAATCTGAGAGTATTGGTGGAAGTGAGCTGGAGGTGGTTGATAGAAGTGTTGATGTCGGTGCTGGTGTCCAGTTGATGGTAGAGAGACAGGAAGAGGCAAGTGAGATTGCAACTGAGATGGAGGAAAGGTCTGTGCACTTGATGTATTCTGAGAACTGTTCACTGAAGAAACAAGATGTTCAGTTGGTTCACTCTCCACTGTCTCTGGAACTGGTTTTACTCGTGGAGGGGTATGATATTCTGAAAAAATTAAATAAAATGCCATCTGTTTATATTCGGTTTGTAACTGATCAGTGTTCCGCTGAAAATTGTGGAAGTAGCCAATCAAATTTCTATTCAATGGGCTTTTAAACCCTTTACTTATTATGAAAAGCAAACAAAATTCTTGAATAACAAATTTTTTGTCTCAAAAGCATAGGTTAAGACCCCTCTCTGGAACGAGCTTGATGAGCTCATTCCAAAGAGGGGTCATAACCTATGTTTTTGAGACAAAAACTGAAAAAAATAATGAAAATTAACTGGCGATTTTTGTGAATAGCGCTGGCCGGTTTTGGCCATTACGTTGGGTAAAGGGTTAAAGTAAATTATCACGAAAATGATCACCTCATTCGTGGGCATGCAAAATTGTACATATCCACTTGTGGCAAATAGTGATGAATCGATTATCAAAACTTGCTATGAAACGATTACCGATTATTTCTCTGTCGATTACGCCAATTCCGATGGTTGAAATAGGACACAGAAGAAAATCTGTTGGTGCCTGTTATACTACAGAATTTCGTTGATAAATCACCAGCTACAATAGCTTAATACCACAAAATTTCTCAGAGTATGCATGTTTAGTGCTGGGCAATATTAGCCAAAATAATATTTGCATTTTTGGGGGTTGGGGTGGGGGGAGAAGATCGTTATTAACGGTACAATCACACGATATTGTTCTTTTGTGAAGATTTTGTTTTATTCCAGTAAATAGTGTTAATTCGGTTTTGTGTAAGAATACAATACACTTGGCTGTATTAACCAGGAATATACTGAGCACACATACTTTGTGTCTTAATTGAATAATAACTTTGATGTGTTGTGAAGTTGTATGATGCATAGTTTACAGATACACATGCGATGCACTCTGCAATCAACATTGGAAAGATACATCAAGGGCGATAACCGAATTAAAAAATAAAATTGACAAACTGAAAACGTCATCTATCACTGAAAAAGAGTGTTTTTTAGTTTTTTCTCCAATTTTAATTTCTTATTGTATTGTGATGCTTGCATCATGAAGTACTACAGGCTACTGGCTGAACACATTTTATTTATACAGGTACCCTATGCAATATGTATAGCACCATTATTGAAGGCCAGTGACTTCAGTCAGCTGGGAAATGGTGGCGATCTCGTACCGAATGCAGATGGTAGATTCCATAATATCTCTGCTCTGCACTCCCTAAATATTCTGCTATGCACTACACATGTTTTTAATGGGGAAACTTTATTGAAATGGCCAGATATCAAAGAGATTTTTATTAGTCAGTGACAATACAGAATAATCGGAAACCTGACGGTTTTTAACTGCCAGTTGTCATAATCAGCCGATGCCCAATAACTGGCCAATTCCGATTGCCGATTCTAATTATCGGTTCAACACCAGTGGCAAAACACCCCTTTTGAAAACACATACTTCCCATGCCCACTCAAAAGATAAATGTCGGTATTCAGGAAAAAACACAAGATATCCTCTATTCATCACATTATCGCCACTTATTTCTCAATGCTCTTCTCCAGAGTATATGATGTGTGTAATATATCAGCACATGAAATACTGTTATAGAGTTCTTCTGCTTGATTTGTGGCCATCAGAATGAATTATCAATACTATCTCCGAAACATTATGCATGTGCAATGTTTACAAGCTGACACAATCTTGTGATGAAAATGATCTCAAATTTATCCTATTTCATACATAATTTATAAACCTCATCCAGGCCTGCACAAGTTAGGTGAACGGTTGTTTCATTTTTATTCAATCAACCCTTTAGCTAACATGAAAGGCAGATGACACTTGCAAACAAAATTCTTGAATAACTAAATTTTTTCACTTTTTGTGCTTAAGACATAGCTTATGGCGCCTCATTGGAAAAAGCTCAGTGAGCTATGAGCTACGTTTTTTGAGACAAAAAGTGAAAAAATAATAAAAATTTAATGGTGATTTTTGCAAATAGCGCTGGCTGGTTTTGGCCATCAAGTTGGGTAAAGGGTTAAGAGATATACGATTAAGTGGGCTCAACTGTATTATATATCTCTGAGTAGTTGTGTGAAGCAGTATTACTCTACTGGGAGGTACATATTTTAGAGCGTAGGTTTTCATTCATACAAAAAAGCCTAGAAATATTTTTCTTTGATCTATCTTTCTTCAATGAAAGGCAACAAATACTTTGTGTTTATCAATTTCATCTCATTAATTTCTTGTCCTAAATTCCAAGGGTGAATTGTACAGTATCTAAAGTTTATAAAATGCATATGTATGTTAACTGTATATGAGATCTGGCTATAATCTTGTATTACTATTTTATTTGAAAGCTCTTTGCAAAAGAGCTTTCCAATAAAATGATAATAAGTAAAGAGTTTGGGCATTGGTAAAGCACAATAATATTGGACATGTTTTTCATTTACACATGTAGCAGTGTGCAAAATTTGACAAGAATGCTCGTTTTGTTCGCTTGGTGGTTATACAAATTCAAATCTACATGAACAGATGACTGGTTAGCCAAAAGTTGCATCTTGAATACTAAAGTCGAAATAACTTAACTGGTAGGGTGCTAATTTTTTTCTCAGCCTCAAGATTTGTTCACATATTTTTGTCTTATTACAATTTATGGGAGAGTGCCTATAGGCATTCTCCCATAAATTGTAACAATGCAAATCGATGGAGATGAAGTACTTTTACTTCCAAGATAATATGAAGGACATCCACAGAATATGAAGCCTTTAACTTTAGGTTCCTGCAGTTCAGAATAAAGCCCAAATATGGTCTTCTAGCACTTTACCAGTTAACCAGCCTTTCTTGTCTCTTGATAGATTTTCAGACTTTTGCCTTGAGGTGCTATATATATATCTCAATTCCACGCAATATATAAATACTTGTTAATGATAAAAAAGCAGTTTCCCAAGAATTTTACATATTCGGTTAGCCATCTCCAAACCACCTAAACGGTCAGTCGGTTAGAGTCATTTTTGAAATTTTGCACACTGATGTAGGCTCATATTGTACCATCCATTATATCAGACACAAGTCGGTTGAATAATAGAGCCCTGCAAAGCTTTGTTTCGATGACATCACCAATGGTTTGATACAATACTGACACTGAATCTGCTTCCTGATTCGAATATTTTTGAATTGGGTAACTCATGTTTTTCACAATGGACGATGGCAAACGAATGTCATCAACCAGCAGGATCATGCCACAGAAATGAAATGAAATAAATAGTTGCCTATTGCGTTTTCCATTTAATCGGCTTTTTGAAATCCTTGTTTGCCTTACAAGTTACATCAGTAGATACAAAGTGAAGAGCAGAAATGCCCCACCCCACATTTTATAAGTACAGTGGAACCCTGTTAATTGAATAGCCACTTTGCCAATGAAAATTATTCAATTAACAGGGATTGCGTCACTTTCATGTATTCTAGAGATAACTTAGCATTTACTCCTTGAGCTCTGTCAAACAAGATATAATAGATAAATGCCTGTATTGGATGTACTGAGGCCAATGAGGTCTATAAACAAAGGAAAACTGGGGAGAGTCAGGGTAATTTCTCAACAGGTTAAAAGATTTTTTTATTCAATTAACAGGAGTTTACTCTATAACCTATATTCAATTAACAGGTCAAATTTGCACTGGAGGTATGGTAAATGGTTTTGTGTTGGGAAATTATATTCAATTAACAGGGTTATTCAATTAAGAGGTATCCAATTAAGTGGGATCCACTGTACTATTGTAGTAACTTGTGACCTCTGCTCTCGGGTACTCACACTACCTGCAGCACACGGAAGCTGCAGAGATAAACATGGTAATTAGGCAATTTGGAAAAAATAACAAGTTTCTGCAGTTTGAAAAATTATGGAAAACAAGAGGCCTCTCATCCTCTGCAGCTTCATCACTGCCCGTAGGGGCATCTAAATACAGGATAAATATAAGAGACAGAGCGAACACAGACATGTTAACCTTCCAAAATTTTTTTCAGGGAGATTGAAGAAAATTTTCAGGGAGATGACATGATTTTCAGGGAGATTTTTTTTTGCGCGTAGAAGCCACGTGTGGATCAATTTTAAATACAAATTAATACCAAATACCTCCCCCCCCCCCCCCCCCCACACACACACAGACATAACAGGAAACAGTCCAACAACAATACATCAAAGGAACATACGCCAACGTTCTACTAACCGGTGGTGAGTGACCCAGACCTGTTAACCTCTCGAGGTGACTGTCAGTGAGATTTTGATGAGCTTCCAGTGAGACTCGGATGCTTGTCAGTGAGATTTTTGCACGTGGGTAGCACATCAATAATTTCCATGTTACCACCCCCCCCCCCCACCCCCACACACACACACACACATACATTAAACATTCCACCCTAATGTGTTTTATTTGAACAATTTGTCCTTTCAAAAGCCAAAACATAGAAATACAGAGAAAAACAGAAATCAAAAATATGGATGTGGTCATGTGCCAATATCTGAGTTGTTCCAATGACATCCATATTTCAATGGTTTTATGTACAAAATGTTTGGAGATATTTTCGACCTTTACAGCACTATATCAGTTTTGACGCTGTGTTGAAAGTTTTGGATCTATTTGGGAAATTATGGGTACTTGCGGCGACCTGCGGTAACCTGCGGCGATCTGTGGTGTTTAGGCACACCCCGAGCCCGGTTGTTGTGGTAATTCGATCTGCCAAAGCCCAGCGCCCAACCTAACCACACCGGGTACTCACTGGAAGTAGTTGGTCATTTACGAAGGGGATTTGGAATGGGGTGATCATTTTTCAGTGAAACATGAACATTATGCCACAGCCAGCCCAGGACGAAACATCTCCGGGATATTTAATTTATTTTGTTGTCCATTTATCACAACGAATGAAAAAACATCCAAGTGCCGTAAATTAGCAACTTTTTAGAGATTTTTTTCACCAAACACATAATTTTTTTCACAGCCTGCTTTAGAAAATTGCGAATCAGAAATTTTTCCCAATATATTGAAAATTACGGCAACTCATATGTTTGAGCCGTTTGTCTGCAAAATTGGCTATAATTATCTGAAGTGAAAGTGAAATCCAAAATGCACAATAATAAATTTGTGCGTATTTTTGCACATGTTCGATTGGACAAAATTTATGCATATGGAACTTATTTTTCGATTTGACTGCTACCTGTATACAAGCAAAGGTGTGCCTTTAATATATAATCAATTTCAGCAATTATCCTGCATCTCAAAATCATTTAATCCGCCTGTCAAACGTGTTGCAAATAATCACAACACGGCCATTGACAGAAATGAGATTGGTCACCAGTTCTTACGTAAGTGGTGACGTTTCACACAAACTTAATGACCTTGCCATTGAGAGTAGAGCACATGCTTTTGTATTTGTAAACAAAAGCTGGTGAATTCAGTTTTTGTCTGGTATGTCGACTTTCCGGGAAATTTTGGCCCAAATTGACTCCCGGGCGGGAGGGCGGGAGGGGATAGCTAATTCCGGGAGAATCCCTGGCATTCTGGGAGAGTTAACATGTCTGAGCGAACAAAAAATATAGAATGGTTACCCTGCATTCTCACATATTACAAGCAGGATCTAAAGGGATGATATTAAAATCACTAATACTTGTCACAAATTTACATTTTCTGAACAAGAAAATGATAAATTTAAAGTAATTTGTATATTTTTTATACTTACCAATGGCCCAGACTAGCTGGTTCAAACTCAAAGTTATCAAGGGCCAAACACAAATTTTGAACCCCCTAATCCCCCAAATTTGCTTGCAAAACCGGAAATTAAAAGTCCTATCTGGTCCTCCATACCTTTTTTCTCTGTGCATGCACAGCCATCAGCAAGTGACCAGAATTGGTGCCAACATCATTCTTTGTAGAAGAGAGTACTACATAGTAACTCAGCGGGGAGGTATGAGTGCCCACTCATGGGAGGGCCATACTCGTCTGGGCCATTGGTAAGTATAAAAAATATAAAAATTACTTTAAATTTATAATATTTTTATACTATAAACCAATGGCCCAGACTTAGATGAATCTTAAAAAGGCGGAGGGCCTAGGACTTCAGAATTATTAGACCAGCACAGTTCCCAAGCCTGCAATCCAAAGGGAAAGTAAATTAAATTTAAAAGGAATTACATGTATGTCTCTCTATACAGTAATAGAGAAGACATATCATAAATATGGAGCCAAATTCAAGTAATTCCGTATTCTTTGCATGAATGATTATGCTAATTGGATGTAACGAGTTCCCAATTTTAAGGCTAGTCCTGACTAAGCCCTAAAAATTAGGATGGTGCATTTGAGAGTGAGAGGTTAACCCCCCACAAACATACGCCATATAAAATAATACACAAGCTGTATCCAGGATATAATCCACAGTCAAAACAGCTTCACTCATAGTTACACACTTATCAAGCCAGAGATTTAAAAAATCACGCCCCCCCCCCTCCTTTTTTTGACGGAAACTTTTTCAAAAACAAAGAGGGGAGCGCTCTGGAATCAGTAAAAGCAGTAGCAAATAACAATATATATTCGTCGAACAGGCACCCAGGTATTAATTATTATTAATAAATTGGTGCTCAACAGCACTTCAGAAGCTAAGGCAGTCACAGCGATCCTGGTAATTAATAGTGCCCACTCGTAACGTATACTGTCGGCATACATAGATAGGACGAAAACCGGTGATATAATATATACAACATATGCATGTCCAATAGAATCACAATGGACGATCTCTGGAGAGTAAACACACTTCCAAGGGAACCCACAGGCAACACCGTTCAGGTGTACAATAAATTCCAAAAGATAACGCTCTCAGACGTATTCCATCCGATATCTATGCTTCCAAACATGTGCTAACATAACAGAAAGTATAGACAAGTTATATTCGATTGGGTACCAAAATTAATGGAAACCTGGATTTAGAAATGGAATGAGCTATGATTAACAGACTCGTCACGGACCGCCCTGAAATAATTCATTCTTTCTAAGGTCCATAACATACAATAATGCGTCTGCCTAATAATACACTTATTATGCATGCGAACATTGAAATCCCGCATGTAATCATCTGAATACCAGTTAACTGACTAGACAGCCTTCCAGGTACCCAAAGGCTAGTAATTTATTGATGATGAATCGTATGCTCGTATATGACATATAGACGAACAACCACAGGAGACAAACCAACTAAAAAGTGGATGTGCCCATGAAGTTACCATAGAACATGGCCCAGCCGCCAATCGTGAAGTCATGAAATGCATATATATTGGTAAATGCATACGAGAAGAAAACTACATCTTGCCCGGTAATCGCCTCTTAACACATTGGCGGTGGGGGGATTCAAAATGATATCAAACCCCCCTCACCCACATTAAATGAATCGTTCTTGTGTTAGTCATCAAATAGTATGGGAACAGAAAGGCTCCCTCATGTCTGACCGACTCCATAATGCCACTAAGAGGGGAGAACATGAAAAACAAATACACCGTATTAACATAATAACTCACTCCAAACCAAACCGGTTTGAAGAGAATAACCTCCTCTGACAGCCTAGCTGAAGCAGCTAAAGGTCTTCCTGTACGTGAAGACCATTAAAACCTGATAACTGAGGCCCTAGAAGCTCACTAAGGAGACTTACAACACTAGCCAAAGCTTATAAGTCTTCATCTACGTGAAGACAGATATATCGGTGTAAGTTGCGACCCTGAAGGCTCACTTAATGGGGACTTACAACTATCATCGCACAACGTAGGGAATGAAGAGCTTCTATATAAACAGCCCTGAATTCCCAAAGAGACCGTAGTCCCAAGAGATAATAAATTCAGTTATGCCACTGCATAATACTGAAAAAATCTCACTCATGATTTTAGCTAGGCTACTATGGTGTAACAATAAAACTCTATGACACCTAGGAAAAACAAACCGAAAAGCACAGTATCTTTTTCAGTTTTATTCCCAAAAGTCAGCGGACAGAGCCTAACCCAAGAGACCGATGTAACCATACAGAAGTCTACTATGGCTTCCACAATGACATAATTGTCTTGAATCCAAGGCATAACTCAGCCTATCCATGCACTATCCATCCACATTCAGGACGAGAAACTGGTGATAATAAAAAACTGGAGAATAATTCCGACGATGTCTAATGCTTTTCTTCAATAGGAAAGCTATACCTCCAGAAGTAAAGCCTCCTTGGAAGATTTGTCTAACAAGTATTCTTGTAAGTGAAGCTTGCTCGGACTGATAGCCGCAGTCCTGCCAAGACTACATTCTCATCCACTGATCTTCTGTAAATTATCCACTTTTGTGAAGTTCATAACCTACTGCCAAGTGGCAAGCAACCGAAATCTATTCTCAATGACCTCAATTGTTCCCTTCAATAAGAGAGCCTTTACCTCCAATAGGAGCAACTCTCTTTGAAGGGAACTTCCATGATTAACGTCCTGTTTCTCGTGAAGTTGATAATCTTCCGTCAAATGGCAAGCAATAGAGGTCATGTCGATCATCTGTACGACTTACGATACTTACGGGAGGAGAAACTACGTCCTCCCCGCGAAGATGCTCGTCTCGTCGACCTTAATTGTTCCCTTCAACAAGAGAGCCTTTACCTCCACTAGAAGCGACTCTCTTTGAAAGGAACTTCCGTGATTGATGTTGATAACCTTCCATTAATCGTCAGCTTAGGGGGGGTCTAATCCATAGCCTTGATCAGACCTATGCCCCTTTCCCGAGTCACTATAATGACGACTTCTAGAGTAAATATAAGAGGGTTATTGTACCCTCGCAAGACATTCTCATGATGCTTTCTAAGAAGCAGAACAGCCTCGCTTAGTCCGGGCTGCTGAAGTGTGTTGATGAGACAGTGACTTGAATAGCAGAGCACTGGAAGCTTCTTGTAGCCAGCTCCTATATAAACGCAAGCTTGTCGTCAAATAGTATATTTCCAGTAACCAGAGCGACTCGGAGCTTTTCATCTTGTCATCTATAAGTGATGACGATGCAAAGGCAGCATCACGTCTTACCAACTCCAAATTCCCTGTCCGTGCGGAGTTGTATGTGGCATACATGACTGCCCTGGAAAGAACTCTTAGCGAGGAACCACATCCCCATATTTCTTTCCATTGAGACACTGAGCCATAGCTCTGGTAAGGTGATCTGCTTGGGAGATTGCTCTTTTCAATGAAATAGCACATTCCATTATTTCCGAGCATATATTAAATGATGCAGGTAGGGACATATTTACATCAGTGGCCTGCTCATCTAAACGCAGACTTATATTCAGATGGAACAATATTCTTAAGAGCTTAAGACTTTTCATAGTCTTAAAGTGCCCTTCTGTGAGAGATGGAGACTCACACTCTGTGTCCCTCTCACCATCCAAATGGTCCATCCACAAATATGGTCAACTCCATCTGACTGAACGGATGACTGCACCAACGCAGCACCATCTGACAGCTCACTATCGGAGTCTGTTAAACGGTAGTACTAGTCTCAATCGATTAGCTATCAACCCGAACCTGCGAAGTCAGATAGCTAGTCTGTGGTCAACACGCTTCATTAATGAAGCAAGGGAAGATGCAATAGCTACAACCGAATCTGGCTGCAGTGTAGAAGAAGCGCCCCAAACCGCAAGCATGAACTCACTAAAGTTTCTCACACCAAAAACAGTCGACCCCGACTGCTGACGGAAAAGAGAAGGTTCTCCAGCTCGCAGTCTCCTCCAGACCTCGCCGAGCGTTCCGTTGGCCAAGTTTCTCATAACAACATTTGGCCCCAAATGTTGTTAGGTTAGAGAAGGGCCTCTCCCGCTCGCTGTCTATTAGACCTCGCTGAGCCTCCCAACAAGAAACTTGCTGACTTCCTCCCTATTTCTGTCGTCGCTGGGTGAGCTTATTTATATTTAAGTGCTCGCTCTGCTCAAATGTACACTTCCTTCAACCACAACAGACTTACCCAGTGTCATGGCTCCCACGGACGGAGTAACCGCTTCACCGCTCGAGCTAGCTGCTTGTAAGAGATTAAGAACACTAACTAGAGGCCTTATCCCTTGCATATCATGAGAACTGCAGCTAGCGCTATTTGCTCAATGGAGTGCGACAACGGTAGCACACTTGGATGGGTGTCACAATATCATCACCATGTTCATGTTCCTCTGAAATAGAAACTGACAAAATGAATTATAACGTGGTGAGAGGCCTGGCCTCATAACCTCACCGCCAACAACGTACCGCAACACCCGTCTCCAGCATTAGTCATCCCAGTGAACACAAGCATGACAAGAGTCTGCAGAAGTGCATCGACTAAAGTTTATATCACTCTTCCAAACTCCATAACAAAATATATAATTAAGATACATGAATAATAGCAATCAAAATTGAATTCAAAATATTTTTAAAAAATTTTTTTTTGAAAAAATGTCTAAGTTCCCAAATGGAACATTAAGAGCTTAAGTGTGGACCAAATCCAAATTTATTGAGCTACTCTACCAGAATAATAATCCATGTATCCTACCGTAATTCTACAGTAATAGAATATAAAATACTACCTACATCTGAGGACGTTGTCAATATAAACAACATCAGTGAAAAAAAAACAGAAACAAGTCATCAGGCACAGAAAAAGGCCAAAGTCAGAAACCAATTTAAATGCTACCAGATGCAAAGCTAGATCTTCCTATGAAGAAAAAACGATACATCGGATAGAAGATGCAAGGCTAAATGACCTAACACCTCTAGGGTAAGGACGTAACCATGGGGAAAAACAGGAGTTTAACACGAAGGGTTCATGGAAGGATAGGGAAGGAATACTTAACAAACAATGGAATAATCATTATCAATGAAAGTGTCAATGACACTGTAGCTTAACTTGTGTGTTGTGTTTGATGAAAATGTTCAATGTTTATGAGAGGATTATGAAATAAGACAAGAAGTGTGATAATTGGGAATATGTTCATTTCTGTTCCTTATATGCTATGTTTTTGATAAAAATAATATGAGGTGTACACTGTACTAAAGAGCTGAGAGGTGGGTTAATATTACGTCAATGTTAATGTATGTGGCCCTCACAGTTAACGTATATCAACAAAAGTTACCAAGTTACAGTGAAATTATTCCAAAACGAGTCATTCTGTCAAGTTACATTGAAATCCCTTCATAAATATGGCCCGTAGACTGTGCTAAAGGTTTTCGGGCTTCAGGCCCCTGTAGCCGTCAGTTTCCCAATTGCGTCCAAAGGGGACATTCTCATTTAGACATTATATGGTCAACCTACCAAGTTACAATGAAATCCCTTCATATGACCTGTAGACTGTGCTGAAGATTTTTGGGCTTTGGGCTCGGACAGCCATCATGGTTGAATGATCGCACCCAAAAGGGGAATTCTCATCTGGGCATCATCTGGAGTGATCCTACGAAGTTACAATGAAATCCCTTCATAAATATGACCTGTAGACTGTGCTCAAGGTTTTCGGGCTTCGGGCACCTGTAGCCGTCACAGCTGACCAATCACGACCAAAAGGGGATGTCATCATCTAGGCATTATATGGAGTCCACCTAACAAGTTACAATGAAATTCTTCCATAAATACGACCGATAGACTATGCTAAAGGTCTTTGGGCTCGGGCAGCCATCAAGGCTGAATGATCGCGACCAAAAGGGGATGTTCTCATCTAGACATTATTTGGAGTCATCCTACCAAGCTACAGTGAAATCCCTTCATAATTATGACCTGTAGACTGTTCTAAAGGTTTTTGGGCTTCGGGCTTGTGTAGCTGTCACAGTTGCCCAATCGTGTCCAAACGGGGACGTTCTCATCTAGACATTATATGAAGTCAACCTACTAAGTTACAATGAAATCCCTTGATAAATATGACCTGTAGACTGTGCTAAAGGTTTTCAGGCTTCGTGCTCGGGCAGCCATCATGGTTGAATGATCGCAACCAAAAGGGGACATTCTCATCTGGGCATCATCTGGAGTGATCCTACGAAGTTACAATGAAATCCCTTCATAAATATGACCTGTAGACTGTGCTCAAGGTTTTTGGGCTTTGGGCACCTGTAGCCGTCACAGCTGACCAATCACAACCAAAAGGGGATGTCATCATCTAGGCATTATATGGAGTCAACCTAACAGGTTATAATGAAATCCTTCCATAAACATGACGTTTTGCCTCTGCTGAAGGTTTTTGGGCTCGGGCACCCATCAAGGCTGAATGATCGCGATCAAAATGGGACTTTCTCATCTAGACATTATTTGGAGTCATCCTACCAAGTTACAATGAAATCCCTTCATAAATATGACCTGTATACTGTGCTAAAGGTTTTCGGGCTTCGGGCCCCTGTAGCCGTCACAGTTGCCCAATCACGTCCAAAAGAGGACTTTCTCATCTTGACATTATATGAAGTCAACCCACCAAGTTACAATGAAATTCCTCAATAAATATGACCTGTAGACTGTGCTAAAGGTTTTCGGGTTTTGGGCTCGGGCAGTCGTCACGGTTGACAGATCACGCCCAAATAGGAAACTTCTCATCTAGACATCATAAGGAGTCATCCTACCAAGTTACAATGAAATCCTTCCATATTAAACATGACCTGCAGATTGTGCTAAAAGTTTTGGGGTTTCAGGCTTGGGCAGCCATGGCGGTTGACTGATCATGCCCAAAAGGGGACGTTCTCATCTAGGCATAAAACAGAGGCATCCTACCAAGTTACAATGAAATCCCTTCATAAATATGACCTGTAGACTGTGCTAATGGTTTTCAGGTTTTGGGCTCGGGCAGCCATACCGGTTGACCGATCACGACCAAAAGGGGATGCTCTCATCTACACATGACCCCAAACCTGCATATGAAATTTTGTGACGATCAAACAAGAACTGTGGGGTGTAGCCTATGCTAAAGGAAAATGTGAACAGACTCACAGACACAGACTAACAGACTTCCGCACCCATGATGGCAATAGCTTATCTTCACTTTGTCAAGTTAAGCTAAAAATGATGACGTCAGGCGTATGTACCGTTATTGGGAAACATGAAATAATTTTATAATTATTATTATAAAGTTACAGCCCTGAACGTCTTAAACCTCCACTGAACACTTCCATCATCCAATAACAGCCTTGGATGCATCAATTCTTGCATTGATTTGTGTCTGGCATCCTCAAAAAAGGAGATTTTAAAGCACAGATGTCAGTTCGTTGTTGCTGACTTTAGGGCCAAACAAAGAATGATGTTGGTGCCAATTCCGGTCACTTCCTGATGGCTGCACATGCGCAGAGAGTAAAAGTATGGAGAACCAGATAGGACTTTTAATTATTGGTTTTGCAAGCAAATTTGGGGGATTGGGTGGTTCAAAACTTGTGTTTGGCCCTTGATAACTTTGAGTTTGCACCACCTGGTCTGGGTCATTGGTTTATAGTATAAAAATATGTCACTAACAAATAGAATTAACATCTGATGTATAACTGTGATCTTGACCTTGCAGTATAGAAGGCAAATTTGATGTGTGATACATCAACAACTAATGATATGTATGTGCAAGAGGTTTCATCTAGTTATGTAAAGTAAAGAAAATATGGTTTGGACGGGGAAATGCCACAAAGAAAGGTATTTTTAGTATTGGACACTCAACTGTGATCTTGACCTTGGGATGTAGAATGGAGATGTGGTGTGCACCACATCAACTACTCATGATATATATGTGTAAGAAGTTTCATCAATTTATGTCAAGTGGTGAAGTTATGTCCAGCAAGAAATGTCACTAAGAAATGGCATTATTAACACTGATGCATAACTGTGACCTTGACCTTGGGATATGGAACGTACATGTGTTTTGAGACACACTGTCTACTGATGATACACATGTATAAGAAGTTTCATCAAGTTGTGTCTAGTAGTAAGGATATTATGGTCCAGACAACCAAATAACTGACATTGGATGAAAAGATGCTGGAGATTCTTAGCAATGACCTTGTCCTTGGAATATGAAAGGTAAAATTGATGTGTGATGCAAAGAAATTATGGTCTAGTCGGTACATTGTGACTAAGAAGGTATTTTTGGAATCTGATGCTTAACTGTGACCTTGACCTTGGGATGTAGCCTGTAATTGTGGAGTGTGACAGACTGTCTACTGATGGTATGCTTGTAGAAGAAGTTTCATGAAGTCATGTCATGTATTGAAGAACTTGTGGTTTGGAAAGAAATGTCACTAAGAAATTACATTAACATTTGATGCGTACCTGTGACCTTGGCCTTGGGGTATGGAATGTAAATGTAACACACTTTCTGTTGATGATATATATGTGTAAGTAGTTTCATCAAGTTGAGTCAAATAGAAAGGAAATTAAGCTCTGGACAACTTCATTAATTTATGTCATATAGTGAAGAGGTTATGGTCCGGACAAGAAATGTCACTAAGACATGACGTTCTCAACATCTGACACATAACCGTCTACTGATGACATGTATGTGTAAGAACTTTCAACATGTTGTGTCAAATAGTAAGGAAACTATGGTCTGGACAAACAAAATGATGACAACAGATGGGCCAACAGACGACCGATAACTCTGTATCAGAAAAGCTCTGCTGACTTTGTAAGAGTGATGTTAAGTGATTGGTACTTTAGTATTTGGATGTACCAGGTCAGCTGGACCTAAGCAATACAGGATAGGAATTATGAGGCTGAACTGCGATAATCCTGTAAAGTTTCACTGCTCTAAACTCAAAGGTAAAGGAAACGTTGACTTCACTATAAGAGTACCTTCCTTCATAAAAATGCTAAATTTTCTAAAAGTCGAACAAAAGCAAAACATAAAATTAAAGAATCCAATCAGTATACATACATTGCCCATCAGCAATCTGTTTGCAATAATCTTGTAAGGCTTCAATGCTCTGACCTGAAAGGTTTAGGTGATTTCACCACACCCTTCCTCTTGAAAATGCTAAATCAGCAATCTGTCACTGCTCAGAATTGAAAAGTGTGGGGAACTGATTTCACTACATATGCACCCTCCATAATACATAATTTTATTCTACATGGAGCTTACCAGTGCACCATGATGAAATGGTCAAAAAGTAGGTCTCGAAGTTTCAAACCTGAAATCAAAATAGTTTAGGAGATGCACATGTTGACAAACAGATGGATGAACAAAAGAAATTTCTATAGTCCTTTGACTTTGCATCAGGTGACAACACAATCTGTCCACTGAATCATTTCTTAAAGTAACTTTGATTGGATGAACAGTATGTGACCTTACTTAGGAGTTATGACTTTTGGCCAAAGTCATGACAAACCCCTCAGTCATGAGTAAGTATGGAGTCAAATATGACAATATTATAATAAGCGTAATGGTCTATGACTGTGATCTTGGAGTTATGGCCTTGGGTCAAGGTCATAGCACACTCTTGAGAAAGAATCGTGTGAAGTATGAATGAGATCCGTCCACTGAATTATTTGTACAGATAGCACAAAGTTATGACACACCCCTGTGTAATGAGCAAAAAAAGTGTGAAGTATGAACAAGCTCGGTCCATTGAATCATATATTTTATGGACCGAGCAGTTATGAATGGTCTGAGATCCTGACCTTGAAGTAATGATCTTTGGTCAAGGTCATGACATACCTTAAATTGTGAGCAAGCATTATGTGGTGTATGAACAAGATCTTACCATCAAATTATATTAGGGACAAGACAAAGTTAGATGGATGGTCAGACAAAGCAGTAAGTATATGCTCCAGAAATTTTTTTCGCGGGGAATGAAGACATTGTGAATTATCCCACATGATACGGGGAAAAGGGTTCTGGATAATAAAAGCCACAATTTTCTCATGCAGGGGCAAATCAGGAGTCACCCTGTAAACACCATTATTTTCCCTTGGTGAAAACTCTAGTTTTTGGTAAACTAAAAAGATCTTGCATAATAAATGGCTTGATCAAAAACCGTCCATACAGGTTACTTACCATCATCTGAATTAGTTAAATCTACAACTTCTGTAATTCTGTTATCAGAATCTCTTTTTCGCCTTGACCTACAAAAAAAAGTCAAAAGCTATTTAAAGTGTACCGACAAACAGGCTGAACTGAAATGAACTGTGATTACAAAAGTGGACAGAGAATTTCAACCAAATCATGAATGGAAAGCAATCTGGTTGAAAACTTAATCTTACATATCTTAAAGAAGTTGAATACTAAATATAAAACCATTACATCCATCCATTCATGAGTTTTCACAGAAAGTTTCTACACTCCAATCATCATTTACAGGAAATTTTGGGGAAATTGAGCCAGTGGTTTTGGAAATAACACTCAAACACTGGGACCTATTCCAATCATCAGTTATAGGAAATTTTGAGGAAACTGAGCCATTGGTTTTGGAAAGAGGACGAAACATGTTTTCTATGTACAAAAAGTTATCAGTATAGACTACAAAGAACTTTTCATATTACTTTGGAGTTCATCAATACTTTGCTACCATTAAGCAGAGAATGACTGTAGGTACACCTTAACTGGTAGAGTGATGATGGAAGTCCATATTTGGGATTTATTCTGAAGTGCAGGTACCCAAACTTAAAGGTTTCATATTCAGTGGAAATGCTTCATGTCATCATCAAAGTGAAATTATGCAGTCTGTAAAGATTTGAATTGCTCTGTAAATTGTAACAAAGCAGAGATGACGTATTAACAAATTCTGATAACCAAAAATAAGTTACCACTCTATCAGTTAATAACTATTAGGTGGGGGAGTGCTAGAAACTCCTATTTAGATTCTCATGAAAAACAATGGCAGTACGCTTACTTAATAGGCTTAATATACAGAGAGAAGTAAAATATTTTCTACAAATGAATTTAACTTGTTATAGTTTATTGGAGAGTGTCAGTAGTCCCTCTACAATAAAATGTAACAGAATATCTGATTACCAAAGGTAATCTAGCACCATAGCTAAGCTAAACTAGGTGGATCATGGCACTCTTCATAGAACTATTTTATAGAGAATTGAATGCATTCTCTGTCAGATTCCATTTCATATATGGAGAGATTCATTTCTTTTTTAGTCATGAGATTCAAGTTTGTTCAGCAGATTTCACACTTATTATAGCGAATCTTCTCTTCTCGACCTCCTTGAAAATAGCACAGAAATTTAAATTTTATAGTAAATTTCCTTTCTTATTATACCTACTGCAATTGTTTACAACAGGCTTGCACTACAGTGGAAGTTCCTAACGCAGAAAAATACTCTCTATTTTCTTCTTTCCCCAAGCGATTTGAGAAAGAAAAGTGATGCAAAAGCACCAAGAAAAAATAAGCCAAAACTGGGTTGAGTGTGACCGGCACACATCCAGTAGGGCACACTCTTATCCTAGTACTAATCCACGGCTTCCGGAACCAGTGCACAGATGTATAACCAATGTGTCATTCTACTGAATCTGCCAACATTGGAGTTATGTGACTAGTGGGGGATGAAGGATTCTCACCCGAAAAAGAAGATGTGAGGGCCTCCACATAAACAACTGCGGTAGCTATAATAAGAAAGGAAATTAACTATAAAATTTAAATTTCTTATCAACCTAGCTTACAATTGTTTACAACAGGCTGAATAGACAACAGGAGGAGGGAATCACATAACCATCCCCTGCATAACCCCACTGCGCAGGAACCATGGACAGAAAAAGAGTCTCCTAGGCCTATAAAACCATAGCATCACAACCATTAGTAAATGACAATGGGAGATGAAGTGTATGGCCCTGTGTGACACACAGACAGAAAGGCCAGTACCAAGAACAGGGCTGGAACTGACCTTGCAAGAACCCCAAAGGCTAGGGTTGATGACAGCCAGAGCAGAAGAAAAGAGGGCCTAAAGATCCTCAGACTGCTCCTGCAACTGACACAGAGAAGTAGAGAAAGTAGAAGCAAATCTCCAGTAGGCTGCCTGCATATAACATCCGACAACTGACAGAGTTAGTATAAGCCCAGGAGGTAGACAATGCATGCACCTCGTGGGCAGAAAAATGATTGGTAAAACAATTGTCAGTCGCTAGACGAGCGTATGATGCGTGAATAGCAAGACAAATCCATCTAGAAATGGACTGAGGAGAGATCTTCTGTCGACCAGGGATAAGGGACAGAAATATATCTTTTCCTGTCTTTCCTCATGAACTTCGTCCGGTTGAGGTAAATGCGAATTGCACGAACCGAACAGAGCAAAGGGCGATTACCCTCAGCAGAAGGAAGGGCCCTGGTACAGATTGGAGGTAGTAGTTTCTGGCATCTGATTCTTGGCCAGAAAGGAGCAATCAATGGTAAAGTAACATTGTTGGCTGAGCTCCTGAGAAAGGCCGGATCAACAGAGAGGGCGTGAAGCTCACTAACCCTTCTCCCTTCTGCCTGAGGCAAAAGACATCAGAAAAAGCTGTCTTGTATGTGAGAAAAGATAAAGGTTTGAATGGCGGTGCCCCTCCCCCCCCCCCCCCAAGCAAAGCAGCACCCAAGAAAGATACCATTTTGGGGTAAGCTGCAAAATCCTAGGACTTTTCAAAGAAAAAAGCCAAATAAGCTTGAAGAGGTACAGATTAGTGCCGATACGACGCTTTCCCACATACGAAGAGATCTCCGGAAGCATTGACCTGTACCCTTAGATGGTAACAGGTTGGAGACCCCAAGATTCAAACAGATATACCAGAAACTCTGCAATCTGTGTTATCGAAGGATCAGCATAATTAACAGAGTGATCAGCACACCATCGACAGAAGACCTGTCATTTAGCCGCATAGGCTAAACCAGTGGAGTACCGCCTTGAAGAAGAAAAGCACTCTACTGCTCGTCTCAAAAAACCTCTACGGAGGAGACAGGACCTGACAAAAGATATGCGTGAAGGCACTGAAGTCAGGTCGACGTGAAAACTCCCTGGATGACCTTGGCAAAGAAGGTCGTGACATAGAGGGAGGCATGCTGGAATTGCCGCCAACAGAGAGCGGAGCTGATTGACCCACACCCGCTGAGGAGACAGGGAAGCGATCAGAATGATTCGACAACTGCAGGTTCATATCTTGGCTAGAACCTGAGGCAGAATCGGAACCGGCAGGAAGGCGCAGCTGACTAGACCAATCCAATCGAGTGACAGAGCATCTACAACGAAAGCCAGAGAATCTAGACACGGGGACACAAAGTGTACACCCGAGGGTTCCAACAGGTCGCAAAAAGATCAATGTGGGGAGGACCTTAGAGATTGCAAAGCGACTGGAACACTGCCCTGTGAAGCATCCACTCGGTGGAAATGAACCTGTCCCATCGGGAAGGGAGTCAGCTAGGACGCTCAGACAACCAGGAATGAGACGAACCACCTCCCTGGCATTGACATCTTGAAGGAGCAGTAGAAAAATCCCGAGTCAATTTGTACATGGGAACAGAGTGCGTGCCGCCCTGGTTCCAAATGTAAGCAACCACTGTCGAATTGTCGGACAATAGAAGGAAGTGACGATTCGAAAGGTGGGGAATCCCCTGCCGGAAACTCAGAAGAATAGCAAGAAGCTCCTTCTGGTTGATGTGAAGAGCTGCTTGATCCTGGTCCCATACAAGGGAAAGACCAGAGGATCCAACTTCATGCACCAATCGGCTGTCAGAACAAGATCGGACATGGGCAAGTCCAACGGAACTCCCTGCATAATTCACTGAACATCCGTCCAGGGAAGAAGGTGACCATGAAGAGATGCTGGTAACTGAAGCACCAGATCCAGAGGATCGACATTCGGCCTCCAACGACTGAGAAAGTGTTGGAGAGGTCTTACATGCAGCCGACCTAGAGGAATGAGATCCGTCACCGAACCGCAGAGACCGAGCAGCTGGAGAATACTCCAAACTGTCGCGGAGATGGACAGGGTCAGAGTCAGGGCGAAAGCTGAGAGAATCACTGCTCTCGCCCGGGGAATTGCATGCATAATTATTCAGCTGAGTACGGAAGTCCATCCCCAGATGACAAAATGACTGAGAAGGGAGCAGGCTCAACAGTGTGTCAACATTTGACTCGAGAAAGGCAGCATTGGGGTGCCTCTGCAGGATATCGTCCAGATACACTGAAGTAGTCACCCTGAACTGAGTGCGATTGAAGGCTATCACATGCGACATCAGCCGGATGAAGACCCAAGGAGCCAGTTGAGGCCGAAAGGCATGGCCCTGAACTGGTAAATTCGCCCCAGAAAAACAAACCCGAGATACTTTCGCAATGTCCGATGAATCGAAACATGAAAGTAAGCGTCTCGCAGGTCGATGTTGGAAGTGAAATCTCCCTGGTGAATGGAGCGGCGAACTGACCTGAAAGTCTCCATGCTGAACTTGGGAGCAATGAAAGACTGGTTCAGGATACTCAGATCGATAACCGGCCGGAGTTGGCCGTCCGTCTTCAGCACCAAGAACAGGAGGGAATAAAATCACACTGAATCAATGCTTTTGACAACCTCGATCACCCCCTTTGACACGAGATTGTATATCTCTGTGATCAAAAATTCCTGACGTGCAATGTCTAAAGGAACTTGGGTTGGAAGAGGCACTCCCGACAGAGTCTGGTGCCTCCAAAAGGATATCCGCAGACTGGACCGAACATCTAACACCCAAGGATCAGATGGGATCATGGCCCAACAGTCTGCAAACTCGGATATCCTTCCTCCAACCTGGGATGAATCTAGGTGAGGACCTTCATTTCATGCCCCGGTGAGACCCGCGAGAGGAGAAACCACCTCCTCTGCTAGATGAAGGATCCTGAGACCTCCCTCTGGACTGCCGATGCTTACCCTTACGTGAGTAAGAGGAAGAAGGGGAAGCAGAAAGATCAGCCCTTGGCTTCACAGAGGAAGCAGAAGGGCATTTGTTAGGTTTGAACCGGCCCCAGCCTCTAACAGAAGGCAGATCAAGCTGGCGAGGTAGCAGCTGATCTTTGGAATGACGCAGGACGTCATCCCGGACCATTGCCACAGAATCATGGAATAGTCGGGGACCCACCAAAGAAGCAGATCGAAGAACAGCACCATGCCTTTCAGGGAGGGAATGGCTTGTGACCAACACAGCGTCTCCGGCGAACTAATTCCAAAATAGCCGTGTTACACGCATGCGTGTGAGTAAGATGCATGGGCATCTTAGAGATCACACGCAATGGAGCCTGCATGTCGTCAAACTTATCTGGAGGCAGATAAGCAGCCAAGGCAGAAACGACGTGATCCGAGAGAGAAAGCATACCTAGCATCTCTCTGAATAAGCCCAACATGGACACCAAAGTCGCCATAGGAATAACAGCCGACTTGGGCTTGGAGTCCTGATCCAAGGCCGTCAAAGTCTTGCAGACAGATGGATTGGTGGAATCGTAGGAATGATAATGCACAGAGTGGCAAAAAGGTACCAGCCTAGTGAAGAACGAAGTCTTCATAACCTTGGAACTCAGCTTTGAGTTCAATGCTGCAAAAGCTTCAACTACTGGTACTAAATGGTATGGTCGAAGGTGCCCAGAAGCAGGTTGCTCCACACGGCTGATGATCACAGCCTGGCTGAAACCTCTGGCTGGTCTGATGATTTGAAGGAACTCAAACACAAAGTCGCCACCCACAAGTCAGAAGACTGATGGCTCTCAACGTCAGGTGTGTCTGTCCCATCACCTGAGTCGGAAGACACATAGCCCATGTCGGGCGTACAAGCCGATGCCTCCCATGGTGTAGGAACACAAGGGGGATCAGAAAGCAGCAGCCTGCTTCCTATCTCAGGAGGGGGAGCCATGGAGAGCACCTGGAAGCCACTAGAAGCCTAGCTGGAAGCAATGGGAAGGCTTTTGGAGAGAGGTGCCTCCCTAAGCTCACAACCCATATCTGTTGGTTTGATGTGGGAACGGCCTGGCAAAGTGGCTTTGCATCTGACCCTCTAAACCAGCGAAGAGTCATGATCCCCTAGAACAGCCGATGCAGGGCAACGGGTGGCAGCCGAAACATCTGAATACAGATACTTATAGGGGTATAAAATACCCCGAGGATCTGAAGTGCGGGAACTCAGGAGAGTCGCCTCAGATCTCTTGAGAGAGAGAGAAGGTCCAGGCTGCACAAAAATGTGCCAGCCCCACAAAACCGGCCGAAGAAAGCGCAACAGAGTCCACGGTGACCCCACCATGGAAATTTGAATCCAAATCAAAACCTGTTGGGCTCGATGGCTTAGAGACCGCACAAGAGGGATCGGCCGGCAACCACTTCCGACTTCGCCGATTTAAAGCCAGGGAAGGTTGAGGCTGATGTTCCATGTCCAAGAAGCAGAAATTCCTGGAGACCCCTGCAGGGATAAGCCATGGCTTGCTGAAACGGAGATCGATGACGTCACTGATGGAGTAGCAGCAGGAGCGGATACATCACTAGCTGTTGACACAGGCGGAAAAGCGGAGAGAGCAACCAAGCTGGGCTCCACAAGAGGAGTCACAACCCTGGTGACAGCCTCAGATGTCGACTGGAAGGGGACTGTAGTCCCAGAACCAGGCATCTCTTTGCCAGAAAGTCAGCAGCTACCATGGTATCCACGCCATAAAAAGACTGCAAAACCCCCAGGAGGGGGTATAACTCTCTCCAGACAGAGTTGAATTGCGAGGTCCCAAATGACTGCGTTCCCCTTCCTGCGGGTGTGGGAGGAAAACATCACATGCCCGAACTACACAACAGACGGAAGCCCAAAAGGTGGAAAACCACCCAGCCCACAAGGTCTTTCAATAGAACACCCAAATAAAGTGAAGCATGAATAATGGGAAACTTCAACATGCTAAGACAACAATGAAAGTGTCAATGACACTGTAGCTCAACTTGTCAAGACATGTACATGTATAGTATGTGACACAGCAATGACAAACATCTAGGTAATGACCTGATAACAAATGTACATATAAAGTATTGTAACGGTCTGTACATAATTACTGGCCGTAGTCTGTAACAAATGTATAGGTAAAGTATTGTAAAGGTGGGTGACAGTCAGATGCTAAACTAGAAAAGAAATCTTTGAGTCCCAGAGTGGGTCTGACTGAACCTCAAAATATTTGTTCTCATAGCACAGTGATAACAAAGGCACTCCAAAACACACCCATTCCTGTCCCAAGGTGAAAACAAAGGTACCCAAGAAGTTTCGTGAAGATCAGTTCATAAATACAAGCTGTATAGAAGTTGTGACAAAAAATTGTTTGGACCTAATTTCGGTACAAAATGGCCACTGGCAGCCATCTTGAATTTTGGACCACACCCAGAAACACTTGTTCCCGTCCCAAGGTGGTAACAAAGGTACCCAAGAAGTTTCGTGAAGATCCGTTGATAAATACAGCCTCTAGCCTGAGACGTATTGACATGAGCACTTACAGTGTATAAGTAGCACTAAATAATTCAAAATTCATCTAATTTGCATAATTTCTGCATGAGAAAAAACCTGTACTGTATGTGATGTATTCCATTTTACTAAACATTCCTACAAAAATTTATTCAAATCAGAACTTTCATACTGTAGTGATTTTCCTACATGATAATGTCACTTACACTGAAGATTCAGGTCTCTGCAAAGCAGGTTAGTCAAAAGTATCAAATTTCGAAGTGAACAGTTCGAATTCCTCAGTATAAGTGCGCCAAATCAACAAAGAGATTTAAGTCATTTCCCAAGGCGCCTGAAGAACACTGAAGTTGTCTACTGGAGAACGTCTGGTACCACATTCCTCCCCGTTTTGTAGAATGAAAAGTAGGGGTTTAAAAGAAATTTAGTGTAATCTAAACCAGCCTTTGTGTCCAGCATGTATCAGAATAAAATTCACAATGTTCTAAAATAATCTTTGGCAAAAGAAAACCCTGTGTGTTGATCTAATCATCACTTCAATTTAATAAGATGCATTTTTATTCATATAATGCGAAAGGGTATAAAATCAGTGGTGATCTAAAGCTATAACCTCCAATCTCCACTGATGGAAATATGTACAAATCTACTTGAAGCAATTCTAAAATCAGTCATTACAAATTTTGTTTATTTTGTTAACTCTGAAAAATGCGGAAGCTGGACACAATGGTGTTGTTTTTCAACTTGTAAATAAATGTTGGGTTTTGAGAGAAGTGTCAAGAAGGTTTTTGGCCGAATAATTAAAATTGTTAAGAGACTTAAAAGTCTATTTACATTTTTATAATTACAATTAAAATGTATATACTCGTTGTTGCAAATTGAGTTACTGCCATGTTGAAATCTGTACAATATGGTGTTCAAAGATTATCTCTTTGATCCCCATTCTTCCAACAGTAACGTTCAATTTGCAAAAGTACACGGATTTTGAGACTTCCTAAGACAGCCACCAAAATCGGTAATGCATCAGTTGCAGTGTGCTCGTACATAGAACGCTAATCTTAAGTATACCTATGCAACTAATCAAAGTCGAGCTACATGGATACTCTTATGAGCAACAAGATTAAAATATTTGCAGTATTGCATGTGAAAACATAAACAAAACGTGCATTGTGAGGTTTGACAACATATACAGATAAAAGAAGAGACATATATAGATAAAAGAAGATTCTTTTTGTGCCCAGGTGCTGGAACACTTTTGTAGATATTCATACATATCTGAATGGTCATCTTACTAGGTGCTGTTGTACATCACACAGTGTAGTTTTTCTTTCAGAAACCAGAAAATCTCCTTCATATGAAAGCAGTGAAAATCTAAAGCTGTAACCTCCAATTTTCACTGATGAAAAATCAACATGAATGATTTTTTGATAAGAAACCACCGTTAACCTAAAGCTCTGACCTCCAGTTAACGATGATTTAAATATATACAATTTAGAAAAATCGCAACAATTTCTAGGCAGATGGTCCAGCTTCTGAACAGTCTGATTCACTTACACTGTACACTGATGCGTACCGATCAAATGTGCAACAAATGATCCATGTAAATGGTTATTTAAAATATACTGGTGTGTTTATCAGATAGAACATTGGAGACAGACTGGGTGTTAGTTGAAGCTGTGGTCCAATTACAGACGTCGGAACTAATGCATGTACCAAATGCACGGAGTCATTCATAAATTTGTGGCCATTGGCAAACCTGTACGTCGATGGATTTGGTTGACCAGAGCTGTATAGATTTCCAGAAACTGCAAGTTAAACAATGACCTGCTGTGCATGAATTAATTTTAATTTGTTGTGCATGTAATATTATACAGAAAAAAATTTTTTGTAACAAGTGCAGTTTTGGAAATACTGAGAATGATTTGTGAATTTACAATATTTTGTAACTTTCAAAAGTTGCAAAATTTTGCCAGAAATATATATAATGGCATAGTCATATTAAAGAAAAATACTCAGTATACCCATTGTGATTGGAAAATAGTTGATGCAGGCATTATTATTTCACGGTGCAATATCGGTGTGTATTTGAATCATGGTGAGCAAATTGAAGTGAAGTCAGTTTGCTAATCCTCACCTACCGGTTAGTATCGAATTTCGAAGTGAACAGTTCGAATTCCTCAGTATAAGTGCGCCAAATCAACAAAGAGATTTAACTCATTTCCCAAGGCGCCTGAAGAACATTGAAGTTGCCTACTGGAGAACGTCTGGTACCACAATACAGAAGTTTTGTACAAAAGACTGATTGCACTAATTTTGGTACAAAATGGCTGCTGGTGGCCATCTTGAATTCTGGACCACACCCAAAAACACTCGTTCTCCTCCCACGATGATAACAAAGGTCCCCAAGAAGTTTCGTCAAGATCAGTTCATAAATACGGCCTCTAGCCTGAGCCATACAGAAGTTGTGCACAAAAAACTGATTAGACCTAATTTCGGTACGAAATGGCCACTGGCAGCCATCTTGAATTTTGGACCGCACTCAGAAACACTCGTTCTCGTCCCAAGGTGATAACAGAGGTACCCAAGAAGTTTCGTGAAGATCGGTTGATAAATACAGCCTCTAGCCCGAGCCGTATTGACATGTGCACTTACTGTGTGTAAGTAGCACTGAAAAAATCAAAGTTCATCTAATTTGCATAATTTCTGCATGAGAAAAAAACCTGTATTATATGTGACATATCCCATGGTACTAAACATTCACACAAAAAATTATTCAAGTCAGCACTTTCAAATGGAAGTTCTGTGCAAAAATCTGATTGCACCTAATTTTGTACAAAATGGCTGCCATCGGCGATCTTGAATTTCGAACCGAACCCAAAAACACTCGTTCTCGTCCCACGGTGATACCAAAGGTACCCAAGAAGTTTCTTAAAGATCGGTTTATAAATACGGCCTCTAGCCCGAGCCGTATTGGCTATTTGCACTTACAGTGCTGAAAGTAACACTAAATACATCAAAGTTAGTCTAATTTGCATAATTTAAGCACGAGAAAAAAACCTGTATTATATGTGATGTATCCCATGGTACTAAACATTCATACAAAAAATTATTCAAATCAGCGCTTTCATATAGAAGTTCTGTACAAAAAACAGATTTCTGCATCGTCGGTACAAAATGGAGGCTGGAGACCAACTTGAATTTCGGATCGGACCCCAAAACACTCGTTCTCGTCCCACAGTCATAACAAAGGTACCCAAGAAGTTTTGTAAAGATCGGTTCATATATACGGCCTCTAGCCCGAG
The DNA here is from genome assembly GCA_031216915.1 of Pictodentalium vernedei. Classification (NCBI taxonomy): domain Eukaryota; kingdom Metazoa; phylum Mollusca; class Scaphopoda; order Dentaliida; family Dentaliidae; genus Pictodentalium; species Pictodentalium vernedei. Next base: position 213,233,968 of record CM062292.1, on the reverse strand, counting down.
CCGTATTGAATTGTTGATGGACAGACGGCCAGACGGACGACGGACAACTGGCCATGGCATAAGCTCAAATTTGGCTTCGCCAAAGTTGAGCTAAAAATGGCCCGCAAAGTATCGTGCTAGGCATACCTGGTGAGAGCAATGTAGATGGGAAGGTGAACCCAAAGAAAAAATAAATCAGGACACCCCCAGCTACCATAGTAAGGTGGCAGGAAACAAACGCCCGACGGGAACAGAAAAGTACCCCAACAGCTAAAAGGGAAATGGCAGAAATTCTACCCTCAATAGAGGGGAGAAAAGCTGCCACAACCGCCCCCAGCTGACATCTATCTCAGTTAAAAGCAGAACCCAAAGGGTTAGCATTAATGAACAAAAGACCGAAACGGTATGGTACACAAAAATCACAGGTGAAATCGGTATAGAGATTTATCACGAAAAATACAGTGAACAAGTGCAACGCCGATAGCAGGCGATCAGACTCCAGTCCCCCACGGTGGATGGTCTGTTCTGTAAAACATGCAAACTATTTTTTATTCCTGTTTGGCATTTAAAAAATAAGTTGCATGTTATGAAATGGATAAAAGATTTCAACAGCAAGTGGGAATTGAAGTCCTCTCTCCCCCATCATGTATCTGTTCTCAGGCACCTGCCATTTAACAATAGGAACAACAATGTAATCATTCCATATTGCATTTTTATTCAAAAATTATTGACGTGCATCATCCTCCTATTATGTGTCACCTATGGTATAAATATGAAAGTACAGTCTCGAAGCATCTATCTATTAGATACAGGTGGTAACTGTAAAATAGGAATACAAAAAATTCAATGAAAATGGTCGTCTTCGGCCATTCTAAATTTTTTTTCCAAAAAATTTTGACGTGCAACATACTCCTAGCATCTCTGACCAATGTTAGAAATCCTCCTAGTGACGTTCATCATCCTCCTAGCATCTCTGACCAATGTTAGAAATCCTCCCAGCATCTCTGACCAATGTTAGAAATCTGAAAGTAATAGCTCGAAACATGTCTAAGATACAGGTGATAACATCAAATATGGCAAAAAAATGACAACAAAGAAGTCTGTCATTCAGCCATCTTGAATTTTTTTTCAAAAGATTTCGGCCATCTTGAATTTTTTTCAAAAAATTTTGACGTGCATCACCCTCCTAGCATCTCTGACCAATGTTAGAAATCTGAAAGTAATAGCTCAAAATATGTCTAAGATACAGGTGGTAACGTTAAATATGGCAAAAAAATAACAAAAATGGCTGCAATTCGGCCATCTTTAATTTTTTTTGTCAAAAGATTTTGGCATGCATCATTCTCCTATGGTGTCTGACAAATGTTGAAAATTTAAAACTAATATCTCAAAACATCTCCAAGATATGGGTGATAATGTAACTTAAGAATGCAAAAAATGAACAAACGTGGCCCGCCCATCTTGAATTATTTTTTTCAAAACATTTTGACGTGCATGATCCTCAAAGCATCCATGAACAATGTTAGAAACCTGAAACAAATATATTAAAACATGTCTAAGATACAGGTGGTAACATCAAATGAAGCAAAAAATGATGACAAAATGGCCGCCGGTCGGCCATCTTGAATTTCTTTTCAAAAAGTTTTGACGTGCATTGTCCTCCTATTATGTGTCACCAATGGCATAATGAAAGTGTCAATGACACTGTAGCTTAACTTGTGTGTTGTGTTTGATGAAAAGGAAAATGTTCAATGTTTATGAAAGGATTATGAAATAAGACAAGAATTGTGATAATTGGGAATATGTTCATTTCTGTTCCCTGTATGCTATGTTTATGATAAAAATAATATGAGGTGTACACTGTACTAAAGATCTGAGGGGTGGGTTAATATGACCTCGCAGTTAATATATGTGGCCCTCACAGTTAACGTATATCAACAAAAGTTACCAAGTTACAGTGAAATTATTCCAAAATGAGTCATCCTATCAAGTTACATTAAAATCCCTTCATAAATATGGCCTGTAGACTGTGCTAAAGGTTTTCGTGCTAAAGGTTTTCGTGCTTCGGGCCCCTGTAGCCGTCAGTTTCCCAATTGCGTCCAAAGGGGACGTTCTCATCTAGACATTATATGAAGTCAACCTACCAAGTTACAATGAAATCCCTTAATAAATATGACCTGTAGACTGTGCTAAATGTTTTTGGGCTTTCGGCTCTGGCAGCCATCATGGTTGAATGATCACAACCAAAAGGGGACATTCTCATCTGGGCATCATCTGGAGTGATCCTACAAAGTTACAATGAAATCCCTTCATAAATATGACCTGTAGACTGTGCTCAAGGTTTTTGGGCTTCGGGCCCCTGAGGCCGTCACAGTTGACCAATCACGACCAAAAGGGGATGTCATCATCTAGGCATTATATGGAGTCAAACTTACGGGTTACAATGAAGTCCTTCCATAAATATGACCAACAGACTATGCTAAAGGTTTTGGGGTTTTGGGTTCGGGCAGCCATCAAGGCTGAATGATCGTGACCAAAAGGGGACGTTCTCATCTGGACATTATTTAGAGTCATCCTACCAAGGTACAATGAAATCCCTTCATAAATATCACCTGTAGACTGTTCTAAAGGTTTTCGGGCTTTGGGCCCCTGTAGCCAACACAGTTGCCTAATGGTGTCCAAAAGGGGCTGTTCTCATCTAGACATTACATGAAGTCAACCTACCAAGTTACAATGAAATCCCTTCATAAATATGATCTGAAGACTGTGCTAAAGGTTTTCGGGCTTTAGGCTTGGGCAGCCATCATAGTTGAATGATCGCAACCAAAAGGGAACATTCTCATCTGGACATCATCTGGAGTGATCCTATGAAGTTACAATGAAATCCTTTCATAAATATGACCTGTAGACTGTGCTCAAGATTTTCGGGCTTCAGGCGCCTGCAGCCATCACAGTTGACCAACCACGACCAAACGGGGATGTCATCATCTAGGCATTATATGGAGTCAACCTAACAAGTTACAATGAAATCCTTCCATAAATACGACCTACAGACATGCTAAAGGTTTTTGGACTCGGGCAGCCATCAAGGCTGAATGATCATGACCAAAATGGGACGTTCTCATCTGGATGCTATTTGGAGTCATCCTACCAAGCTACAATAAAATCTCTTCATAATTATGACCTGTAGACTGTTCTAAAGGTTTTCGGGCTTTGGGCCCCTGAAGCCGTGACAGTTGCCCAATCGTGTCCAAAACGGGACGTTCTCATCTAGACATTATATGAAGTCAACCTACCAAGTTACAATGAAATCCCTTCATAAATATGACCTGAAGACTGTGCTAAAGGTTTTCGGGCTTCGGACTCGGGCAGCCATGATCCATCATGGTTGAATGATCGCAATCAAAGGGGGCAATCTCATCTGGGCATCATCTGGAGTGATCCTGCAAAGTTACAATGAAACTCCTTCATAAATATGACCTGTAGACTGTGCTCAAGGTTTTCGGGCTTCGGGCATCTGTAGCCTTCACAGTTGACCAATCACGACGAAAAGGGGATGTCATCATCCTGGCATTATATGGAGTCAACCTAACAATGTTACAATGAAATCCTTCTATAAATATAACCTTTTGCCTATGCTAAAGGTTTTTGGGCTCGGGCACCCATCAAGGCTGAATGATCATGACCAAAATGGGACGTTCTCATCTAGACATTATTTGGAGTCAACCTACCAAGTTACAATGAAATCCCTTCAAAAATATGACCTGTAGACAGTGCGAAAGGTTTTCGGGCTTCGGGCACCTTTAGCCGTCAAAGTTGCCCAATCATGTCAAAAGGGGACGTTCTCATCTAGTCATTATATGAAGTCAACCTACCAAGTTGCAATGAAATCCCTTCATAAATATGACCTGAGACTGTGCTTAAGGTTTTCGGGCGTTGGGCTCGGGCAGCCATCATGGTTGAATGATCGCAACCAAAGGGGACAATCTCATCTGGGCATCATCTGGAGTGATCCTATGAAGTTACAATGAAATCCCTTCATAAATATGACCTGTAGACTGTGCTCAAGGTTTTAGGGCTTCGGGCACTTGTAGCCATCACAGCTGACCAATCACGACCAAAAGGGGATGTCATCATCTAGGCATTATATGGAGTCAACCTAATAGGTTACAATGAAATCCTTCCATAAATATGACCTTTTACCTATGCTAAAGGTTTTTGGGCTCGGGCACCCATCAAGGCTGCATGATCGCGATCAAAATGGGACATTCTCATCTAGACATTATTAGGAGTCATCCTGCCAAGTTACAATGAAATCCCTTCATAAATATGACCTCTAGACTGTGCTAAAGGTTTTTGGGCTTCGGGCTCCTGTAGCCGTCACAGTTGCCCAATCACATCCAAAAGGGGACTTTCTCATCTAGACATTGTATGAAGTCAACCCACCAAGTTACAATGAAATTCCTCAATAAATATGACCTCTAGACAGTGCTAAAGGTTTTCGGGTTTTGGGCTCGGACAGTCGTCACGGTTGGCAGATCATGCCCAAATGGGGAAATTCTCATCTAGACATCATAAGGAGTCATCCTACCAAGTTACAATGAAATCCCTCCACATTAAACATGACCTGCAGACTGTGCTAAAAGTTTTTGGGTTTCGGGCTTGGGCAGCCATCACGGTTGACAGATCATGTCCAAAAGGGGACGTTCTCATCTAGGCATTATACAGAGGCATCCTACCAACTTACAATGAAATCCCTTCATAAATACGACCTGTAGACTGTGCTAATGGTTTTCGGGTTTTGGGCTCAGTCAGCCATACCGGTTGCCCGATCACGACCAAAAGGGGACGGTCTCATCTAGACATGACCCCAAACCTGCATATGAAATTTCGTGACGATCAGACAAGAACTGTGGGGTGTAGCCCGTGCTAAAGGAAAATGTGAACAGACGTCACAGACTTCTGCACGCGTGATGGCAATAGCTTATCTTGACGATGTCAAGTTAAGCTAAAAATGAAAGTACAGCGTCGAAGCATCTATGAGATACAGGTGGTAACATAAACTAAGATACAGGTGGCAACATAAACTAAGATACAGGTGGTAACGTCAAATATAGCAAAAAAATAACAACAAAAATGGCTGCCATCTGGCCATCTTGAAAGTTTTTTTTTCAAAAGATTTTGACATGCATCATCCTCCTATGATGTCTGACAAATGTTGATAATTTAAAACTAATATCTCAAAACATCTCTAAGGTACGGGTGATAACGTAACTTGATAATGCAAAAAATTAACAAAAACGGACGTCGTTCGGCCATCTTGAATTTTTTTTTCAAACAATTTTGACGTGCATCATCCTCATAGCATCTATGAACAATGTTAGAAACATGAAGCAGATAAGATACAGGTGGTAACATCAAATGAAGCAAAAAATGATGACAAAAGTGGCCGCCAGTCGGCTATCTTGTATTTTTAAAATGAAAGTGTCAATGACACTGTAGCTCAACTTGTCAAGACAAAGACATGTACATGTATAGTATGTGACACAGCAATGACAAACATCTAGGTAATGACCTGATAACAAAGGTACATATAAAGTATTGAAACAGTCTGTACATAAATACTGACTGTTGCCTGTAACAAATGTATAGGTAAAGTATTGTAAAGGTGGGTGACAGTCAGATGCTAAACTAGAAAAGAAATCTTTGAGTCCCAGAGTGGGTCTGACTGAACCCCAAAATATTTGTTCTCATAGCACAGTGATAACAAAGGCACCCCAAAACACACTCATTCCTGTCCCAAGGTGAAAACAAAGGTACCCAAGAAGTTTCGTCAAGATCAGTTCACAAATATGAGCTGTATAGAAGTTGTGACAAAAAAACTGATTGGACCTAATTTCGGTACAAAATGGCCACTGGCAGCCATCTTGAATTTTGGGCCGCACCCAGAAACACTCGTTCTCGTCCCAAGGTGATAACAAAGGTACCCAAGAAGTTTTTGTGAAGATCGGTTCATAAATACAGACTCTAGCCCGAGCCGTATTGACATGAGTACTTACTGTGTGTAAGTAGCACTGAAAAAATCAAAGTTCATCTAATTTGCATAATTTCTGCACGAGAAAAAAACCCGTATTATATATGATGTATCCCATGGTACTAAACATTCACACAAAAAATTATTCAAATCAGCGCTTTTATATGGAAGTTCTGTGCAAAAATCTGATTGCACCTAATTTTGTACAAAATGGCTGACATCGGCCATCTTGAATTTCGGACCGGACCCAAAAACACTCGTTCTCGTCCCACGGTGATAACAAAGGTACCCAAGGAGTTTCGTAAAGATCGGTTCATAAATACAGCCTCTAGCCCGAGCCGTATTGGCATTTGCACTTACAGTGCTGAAAGTAACACCAAAAAACATCAAAGTTAGTCTAATTTGCATAATTTACGCACGAGAAAAAAACCCGTATTATATGTGATGTATCCCATGGTACTAAACATTCATACAAAAAATTATTCAAATCAGAGCTTTCATATGGAAGTTCTGTACAAAAAACAGATTTCTGCATCGTCGGTACAAAATGGCGGCTGGCAGCCATCTTAAATTTCGGACTGCACCCAAAAACACTCGTTCTCGTCCCACGGTCATAACAAAGGCACCCAAGAAGTTTCGTAAAGATCGGTTCATAAATACGGCCTCTAGCCCGAGCCGTATCCAATTGTTGACGGACAGACGGACAGACGGCCGACGGGCCATGGCATAAGCTCAAATTTGGCCTCGCCAAAGTTGAGCTAAAAAAAACTACTGGTTCTGGAAGCCGTGAATTAGTCCTAGGAGAAGAGTGTCCCCTACTGGGTGTGCGCCAGTCACACTCAACCCAGTTTGAACTTATTTTTTTTGGTGCTTTTGCACCACTTTTCTTTCCCAAATCACTTGGGAAAGAAGAAAATAGTATTTTTCAGAGTTAGGGACTTCCACTGTAGTGCAAGCCTGTTGTAAACAATTATAAAGTAGGTTGATAAGAAATTCCTTTTAATGAAAAAATACATGATATTCACACCCACTCGTAACAATTCCAGATTTGTAGAGTCAAGATCATATTGTCTTGGAGAAGTGACAGGCTTTTAGACTGTAGATCCAAAACTAGCCATTTCCTCACATCTGGAGCCCAAGATAGCATCCTGTTCAACACGATTTTGATTTGGGGGAGGGGGGAAGGGGGTGGGGGGAATGGGGGGCTTGTTGAGACAGTTGGGAATACTTTTATCGGGAAATCAAGTTTTAATGGTGGTAATTTGGGAGATTTAAGGCCTGAGGAGCATGATTACAAATATACTTAGATCACACTCTGCATTATGTCAAGATTTTTATTACCTGCTACCTTATTAAATAGTAAGAAAATGTCTAACATACTTTTTTCGACATCTATTGTCACAACAGATAAAACAGATTATCTTTCTGAAAGTGACACTCATATTAAATAATAAGTTTAGATTGAAATCACTGTGTGTTTCAAGCATTTGTTTTTTTAATTACAATTAAACAGGCATTAATTTCATTTACAACCTTGCAATGCTTCTAGTAAAATGAATACATAATGTTTTTGAGCAAGTACCAAAATTATCTCATTTGTGGCTGCAAGGAAATCTATGTAGTGTTGAAATGACTCTGGGATTCTGGCGTCAGTTAATCGACACCCAAAAGTTGAGTTGAAGCCGACTAGTCGGCACTCCACTTTCTGCCACCAAGATTTACATAGAAATACCTCACCCTTGATTATTTTTCTCCACTTGGGCTCTTTTCGGAAGACGGTTTATGGGTGACATACATAGGCATGATGGGCTATATTTGATTTATATTTTGGAGGTAAGTTGTTAACAAAAGGTCCATTTCATTAGACACTTGCATATAAGATTCATTATTCAATTCAAGATACAATCGACCACAGAGGTGGATAACAATCCAGGGGAACGATTAACCACATGCTTTCGATATTCTGACTGTGGATGACTGCCAATGTAATGCTAGGGTTGCACAATATTCAAAACTGAATACCGGTATTGGTATTCAAAAAAGTACCGCGATATACCGGTATATCGAAAACTGCTCAAATACATGAACATAGGTACCACAATCGAGACTTGAGGAATCAGTTAAAACAAATCAGCATGCCTTGATGATGCGGTTCGAAAAACATTTACCCAACGCAGACGATATTAAAATTTATTATTTTAAAAATTAGTTTATCAGATTTCTCCCCCAAAATTCTACAAAACAATATCATGTGACCCCCATTGGAACGAGCTCAACAAGCTCGTTCCAATGAGGGGCCACATGATATAGATTTGTTGAAATTTTTGACAATTATTTTTTGAACTGCTGAATTTGTGTATTACATGGGTAAAAGCAGACGATTCACTGGGTAAAGGGATAATATTATTCACTTGGAGCTACAGTTAAAAAAACTCAAAGACATCTTGAAAATTAAATTGTGGGTAAATAAATAATGATGATAAACTGATATTTTTGTAATTACACCGGTATTTAATCGTTATTGGTTTGAATACCGGTATATATCGGTTTATCGATATACCATGAACCCTATGTAATGCACAAGTTATAATCACCTGATTATAACAAACTGATGTTCTTGAACTCATCCGACTTAGATACGAAGTTCCTCTGAAACAGTGATTCAGTCAACATACTACTATTTTGACGAGAAGTCATCACAAAAGTATGTAAGTAACAAAAGCTGGTGTAATTATCATTTTGTTTCATCGATCACATCCATAATAAATTGAATGGCATGTGAATCTTTCTATAATAGAAATTTTATTGTATGGAGACATGTTCAAATAACTATGCCATTAACAGTATTAAGGCATGTGCAATGCGATCACTGTCAGCGAGTTCAAAGGAGCTGGCACAACACTTTGATCTCAAAGTCTGTGTCAGTTATCTCATTTTTGGTGTGGTTGATTTCATTCTCTGAACAGATCAACTGAAAATAGTTTTAACTCTTCCTCAGTGGACCATGCATCAGAATTACATTGTAATGTTTTTTAAGGGGGCACGGTGACTCAGTTGGTAGAGGTGCAGACTGCAAGTTGAGAGGTCCTCGGTTCAAATCCCACCTGCGGCAACCGCGTTGTGTCCTTGGGCAAGACACTTCACCCCCATTGCCCACGTGGGGGCACGGTGACGCTGTGCACTAAGGCGTACTGTACGTCGATGGTGCACCTGTCTTCAACCAATGCTAACCCTGCTTGTGTGGACTTTGTATGTTGGGGAGCTGACAGTTGCTCGCCGTTGCTCGGTGGTTCTCTCTGGGTACTCCGGCTTCCACCACCTGTAAAACTGTCGAGTTCATGATTAGCCATTGTGCAGAAATATGTGACCTTAAAACACCAATAAATAAATACATATAATGGTTTTTAAAGGAAATACTACATGTTCCGACTAGACGCAGAAATCCAGTGTTGATGTTGGGATATATCAGCTTTGACAACTACTAGTCGACTAATTGTTTCAGCACTAAAGCTAAGTTTCAAGTGACGGCTTACAGCCACTCTGGAAAATTTATATTTCCTTACAGTCATAATTCTGGTGCCTACCCAAACACTATAGGTATCGTTTTTTCTGAACAAAATATCACTCATTTCAGCTGCAAGTGGGAACTTCCGATTTCCTTGCAGCCCCTAAAGTGATAATTCTGGTACTTCTTCAAAAAATTGTGGATATCCTCTACATGTATATCAAGCTCTCAGGCCACCAGTCTAATTCTGTAAGGAAACTGGTGTTGTTATCGGCTGTTTGTTGACCCATTTTTAACTGGTGGAGTGCTAAATTATTTTTAGCCATCAAACTTTGTTCACAAGTCTTTGCCTTGTTGCAATTGATGAGAGAGTGCCTTCAGGCACTCCCTCATCAAATGCAACAAAGCAAATCCTTAAAGACTAAATTACTTCCTTCCAGCGATAACATGAAGCAAATACAGTATAGTCGCCATGGTGCTAGGTAATAATGAAAGTGTCAATGACACTGCAGCTTAACTTGACTGTGTGTAGTGTTTGATGAAAAGGATAATGTTCAATGTTTATGAAAGGATTATGAAATAAGACAAGAATTGTGATAATTGAGAATATGTTAATTTCTGTTCCCTGTATGCTATGCTTTCAATAAGAATAATTTGAGTGTAGACTGTACTAAAGAATTAAGACCTGTGTTGATGTGGCCTTAACAGTTAACGTATGTCAACCAAAGTTACAAAGTAACAGTTAAATCATTCATCCTACCAAGTTACAATGAAATCCCTTCATAAATATAACTCATTGACTTTGCTAAAGGAATCTGGGTCAAGTGACGGTACAGCAGTCACGGTTTACTGAGCATGACCAAAATAAGAGATTTTCATCTAGATATCATACCAAGTTATCCTACCAAGTTACACTGAAATCCCTTCATAAAAACAACCTGTAAGCAGTGCTAAAGGAATCTAGGTCAAGTAACCAATCAGCGGTAATGGTTAACCAATCGTGACCAAAATACAGCAGTCTCATCTAGACATCATACCAAGGTATCCTTCCAAGTTACAATGAAATTGCTTCATAAATATGAACTGTAGACTGTGCAAAACAAATCTAGGTCACGTGCCTGTGCGGTTGTCACGGTTGACCGATCACGGCCAAAATATGATGTCTAGACATTATACAGTGTCATCCTACCAAGTTACAATAAAATGCCTTCATAAATACGACCTGTAGACTATGCTAAAGATTTTTGGGTTTCGGTCCCGCATAGCCATCATGGATGACCGATCCTGACCAAAAGGGGATGATCCCATCTAGACATTATATGGGTTCATCCTACCAAGTTACAGTGAAATCCCTTCATAAAAACCTGTAGACTGCGCGAAAGGTTTTCGGCTCTCACAGCGGCCACGGCTGACTGATCGTGACTGACAGGGAACATTCTCATCTAGACATTACATGAAGTCATCCTACCAAGTTACAATGAAATCCCTTCATAAATTTGACACCCTGAAGACTGTTCTAAAGGTTTTCAACTCTTGCAGCTACAATGGTTGACTGATTTCGACCAAAAGGGGACGTTCTCATCTAGACATTATACAGAGTCATCCTACCATGTTACAATGAAATCCCTACATAAATACGACCTGTAGACTGTGCTAAAGGTTTTTGGGCTCTCACAGCCATCACGGTTGACCGATCAAAACCAAAAGGGGACATTCTCATCTGGACATGACCTCAAACCTGCATATGAAATTTTGTGATGATCGAACAAGAAGTACAGGTGTAGCCTGTGCTAAAGAAAAATGTGAATAGGCTCACAGACTTCCGCATGCATGATGGCAATAGCTTATCTTGACTTTGTCAAGTTAAGCTAAAAATCATCAGCAGTAAAATTTTAATTAATGAAGTACCGGGTTGTAAGTTTTTGATGATTATTCCCATAATTGGAATCTAATATTATTGCATCTGTGGAAATATTGCCCACCCGTGGAAAGTGAAAAGCCTATGGCGGTTGTACTGTGGTATCAAGCCTTAAAGTTATGCTACCTGTACTTCAGAATAAAGACCAAATAATGACTTCAAGCTCTCTACCAGCTGAAGGAGTTTGCATAGAGACCACAATTAATTTATTGTGATGTTCCTTTATTCAGAAATATAATTATGCAGATATTCTTTTGTGCTCCATTTATAGATATTCCAATCAATAAATATTTATTTAACCTTGAAAACATCAAGATATTAACATAATTTGGGGAACTATACAGTGTAATCATGAAACTACAGCTGTGGTTAGTCTTCAGTTACCAACATGTCTAACAGAATTGCAATGTTATTAAAAATTTGGTCAAATCAATTCTCATTGAGAAACATTTCTTGGAATAATTCAAAGAAAATAAACTCTTATGGTACTTTTAGATTCAATCCTCTGGAATACTTCAGTTGGTCGAAACAGTGAACCATAGATTCATTTTTCCAACCAACTGAAATATTCTGGACGATTAAATCTAAAACATAGGCGATGTACTATTTAAGAGCTGGACTGGTTCCAGGCCATAACAGCATCAAATTCCTTAAAAGAATTTGACTGGTGGCATGAGAGCTAGAAAATATCACTTGCATTTAACTAGATAATAAGCACATTCTAAGATTATAAGCATTTTCCAACTGAACCCTTACCTTTTCAATGTTTAGCTGGTCGAGTGCTAGAAGCCACTATCATTGCTCTATTGAAAAGAGCTGAAAGCCACTATAGTGGCTGTACACTGTATGCATCAGCTTGATGTTTGCTCAGCAGCAGAACAAATGAAAGTGTCAATGACACTTCAGCTCAACTTGACCAAGAAAGGACTGAACTAAATAGCAAGTTCCAGTAATGCCAGGTCATTCGCTCAAGTTTCTACCGAAAAGACATCACACCAAAGCTACACATGAAATCAGAAAAAGCTCTGGCTATGTCACCCCCTACAGTATACTATTTACTTAACTTGTAAAATATATGTATCTGTAACCATTATTTATGAATACTGTGAATAAATTATCTAAATCTGGTGAAAGTTGCGGCCTTGTAGGTTGTGCTAATAGAATTGTTGACAATTTATATGCCAAATCAAAGATGGCTGTGGATGGCCTTGTTTTTCAATTAAATTTGTAAAACTTCGATAGCACCCATCTAGACATTACCCCAAAGCCACGTATGAAATATGAAACTTATCAGGTGAGAAATGCATCCTGTACGATGTGTTTTATGGAAATGTGGACAGACAGATAGATGGACAGATGGACAGATGAACAGTGGATCACAACCCATCCCAACAACTTATACTTGGCAGTGTCCAGTTGAGCAAAAAATGCTTATATAAAATTCTACTGTTACAATTTATTGGCAAGTCCTGCCATGCACTCTCCAATAAATTGTAACAAATCAGTTATGAACAAAAGTTTGCTAAACCAAGGCTCCCCTTACGAGAAGCAATAGATTCTTTAAAAAAAAAGAAAAAAAAAAGTCATGTTACAAATCACCTTTTGAATTTAATTCAGCACTGAACAAGTTAATTCCAGAACACCTGAAGGCTCCATCTGTGCAACATGAAAGTTATAATCTTATTCCTAGTGTGATTTTTTTTTAAAATTAATATAAATTACAACTAACCTGTTTGTTTCTACACGTACAACTTCCACATCACTATCATCGGAAGTAGATGACAACTGGATATCAGGTATGACTGGAGAATCAGCCCTAACTTCGGCATCACCTCTGTATCTGTAAAAGGCAGTAGGGTCATTAACACCCAACAAAGCTCGACAGTGAGCTGATCCACGACGATTATTTTGCAAGTCTGTGTTAAGCAACTGCCGGGCGATAGTCTCAGTCACTGGATTATTTGAGCTGTTGTGAGGCTTCACAGACTTCATATCCTGAGTTGTAGTATTAGTACTATCTAATACAGTGGGTGTGTAGTCATGATCAGGTCCAGTGTGAGTGCGTTGATCTGTATAGTCGTGATCTGCAGACAAAGGATCATGTCGCTGAGAAACATTTGGAGGGAGTCTAACTGGCTGTCGACATCTTAGCCTCATTGAGGAATTATGTGGACAGACACTGTTACGATTTTGCCTTTGTGAATTATTTATGAATGTTGTATGATTTCTATGAAGAAGATCTGCTAGCATACCAGGAGTCAGTTGTGGCCTGTGCCAATGTTGTCTCATGTTGAGATTAGTCTGACCAGAGTCACTTGTTCTGGGAATATTCAATACATCAATATCTGAATCAGCACTATCAGAGTCATTAATAGCACAAATATCCTTGTTATTGGCTGGCAATGTTGACTTGTTATTTTTCTTCAGTAAAGATTTTCCTTTACAAGCCTGAGACTTGGGTTGATCACACTGTGAGGTTTGTGTCTGAACTGATGTGGCATTTTTGAAGGGCAGAAAAGCATGTAATGGCCTATTACTGTCTGATATTCCAGTACTAGTTGAGGGTTCCACTTCCATCTCTTCTTCCTCAAACTCACCTGTCATGTATTCTTCCATATTAGATGAAAGTCTGTCTGAATTACTTGTTCCTGATGAGGTATCACTTAAATGATTAAGGAATGAATCACCACCAATTCGTGCAACATTTGGATGACCTCTTGGCAAATTAAAAAAGGGGTAAGGACTATCAGAATCACGTTCAGTGATAGAGCTGTATGCACTGGGAGTTGCCTCAAACCAGGCATTTCTTACTTGGTTTGACTGTTCATCTGTGTTATCAAGGTTAATGTCATTATCATCGTCCAACACTGTAACATCTGTATTTGAAATCTCTGTATCTGGAAATTTGTTTTGCCAGTTTGGTCTGCCTAGTGCATTGGGAGACCACACTCTTGGGCCATGATCATGATCATTTGATAATTCATTCAGCTGACACATGTAATCTCTGAAGTTGTTCGATAGTTTTGTTGATGTTTGCTGGTTCATAGCATGAGAATTATTTCTGTGAGAAGGTCCAGGCAATATATCTGGAATAAAAAAAAAATACAAATAAGGAATGATCATTCGTTTGTATTTCTTGAGTTATGAATTGCAAAAAACAAAGGCCAAACGGTGTAAATGGGCATAGCCCATTTACACCGATTGGCCTTTGTTTTTGGGGGTTCATAACTCAAGAAATAGACAGAAACAAACGATAATTCCATACAATTAAACTTGAGGGGCAATAAATTTAAACAATACTTTTCAGAGTTAAAATAAAAACCAGGTCTCATCATGCTTCCTAGTGATATAACTGAATAAAAAAGGCACAGTTGTCTAAAATTCTGTTTGAAATAACAATACATTTCACTGAAACATGTTCTTGTGTCATTAAAAATTTTATTCACCAATGATTTGTGCAAGTTAAAAGGAACATTCACACGAGTGTGTGTATTACTTGGTTTTGCATGACAATATGCATTAAATAATCGATTTACTGCAATACAATATTACAACACTGCTTCTCACAGTGTGATGTAAGATCAATCACCTATCTTTCGAGATTTTAGCAAAAAAACAGGCTTGAAAATGCATGTCAAACAAGAGGCCCCACGTGGCCTTAATCGCTCACCTGACAAAGTGACTCTAAGAAGTATTTTAGGTCACCTTCACCATGTCATGCCTCATCAACATTAATTGGTTGAGTGATAGATTTTGTTTGAAGTTCAACATTTGTTACCTAAAATTAGTTTTATTTAAAATCATTGGTGTGTGGCCAATCTCCAATGATTTTTAATAAAGCAAATTTATCTCTGCAGACAAACTGGTTTAGCATGAAGCACAAACAAGGAATGTGAAGAGATAGCCTTGGACATCTCTCCCCAACTGTGGATATCTTCCATGCGCTACATGTATATATTTGCATGCAAGAAAACAAAAATTTTCACAAATTTTTTTTTTTTTTATCATCATTGGAACAAGCTCAAACAGCTTATTCCAATAGGGGTATGGGAAGATCAGGTATATTTTTGAGACAGAAATGTGAATATATAAATAATGGTGTTTTTTTGTGAATGATGCTGGAGAATTTTGCGTAAAGATATGGTAAATGGTTTGTTCTAGATACAGAATGATGTAAAAGTATTTAAATTTGGTTAGGCAAGTTATTCCTATAATGCATTTAAAAATTGAAGTAACTGTTTTTTTGCTGACGAACTTTTAGATGTGTGTGTCTGTGTTTGTGTGTGTGTGTGTGTGTGTTTGTGTGTGTGTGTTTGTGGGGGGGGGGGGGGGGGTAAGAGTGTTCTTGCAAACAAAATTCCTGAATAAATGGAAAATTTTATTTTTTGTGTGAAAGACATAGTGCGTGAATGTTGATTGGAACAAGCTTAGAGAGCTCATTTTAATGTGAAGTCATAAAGCTGTGTTTTACGTACGAAATTCTGGAATAACTAAAAAAATTGCTTTTTTGACTCAAAAAGCATGGTGTGCGACCTCTCATTGGAATGAGCTCAAAAAGCTCATTCCAATGGGGTATTTACAAGCGATAAGTACATGTATGTTTAAGAGACAAAAATTAAAATTTGAATAGCGATTTTTGCGAAGAATGCTGACAAGTTTTGGCAGTTATGCTGGTAAAAAGGTAAGATATGCAAAGTGGTTGTTTTTTAGAGGCGACATTTAATTAAGGGGAATTAACCCTTGATTACTGAGGTAACTTCCAAAAGTACTGAAATTTCATGAAGCAATGTGAATAACAGACAACAGTTGCCTAAAAATTTCATGAATAACTAAAATTTTTATTCCTTTGTCTCGAAAACATGGCATATGACCTTTGTTGGAATGAGCTGAATGCGTGTGTTCCAATGAGGGGTCATAAAATTTGAACGAAGATTTGTGTGAATAATGCATTAGTACTGCTAGATTTGGGTAAACGGTTCACCCTGGATACCACCCCTTCTATAGTAGATCTTTTCTGCAAATTTTGTCTAAGATTCTATCAACTTTACAAATAAATACGTTCATGAATCACAATCAGATCCACCCTACAATGTTGCATACCAAATATCAAAAGATTCTGCCTGCTGGATCTGGAGAAGAAGATTTTTTAAGAAATATGCCTGAAACGCACTAAGTTAAAATTTGGGCTCCTATACGGAGCCCAAATATAAACCCAGGGGGCCGATTTGAACAAACTTGAATCAGATCCACCCCACAATGTTGCTTACCAAATATGAAAAGATTCTGAAGCTGGATCTGGAGAAGAAGATTTTTTAAGAAATTTGCCTGAAATGCACTAAGTTCGAATTCGAGCTTCTATAGTGAGCCCAAATATGAAACTAGGAAGCCGATTTGAACAAACTTGAATCAGATCCACCCCACAATGCTGCATACCAAATATCAAAAGATTCTGCCTGCTGGATCTGGAGAAGAAGATTTTTTAATAAATTTGCCCGAAATGCACTAAGTGCGAATTCGGGCTTCTATATTAAGCCCAAATATGAATCCAGGGGGCCGATTTGAACAAACTTGAATCAGATCCACCCCGCAATGTTGCATACCAAATATCAAAAGATTCTGCCTGCTGGATCTGGAGAAGAAGATTTTTGAAGAAATTTGCCTGAAATGCACTAAGTGCGAATTCGGGCTTCTATATTAAGCCCAAATATGAATCCAGGGGGCCGATTTGAACAAACTTGAATCAGATCCACCCCGCAATGTTGCATACCAAATATCAAAAGATTCTGCCTGCTGGATCTGGAGAAGAAGATTTTTGAAGAAATTTGCCCGAAATGCACTAAGTTTGAATTCGAGCTTCTATAGTGAGCCCAAATATGAATCCAGGGGGCTGATTTGAACAAACTTGAATCAGATCCACCCCGCAATGTTGCATACCAAATATCAAAAGATTCTGCCTGCTGGATCTGGAGAAGATGATTTTTAAGAAATTTGCCTGAAATGCACTAAGTTCGAATTCGAGCTTCTATAGTGAGCCCAAATATGAATCTAGGAAGCCGATTTGAACAAACTTGAATCAGATCCACCCCACAATGTTGCATACCAAATATCAAAAGATTCTGCCTGCTGGATCTGGAGAAGAAGATTTTTTAATAAATTTGCTTGAAATGCACTAAGTTCAAATTTGGGCTCCTATACTGAGCCCAAATATAAACCCAGGGGGCCGATTTGAACAAACTTGAATCAGATCCACCCCACAATGTTGCTTACCAAATATGAAAAGATTCTGCCTGCTGGATCTGGAGAAGAAGATTTTTTAAGAAATTTGCATGAAATGCACTAAGTTCAAATTCGAGCTTCTATAGTGAGCCCAAATATGAATCTAGGAAGCCGATTTGAACAAACTTGAATCGGATCCACCCCACAATGTTGCATACCAAATATCAAAAGATTCTGCCTTCTGGATCTGGAGAAGAAGATTTTTTAAGAAATTTGCCTAAATGCACTAAGTTCGAAATCGGGCTCCTATACTGAGCCCAAATATGAACCCAGGGGGCCGATTTGAACAAACTTGAATCAGATCCACCCTACAATGTTGCATACCAAATATCAAAAGATTCTGCCTGCTGGATCTGGAGAAGAAGATTTTTTAAGAAATTTGCCTGAAATGCACTAAGTTCGAAATCGGGCTCCTATACTGAGCCCAAATATTAACCCAGGGGACGATTTGAACAATCTTGAATCAGATCCACCCCACAATGTTGCTTACCAAATATGAAAAGATTCTGCCTGCTGGATCTGGAGAAGAAGATTTTTTAAGAAATTTGCCTGAAATGCACTAAGTTCGAATTCGGGCTTCTATAGTAAGCCCAAATATGTATCCAGGGGGCCGATTTGAACAAACTTGAATCAGATCTACCCCGCAACATTGCATACCAAATATCAAAAGATTCTGCCTGCTGGATCTGGAGAAGAAGATTTTTGAAGAAATTTGCCTGAAATGCACTAAATTCGAATTCGAACTCCTATAGTGAGCCCAAATATGAATCTAGGGAGCCGATTTGAACAAACTTGAATCAGATCTACCCTACAATGTTGCATACCAAATATCAAAAGATTCTGCCTGCTGGATCTGGAGAAGAAGATTTTCAAAGAAATTTGCCTGAAATGCAGTAAGTTCAAATTTGGGCTCCTATACTGAACCCAAATATAAACCCAGGGGGCCGATTTGAACAAACTTGAATCAGATCCACCCCACAATGTTGCATACCAAATATCAAAAGATTCTGCCTGCTGGATCTGGAGAAGAAGATTTTTTAAGAAATTTGCCTGAAATGCACTAAGTTCGAAATCGGGCTCCTATACTGAGCCCAAATATGAACCCAGGGGGCCGATTTGAACAAACTTGAATCAGATCCACCCTACAATGTTGCATACCAAATATCAAAAGATTCTGCCTGCTGGATCTGGAGAAGAAGATTTTTTAATGTTTTTCCCATTGCCTACAGTGTTAAAAAGTGCTGACTCAGCACTTTTTCAAAGTCCCGAAACTGTACCCTATGATAAAACCGATGGCAATTTTTTTTTACCAATCCTTTCTGTTGGTCCTAAGGAAGCTGCACACCAAATAAAAATTCTCAGTGCCGTGCAGTTTTGGAGATATGGGCGTTTTAAATTTTTTCTATTTTTAGCTCCTGCGGTTCCCACGGGGCTGCGGGAAAATTTTTTTTTGCATAAATCAAGTACTCATGACCCAATAAGCCCTCACATAAAATTTGGTTCAAATCAGCCTCTCGGTTTGGAAAATAGAAATTTTGGGCGGGGCAAAAAATTTTGCCCCTCTCATAACAACGTCAAGTATAGCCCCACAAACTTCTCTTGAACAAATCTGAGTCTACACCTCAAAAGGAAGCTGCACACCAAATATCAAGTCTCTGCTACTGCTGGTTCATGAGAAGAAGATTTACAAAGATTTTGGTGCCCCTTGGGGGTGTGGCACCACCCAGGAGGAGGGGCAACTTCATTTGAACAAATCTGAATTGGCATTAGGTAATAAACATTTAGCCAACATTTGAATAAAATTGGGCTAGTGGTTTAGGAGGAGAAGTCGATAATGTAAAGTTAACGCCGGACGGACGACGGACGCCGGACGACGGACGACGGACAGAAAGTGATTAGTTAAGCTCCCCTTGAGCTTCGCTCAGGTGAGCTAAAAACATCGAAATTACTACATCTTGAGTACTAATGCAGAATTCATGGAGAATGTCTCACAATATGTTTAGTAACCCAATAACATGACTATCTGTAAAATGTTGTCAGTTCAGGTGCCCATTGGCAGAGATTCAGTGACAACCCTTATCAGAGTAAAGTAATAAGGCTAGATGTAAACACCTGTTATAACAATCAGTTTTAAAGATAAGAATATCATTATCCAAAAACAATAAAATATAAAGCACTCCACTAAACAATGTCTCCAACAAATGAAAGTGTCAATGACACTGTAGGTCAACTTGTTAAGACATGTTATTTATAGTATGTGACACAGCAATGACAAACATCTAGGTAATGACCTGATAAAAAAGGTACATATAAAGTATTGTAACGGTCTGTACATAAATACTGACCGTAGCCTGTAACAAATGTATAGGTAAAGTATTGTAAAGGTGGGTGACAGTCAGATGCTAAACTAGAAAAGAAATCTTTTGAGTCCCAGAGTGGGTCTGACTGAAACCCAAAATATTTGTTCTCATAGCACAGTGATAACAAAGGCACCCCAAAACACACTCGTACCTGTCCCAAGGTGAAAACAAAGGTACCCAAGAAGTTTTGTGAAGATCAGTTCATAAATACGAGCTGTATAGAAGTTGTGACAAAAAACTGATTGGACCTAATTTCGGTACAAAATGGCCACTGGCAGCCATCTTGAATTTTGGACCGCACCCAGAAACACTAGTTCTCGTCCCAAGGTGATAACAAAGGTACCCAAGAAGTTTCGTGAAGATTGGTTGATAAATACAGCCTCTAGCCCGAGCCGTATTGACATGTGCACTTACAGTGTAGAAGTAGCACTGAATAAATCAAAGTTCATCTAATTTGCATAATTTCTGCATGACAAAAAAACCCGTACTATATGTGATGTATTCCATGTTACTAAACATTCACACAAAAAATTATTCAAATCAGCGCTTTCATATGGAAGTTCTGTGCAAAAATCTGATTGTACCTAATTTTGTACAAAATGGCTGCCATCGGCCATCTTGAATTTCGGACCGAACCCAAAAACACTTGTTCTCGTCCCACGGTGATACCAAAGGTACCCAAGAAGTTTCGTAAAGATTGGTTCATAAATACGGCCTCTAGCCTGAGCCGTATTGGCATTTGCACTTACAGTGCTGAAAGTAACACTAAATACATCAAAGTCTAATTTGCATAATTTACGCACAAGAAAAAAAAACGTATTATATGTGATGTATCCCATGGTACTAAACATTCATACAAAAAATTATTCAAATCAACTATTTCATATGGAAGTTCTGCACAAAAATCTGATTGCATCTAATTTTGTACAAAATGGCTGCCAGCGGCCAACTTGAATTTCGGATCGGACCCAAAAACACTCGTTCTCGTCCCACGGTCATAACAAAGGTACCCAAGAAGTTTCGTAAAGATCGGTTCATAAATACGGCTCTAGCCCGAGCCGTATTGAATTGTTGACGGACAGACGGTCATGGCATAAGCTCAAATTTGGCTTCGCCAAACTTGAGCTAAAAAGGAAATCGGTGCAGTAGAGCCCTGTTAATTGAATAGTCACTTTGCCAATTGCAATTTTTTAATTTATGGGAGTATTCTATTAACAAGGATTTGTCACTTTCCTGTATTATCAAGATAAACTGAGCAGTTATTCTATGAGCTCTGTCAAAACGAGATGTTATAGATTAAATGCCTATACTAGACATAGTGTGGCCAAATGGATGGATCTATAAACAAGGGCAATTCAGTGATTATCAGGGAAGTTTCTCCACATATTCCAAGCTATTTTATTCAATTAACAGGAGTTTACTCTGTACTCCTTATGCAATGAACAGGTTAAATTTGTTCTGAAGGCAAAGTTAACAGTTTTATATTTGGAAGTTATAGTAAATTAACAAGATTATTCAATTAAGAGATAACCAATTAAGTGGGCTTCACTATATTCAAATTAACCTTCATTATTATCCACAGTTTCCACCGATACCACATCAACATCTTCATCTGCTGGCCAAACAGGTGCTCTTAAACCTGAAAGGAAAAAATTCAGTATGCACTCTATCTACTTACATCAAACTCATATTCAGTTACCGATATTTCTTCTGTTATTCAACACTTTTAGCATCGGTGGTTATTTTGAGATAACACAACTACAAGAGGCCTGTCACGCCTAGAGAGCTCCGCTGAGAATAATTGATGACACACCGTCTATTGATAATACATATTGTTATGAAGTTTGGTGTAAAAATATTCAGCGGTTCAGAAATTATGGCTTGAACAAACAAATATCAAAAAGATTTTCTTGATCCTGTGACCTTGACCCTGTGGATTAACAGACCGCTGAATAATTGATGACACACCGTCTATTGATAATACATATTGTTATGAAGTTTGGTGGAAAAATATTCAGCGGTTTAGAAATTATGGATCGGACAAATAAAATGTTGACGACGGATGGACGGACGGACGGACAGATGGACGACGGACGAATCAGTATAAGAAAAGCTCTGCTGACTTTGTCAGCGGAGCTAATAAAGTTAAGTTTAGCCAGTCAATGATAATAATGGTGCCCTCTTTAGAGGGGTAATATACCAGCAAAGTAAATAACTACTACTCCCTTCGTGAGGCTCCGAGAGGGAAGAAAGATGTGTTTTGAGTGTAGTATGCCTCTTCTAAGCAAAGATTGAACAAGCATTTACAATGGGATACTAAAATAAGCTAAACCTGACAACAAAGTGGAGATTTAATAAGAAAATTATCATTATTTTAGTGGTTATAGGATTCCTGCAGGCAAGGTCTGATAAAATTCATGGCCATTACTCGACATTTTTGAGCAATCTTTCAAGGCTCTACAACAAATTCAAGGATTTTCAAGGCCCCCACCTTCACTAGTCCTAAGTAGGATCCTCCAGTCATTACCCCTTCCTCCCACTTCCCTACAGAGGAGTGGTGAGCAACTGACTGACTCCCCAACATACAAACTCCGCACAGACAGGGTAGCATTGGTTGAAGGCAAGTGCACCAGTAGCGTGCAGTATGGCTTGGTACACAGCCCATGGACACAACACAATTAAAGCTAGTCAGGATCAAACCATAGACCTCTAGGTGTGAAGTCAGATATAACCACTGATCCACTGTGCTCCCCATACAAATGGATTTGGTTATAACCCTCTACACACTGATGTCAAAATAACAAAATTTCAAACACCACATTTTTCCCATAATCCTTTATCCAACGTAAAACCGGAGAGCGCGATTCTCAAAAAACGCCAATTAATTTTCATTATTTTTTCTCCAAAACATAGGTTATAACCCCTTGTTGGAATGAGCTCGTTCCAATGAGGGGTCATAATCTATGTTTTTAAGACAAACTAGAACTATCACTGAAGGTGATTAATACCCCCGCTTTGGGTTTTTAGAGGAATGCACTTCTGATCATGTAGATGAAGGCCATAAGGAAATGTATACATAAAGATCATTTTTTAGGCTTTTCCCTCTGGAAAAGACTATTGTTTTTCTACGGATTATTATTTTTTTTTTTTTTTGGGTTTTTTTTTTTTTTTTTTTTTTTTTCCACACATTTTTGTCCGTACGATTCAGAAGCCATTTTCGAACCGATTTTCACACAATTTGGCACACGCATAGAGTGGCAAAAAATCTAAAAATGTACCGAAGCGGAATTTTCGATTTAACCCTTATTTCGCCAGAATTGGCAAAAAACTGCCAAAATTGGGGTTTATCGGCACTTTCTCGAAACACGTCTTTAGGATTTTTTTTAAATATTCAAAATTACTAGACCTGCCTATGATACAACCTTTGATACACACGACATATTAGGCGATGCATATGGTAACCCTCCACAGGCTGCCAAACATCGAAATTTTGATGAAATGGGCCGGTTTCAGACCCCCACAGCACCCAAACGATACCCGAGAGGTAAACATAACTTCCTTTATTGGAAGTGGAATTCACCGAGGATCATTTTTGTAAGTAATAAGGGTGTTCAGAAAACCAAGTGTTAACCCGTTTTGGGCTGGTTAAACAGCAATACCCCAAAAAAGCTCAAAACTTCATGTTTTCCGTGGATTTCTCTCAACGAGTCTTGTAGATTTTCAAGAAAAATTGGTCACTCTCAGGTCTTGGTGTGACATTACAAGTTGCATGGATAAAATATTCCGGTCAGCATTAGTTAACCCTCCCCGAGCTGCTAAACGTAAAAATTGTGATAAAATGGGCTGTTTTTAGACACCAACAGCACCCAAACGATATACCAGAGAGAAAGGGGCCTTCATTTATCGGACGCAAAATTGATCGGAAAATATTTTTGAAAGTGGTAAGGGTATTCAAAATTTGACGTCTTAACCCATTTTGGGCTGGTTAAAGAGAGATACCCATTAAAATCTTGAAATACCCATTTTCTGTGGATTTCTCTAACAACATATTGTAGGTTTTCAAGAAAAATCGGCTATTTGCAGGTCTTGGTGTGACATTACAAGTCGCATGAACAAAATATTCCGGTCAGCATTAGTTAACCCTCCCCGGGCTGCTGAAGGTCAAAATTGCGATAAAATGGGCTGTTTTTGCACACCAATAGCACCCAAAGGGTACACCACAAAGAAAAGTGCCTTCTTTTATCGCGCATACAATTTATACAGAAACATTTTTGTAAGTAGTAAAGGTATTCAAAAGTCGACGTCTTAACCCATTTTGGACAGGCTAAAGAGAGATATCCCTTGAAAGCTTTAAATTCCCATTTTCTGTGAATGTCCCTAACGGTAACTTGTAGGGTTTCAAGACAAATTGACTATTCGTAGGTCTTTATGTGACATTACAAGTTGCGTGGACAAAATACTCCGGTGAGCGTTTTTTAACCATCTACCAGCTGCCAAGCAACGTAATGTTGTTAACATGGGACTGTTTTCAGACACGCACAGCACCTAATGTATACATGAGAGATAAACATAATCTCCTTTGTTTGAAGTGGAATTCACAGAGGACCATTTTTGTAAGTAATAAAGGTATTCAAAAAGCCAAGCGTTAACCCCTGTTGGGGAGGTTAACAGGGATACCCATCAAAAGCTTTAAAAGTTAAAAAATTTATAGTAATTTCTATATTTTTTATACTTACCAATGACCCAGACATAGCTGGTGCTAACTCTTAAAATATAGGGCCAAACACAAATTTTGCCCCCCAATCCCCAAAATTTGCATCTATAACCAAAGAAAACATGTCCTGAAAGGCCCTCCACACTTTGCCTCTACTGCGCATGCGCAGTGTCAAGGACGTTCCGAAATTGGCGCCATTAATCATTCTAAAAACCAGTGCCTGGTAAGCGCTATGTACTCAGCGGGGAGGCAAGAGTTCCCAACTCCTGGGAGGGCCATCCCCGTCTGGGTCATTGGTAAGTATAAAAAATATAGAAATTACTATAAATTTTTTAACATTTTTATACTGTACCAATGACCCAGACATAGCTGAATAGTAAAAAGGCTGGAGGGCCAAGGACATAGAGCAAAATGGAATACGCTCAATAATATAAAATAGAGTCATCCCCTGTAGGGAAAAAGAAGTAATAGGCCTTACATGTATCTTTCTTATTTATGATAAATTAGAAAGATACAACACCTTCCAAAATTGAGCTTCATACATCCATGTACTCTATTAATATCCAATATAATCCTTATACTAGTAATTTTTAAAGTAAGCCAATAAATAAAGTAAGTCTAGAGAATAGAGACTCTTATACTCCTAAAAGTGTCTGAGGATTGCATAATCATGTCCGTTGACATATGCAATAATCAAAAGCTATACTTTAAAAACTAAGACTTGAATGAATTTTAAAAACCTAAACTTCTCACTAAACAACCATCCCAATAACAGCTCAGAATTACTAACTCCGGAGGAGGTATCCCCTTGTTTTCATAGTAAAACAGGTGAACCAAGGGAACACCCTCCCCCCCCCCCCCCTTTTTCTTGCCCTGGGTCAAATAGCCCAGAGCGAAGAGGGCAGCAGAACGGAGACACTGCCGAAACAGACAGCCTACCTAGCTATAGTAGCAACTGTTAAGTGAATGACATTCTGAGCAGTAGATAATAGACCTAACAATAGAGGCCTCCAGAAATGGACTCGATATTTCCGAGATAAAAATTCATGAATGTGGATGGCTGAGCGCAATGAGCGGCCTTCAAAAATCTATAATAGCGACACTATTAATGTAAGCCCAAGATGTAGAAGAACTCTTACTTCATGAGCCGAAATCTTAAGCACAACTGCTAAGTCAATGATATACCATAAGCAGTACCGATAGTTAATAGAATCCATTAACAATAGAATGGAGCGTAACGTCCTTCTACTAGGCATCAAAGACAGAAGAAGCTTACGCCCATAGTAATAAACAGATATCTGTTTATAAATACATAAACTCTACCCGGAAAGAGTAAAGGCCTATGCCCGTACGAAGACGGAAGGACCTTAAAAACAATAGGTTCCGGATATTAGGAGCCTAACTCTTATGCAAAAATCCAACCTAAATAGTAACGGAAGTAGTGATTCCGAAACTACGAAAGTGAAAATCATCCATCGATAGTGCATGAAACTCACTGACTCTACAGTAAAAGAGAAACCAACAGAATTACTGTCTAAAAGGTCAGAATTTGAAAACTACTGTTTCCAGAGGCTCAAATGATTACTTAGCTAAATAAGAACCGAAGTTAAAATCCATATAGGAATTTAATCTAAAGATTCTAAGTCTATTTATCAAAAAGTTACTAACTGACTTAGATAAAGAGACATGACTCAATTGTAAACTATCGTAGAGTGCATAGGTATGAGGTAACATAAACCTATAACCTTAATAATAACAGGCTGCAGTAGATCTTGTGAAACAAGTATACTAAAAAATTGCAATGAGTAGTATGGAGGGATCAACAATAAGAACATAATGATCCCTACACCAACGACGGAAGAGCCTCCACTTTAGCCGCATAGAATAGCGAAGAAGAGGATCTCCTATAGTAAGAAATCGCGTCCAAAGCTCGTCCAGTACAATGCTTACAATGCAATACGGACCACACAACGGAATACATGAAGGTTGCGACCTTGCGGGTTGTGATAAAGAAGACACGATTTACCCAGTGAAAAAAGATCCTCACATTGAGGAAGATTTCACGTTAAGACCCACAGTAGACAAGAGAGTAAATTACCCATGATCTCTGTGAAGATAGAGATGCTATCAACAGAAATGTATTGTGGTTGTTTATCTTAGCAATACCTGCTGAAACAACAGCGCCGGAGGATACGCGTATCCTATCATTCCGTCCTATAGATCAATAGAGCGTTAACAACATTAGCTCAGAGATCTGGACAAGCCAACACATACGTCTGCAATTGATTAGCAAGCTGTGTCGTAAATAAATCATCATTGGGCGCTCCCATAGATAGCAAATCTGATTGAATACTTGTTTGTTGAGAGTCCATTCTGACAGCAACAAGCGACCCGTAAGTGAACGGGAGTCCGGTAAAACAATCAGATGACCCGGAATATGACGGACCAAAACAGAACTTGGTGTACTATAACCAACAGACGGATTCTTTCCATTAAATTGAATAACGGAAACGAAAGAGTGCCTCCCTGGTTCCGGAGATACGCCACTACTGTCGAATTAAAGGACAGGATTTGGGCATGCGTTTCTGAATAATTTTCATGCAATGACATAAAGCAAGCCTAAAAAACATTATTCCGCGGAAGAAAACTGGTTGCTAAGAGACTGCGGAACCCAAAGACCCTGGCACTTCGAATCTGTAGGGATCAGTATTATATCCCAATCTGTTTGACTGGCAACCGTCATAACAGCCACACTCGGGTCCGGCAACTGCGGTGGCACTCTCTGAGTCAACCACCGAATGTTTGCCCCAGTCTGAATCTCTTGTAACACTAGATAGACAAGAGAACGTGTAAATCGAGCAATTCATGGATTGCCGAAAAGTTGCCGTCGAAGAGAAGCTCCTCCGAGAACGAAGCGACTCTGAGAGAGTTCTTAACCTTACTATCCACGCGTGTGGATGTAGCTAGGGCTGCGTCACGTCTAACCAACTCCAATCAGCCACTGAAGGGCGGAGTTATACGTGAACAAACTACTGCCCTCAAAAGAAAATACATTGAGAATAAAATCCCGTAAATCTTTTCTTGAAGACGTAATGATAACGCCTCAGTAAGGCGGATTACGTATGAAAAAGCGTCTAAGTTAAGTCTACTATACATCATGTCGTTTCCAACATTGAAGTTGGAAAAGACATAAACGGCGAAAAAGAATATTTCCAGTCTTTAACCACACCGTCTAGACGCATATGAACTCTCGGTATGCCCTGCTCTGCCAAAATAAACTATTCGTATAAATGATAAAACGGCAGAAATGAGCAACGCGGACAAGAAACTAAACTATCATGCTTGGTAGCAGGCTTGTATGTATATATAGCGTCGAAAAATAAAACACATGTTGTAATGACATTATTGGACTGCGTCGGTAAGTCAGGGACAATGTCCCTGAACCGATCGAAAAATCCGAGTCCAATGACGCTATAAGTCTTTTATCCAAGATCGCAGCAATGAAGTCTGAAATAACAATCACTGGAAGATAATGCCAGAAGATATGAAAGGCAGCTTCCGATACTACTAAAGGGAAAACTCGAAATCTTTCGAATCCCTTTCGCCATCCTGTCGGACCCTATAAAGCGTTCGGTCGTCTGTACCTGATGTAACCGCGGACCGCACCGACCCAGCGCCGTCGGATAATTCCTGATTCGACTAAGAAACTGTCAATTGCTGGGATGCTGCGAAACAACTGTGCTTACTCGGATAGCACGACCGTCACTGAGGCCTGAGGAGAAGTGGTCCTACAATGCATTGCCGCTGGAAGCTCCGTGATCGTTACCCCGTGCATACTACCAATATGCGAGCGAACGGAGTGTATAGGCCTCGTGTCCCTTGGCAAACGGATGGCGCGACCTATTCGCCGTGGAATCACTGAATGACGAAACTGATCGGATACTCGAGGTCACGTAGCCAATGTGTGGTCGTGTGCCCTGCTGTGAGGATGAGGAAGCATTAAGGACAGTCTCTCGGACTGTCAATATAACAGAGCGTCCCGACTGACAGACATATGCTCCGAATGTAAAATATCTGAACCACAACATGCGGTCCCCTATGTTGTTGGACGAGAGAGGGACCTCTCTCGCTCACAGCCCGGCCGGACCTGGACAAGCCAGGAACCGGACTAACAGGCTTCCTCCGATCTGTCCTCAATCTGCCGTCACTGGGTGAGTACTAAAGTAATTAAAGTGCTCGCATCACCCAAATCTCCTTCCTAGACCGCAACGGACGAACCCGGCAGCCGAACCATTCGATGAATGTACGCTACACCGGGTGAGCTAGCGAATGTCACTCCGTAGGCGATAGACATATTCCATGAGCACTTATTGCCGCTAGCTCTTCATTAACTATGACGACAGAGGCACACTTTTGAAAGACATCTTCGTAACTTTGCGAACAAGAAACCAGAAATGCTTGGTTATAGCAAGCATAAAATAATAAAATATATAGCGTCGTTCAATAATTCGAAAGTTTGTGTGACATTATTGGACTATGTCGGAACTGAGGGACGATGTCCCTGAACCGAACCAAAAATTTCTAAGTCCACCGACGCTATCAGTTTCTTATCCGGCATCGCAGCATTCTGGTCCGACGAAAGAAGCTGTAGAAGACCAAGTCAGATGACATACACAACAGCATATGTTGTTGCGAAAGGGAAAGCTCGAAATCCTTCAAATCCCTTTCGGTATCCCGTCGGACCGGATGAAATTTTCGGACGTCCGTACCCGCTTCCGCAGAGCGTCCCGACCCAGCATCGTCGGATAAAAAATATGCGACAGATTCAGTTGATGCTGGGATGCTGCGATAAACTGTGCTATTTAGGAAAGCACGTCCGTTCCCGAGGCCTGTGCAGTAGCGGTCTTACGATGCATTGCCGCCGGAAGCTCCGTGTACGTTGACTCCCGTACACTTCCTATGCGAACGTCCGGAGTCTGCAGGCCTCGTGTCCCTGGCTACCGGATGGTGTGACCTGGTCGCCGATGAATCTCTGACTGGCGAAGCTGACTGGATATCCGTGGTCACGTAGCCAAGAGCGGTCGTGTGCGCAACTATGAGAATGAGGAAGCCTTATCGACAGTCTACTCCGGACTGACTATATGTCGGAGCGTCCCGAGCGACGGACGTATGCTCCGAATGCGAAACATTTTGTACCACAACATCTGGGGCCAGATGTTGTTGAACGAGAGAGGGGCCTCTCTCGCTTGCCATCCGGATGGACCGGAACGAGCTATGAACCGGACTAAAAGGCTTCCTCCGTTCTCCCTCCGATCCGCCGTCACTGGGTGTGCATTAGGTTGATTTATAGTGCTCGCATCACAACAATATTCCTTCTAGACCGCAACGGACGAACCCGGCTGCCGAACCATTCGGTGAATGGACGCTACACCGGGCGAGCTAGCGGACGTCAAAGGCCGTTGAACCTACTAGGGTCCTCTTAGGCAATTGGCGTATTTACATGAGCACTTTTCCGCTAGCCCTTCATTAATTGTGACGACGGAGGCACACTGTTGGAAGACATCACAGATACATCACCCTAATCTTGATCGTCTGAAATAGAAATTGATAAAGTAGAGTGACCCTGCGGGGAAAGGACCGGAGTGTCCAATTCCCCAACAACATACCGTGACATACGCTTCCCATATTGTCATCGAAATCATACGATACAGAACAGGAGTTAAAGCGAGTACACTGACCACATATAGAATGATTATAAAGTCAGAGGAACCCTTCCTCTTATTACAATTGATCAATATCCTTTCAATGTGAAAAGAAAACAAGTCCTGGTACTCGCACTAACCCCTGGCAATCAAAATACATAATAATAATATGATCCATTAATATAGAAAAAATAATTGAAATCAAAATATTTTGAAAAAATATTTTTTCAGAACAGCCCAAGTTTCTGAAAAGTAACGTTGAGCCCCAATGGATCCCAAGCCTAAGTGTGGACAAAAATTTTAAAAATATTTTAAACAATTTATTCAACACTTACGAACAATAATAATGTATCTAGATATGATTAAAATAACATCAAGATATTATTTTCCAGAAATCCCCCCCTCACACAGAGGGCTGTTGTAAATGTAAACAATAAGTGTAAAAACACTAAAATAAGACTCCAGGCACCCAGGCCCGAAATCAGTTACCAAAAACACACTATCTGATGCAAAACAGAGACTTCCAGGGAAGAAACTGCAGAACCTCAGATGGTAGATGCAGAACACAACGCCTAACCACCCGTAGGTGAAGACGTAAACATGGGGAAAAGAACAGAATTCATTCTGTTATTCAGCTAAAACTCCCAAGAAAATTTAGTAATAATAATTACAAAAACTATGCCAAAAGCATGGGAGAATAGCAAGGGGGGACTTAAAGGACAGGGAGAGAGGAAAACACTGAAAAATCAGTGTCACTAAATAACCAGAATGACAACAAAATGGCTGCTGCCTCGAAAATAGGTAATTTAACATAATTTCATTAAAAAATTTTAAGTTACAGCCCTGATATTATTCTGTCACACATTTTTCCTCTCCTCCTTCTCTATCCTCCTTAGAATCACCATTTCACTAATATTTATGTGTCTGGCATCATTTAAACTGAGATTTACAAGCACAAAGATCAGTCAGATGTTAACTGATGAAGAGCCAAACTTAGAATGATTAATGGCGCCAATTTCGGAACGTCCTTGACACTGCGCATGCGCAGTAGAGGCGAAGTGTGGAGGGCCTTTCAGGACATGTTTTCTTAGGTTTTAGATGCAAATTTTGGGGATTGGGGGGCAAAATTTGTGTTTGGCCCTATATTTTAAGAGTTAGCACCAGCTATGTCTGGGTCATTGGTACAGTATAAAAATATCGTTTTCCCTGGATTTCTACAAACATTTTGTGGGGTTTTCAGGAGAAAATGGCCGTTGATAGGTCTTGGTGTCATATGACCAGTTGCATGGATCAATTATTCTGGTAGTCATTTGTTAACCCTTCATGGGCTGCTACATGTAAAAAAAAATGAGAAAATAGTCTGTTTTTGGACACCAACAACATCAAATGGAAATGCCACAGAGAAACGTAACTTTTTTTACCGGACGCAAAACTAAAGGGAAACATTGATATTGATATTAAGTTATTAACCCATTCTACCATTAATGATGGGTTTTACCTAAACAATATTTTATCAAACCCAAACCGAGTCATTTGAGACTACTATACTCACCTTTCTCATAACATCAATGAAGGAACTTTAGTGAGACGGTTAAAAACAATTCATCAGACACTGTGGGGTCAAGAAAAATCATGGAATCTAATCGGGAAAAGCCATGATTCTCCAGAATCATAAAGTCTAGTTGTTGTTGAAATTTGTATTTGCATGTGGCCTTCCACAGAACAGCACTGAATACTTATTTATTTATATTTATTATTTATTTATTGATGTTTAAGGTCACATATTTATGGCTAATCATGACCGTGACAGTTTTACGGGTGGAGGAAGCCGGAGTACCCGGAAAGAACCACCGAGCAACGACGAGCAGCTGCCAGCTCCCCAACATCGTAACTCCACATTGCAGGACAGGCAGGGTTAGATTGGTTGAAGACATGCGTACCATCGACGTGCAGTACGCCTTAGTACACGGCGTCATCGTGCCCCCACGTGGGCAATGGGGGTGAAGTGTCTTGCCCAAGGACACAACGACTGAATACTTAAAGAGCCCACACATATATGGTTTACATTTGGAAAAACACATTTACAATGTGCAACACGTATTCAAAATCGGTTCATTAATGATGGTGGAGTTGCACACACAAGAATCCCATTTGAAAACCCATAATAAATCCAAGTTAAAGGGAGATAACCTGGTTAAAATTGTCGCAGATCAAAAATCTTGGAATATGCACATGTTCACTTAGTAGTGATGATGTCTGAAACGTTTTGTCCAAATTGATTGATAAATATAGGAGGAGTTGCACGCACAAGAATTTCATGTAGAAACCCAGAATAAATCTAAGTTAAAGGGAGATAACCTAGTTAAAATTGCTACAGCTCAAAAATTTTGGAATATGCGCATGTTCACTTAGTAGTGATGATGTCTGTAAACTTTCGTCCAAATTGATTGATAAATGTAGGAGGAGTTGCGCACACAAGAATTTCATGCAGAAACCCATATTAAATCAAAGTTCAAGAGAGATAACCTGGTTAAAATTGTCGCAGATCAAAAAGTTTGGAATATGCACATGTTCACTTAGTAGAGATGATGTTTGAAAGGTTTCATCAAAATCGGTTCATTAATGTAGGAGGAGTTGCGCACACAAGAATTTGTTCGAACGGAAAGACATAATAAATCTAAGTCAAAGGGAGATAACCTGGTTAAAATTGTCGCAGATCAAAAATCTTAGAATGTTAAAACATTTATAGTAATTTATATATTTTTTATACTTACCAATGACCCAGACATAGCTGGTGCTAACTCTTAAAATATAGGGCCAAACACAAATTTTGCCCCCCAATCCCCAAAATTTGCATCTAAAACCAAAGAAACCATGTCCTGAATGGCCCTCCACACTTCACCTCTACTGCGCATGCGCAGTGTCAAGGACGTTCCGAAATTGGCGCCATTAATCATTCTAATAACCAGTGCCTGGTAAGCGCTATGTACTCAGCGGGGAGGTAAGAGTTCCCAACTCCTGGGAGGGCCATCCCCGTCTGGGTCATTGGTAAGTATAAAAAATATATAAATTACTATAAATTTTTTAACATTTTTATACTGTACCAATGACCCAGACATAGCTGAATAGTAAAAAGGCTGGAGGGCCAAGGACATAGAGCAAGATGGAATACGCTCAATAATATAAAATAGAGTCATCCCCTCTAGGGAAAAAGAAGTATTAGGCCTTACATGTATCTTTCTTATTTATGATAAATTAGGAAGATACAACACCTTCCAAAATTGAGCATCATACATCCATGTACTCTATTAATATCTAGTATAATCCTTATACTAATAATTTTAAAGTAAGCCCATAAATAAAGTAAGTCTAGAGAATAGAGACTCTTTATACTCCTTAAAAGTGTCTGAGGATTGCATAATCATGTCCGTTGACACGTGCTATATTCAAAAGCTATACTTTAAAAACTAAGACGTGAATGAATTTTTAAAAACATAAACTTCTCACTAAACAACCATCCCAATAACAGCTCAGAATTACTAACTCCGGAGGAGGTATCCCCTTGTTTTCATAGTAAAACAGGTGACCCAAGGGAACACCCTCCCCCCCCCCCCCCTTTTTCTTGCCCTGGGTCAAATAGCCCAGAGCGAAGAGGGCAGCAGAACGGAGTCACTGCCGAAACAGACAGCCTACCTAGCTATAGTAGCAACTGTTAAGTGAATGACATTCTGAGCAGTAGATAATAGACCTAACAATAGAGGCCTCCAGAAATGGACTCAATATTTCTGAGATAAAAAATTCATGAATGTGGATGGCTGAGCGCAATGAGCAGCCTTCAAAAATCTATAATAGCGACACTATTAATGTAAGCCCAAGATGTAGAAGAGCTCTTACTTCATGAGCCGAAATCTTAAGCACAACTGCTAAGTCAATGATATACCATAAGCAGTATCGATAGTTAATTGAATCCATTAGCAATAGAATGGAGCGTAACGCCCTTCTAATAGGCATCAAAGACAGAAGAAGTTTACGCCCGTAGTAATAAACAGATATCTGTTTATAAATACATAAACTCTAACCGGACAGAGTAAAGGCCTATGCCCGTACGAAGACGGAAGGACCTTAATAACAATAGGTTCCGGATATTAGGAGCCTAACTCTTATGCAAAAATCCAACCTAAATAGTAAAGGAAGGAGTGATTCCGAAACTACGAAAGTGAAAATCATCCACCGATAGTACATGAAACTCACTGACTCTTCAGTAAAAGAGAAGCCAACAGAATTACTGTCTAAAAGGTCAGAATTTGAAAACTACTGTTTCCAGAGGCTCAAATGATTACTTAGCTAAATAAGAACCGAAGTTAAATTCCATATAGGAATTTAATCTAATGATTCTAAGTCTATTTATCAAAAAGTTACTAACTGACTTAGATAAAGAGACATAAGACTCAATTGTAAACTATCATAGAGTGCATAGGTATGAGGTAACATAAACCTATAACCTTAATAATAACAGGCTGCAGTAGATCTTGTCAAACAAGTATACTAAAAAGTTGCAATGAGTAGTATGGAGGGATCAACAATATGAACCTAGTGATCCCTACACCAACGACGGAACAGCCTCCACTTTAGCCGCATAGAATAGCGAAGAAGAGGAACTTCTATAGTAAGAAATCGAGTCCAAAGCTTGTCCAGTACAATGCTTACAATGCAATACGGACCACACAACGGAATATGTGAAGGTTGCGACCTTGCGGGTTGTGATAAAGATGACACGATTTTACCCAGCGAAAAAAGATCCTCTCATTGAGGAAGATTTCGCGTTAAGTCCCACAGTAGACATCAGAGTAAATTTACCCACGGTCTCTGTGAAGACAGAGATGCTATCAACAGAAATGTATTGTGGTTGTTTATCTTAGCAATACCTGCTGAAACAACAGCGCCGGAGGATACACATATCCTATCATTCCGTCCTATTAAATCAATAGAGCGTTAACAACATTAGCTCAGAGATCCGGACAAGCCAACACATACGTCTGCAATAGATTAGCAAGCTGTGTCGTAAATAAATATCATTGGGTGCTCCCATTGATAGCAAATCTGATTGAATACTTGTTTGTTGAGAGTCCATTCTGACGGCAACAAGCGACCCATAAGAGAACGGGAGTCCGGTAAAACAATCAGACGACCCGGAATATGACGGACCGAAACAGAACTTGGTGTACTATAACAAACAGAAGGATTCTTTCCATTAAATTGAATAACGGAAACGAATGAGTGCCTCCCTGGTTCCGGAGATACGCCACTACTGTCGAATTAACGGACAGGATTTGGACATGCGTTACTGAATAATGTTCATCCAATGACATAAAGCAATCCAAAAAAAACATTATTCCGCGGAAGATAAGTGCTTGCTTAGAGACTGCGGAACCCAAAGACCCTGGCACTTCGAATCCGTTGGGATCAATATTATATCCCAACCTGTTTGACTGGCAACCGTCATAATTATAACACTCGGATCCGGCAACTGCAGTGGCACTCTCTGAGTCAACCACCGAATGTTTGCCCCAGTCTGAATCTCTTGTAACACTAGATAGACAAGAGAACGTGTAAATCGAGCAATTCATGGACTGCTGAAAAGTTGCCGTCGAAGAGAAGCTTCTCCGAGAACGAAGCGACTCTGAGAGAGTTCTTCACTTTACTATCCACGCGCGTGGATGTAGCTAGGGCTGCGTCACGTCTAACCAACTCCAATCAGCCACTGAAGGGCGGAGTTATACGTGAACAAACTACTGCCCTCAAAAGAAATCACATTGAGGATAATATCCCGTAATTCTTTTCTTGAAGACGTAATGATAACGCCTCAGTAAGGTGGATTACGTATGATAAAGCGTCTAAGTTAAGTCTACTAGACATCATTGTCGTTTCCAACATTGTGGTTGGAAAAGACATAGACGGCGAAAAAGAATATTTCCAGTCTTTAACCACGCCGTCTAGACGCATATGAACTCTCGGTATGCCCTGCTCTGCCAAAATAAATTATTCGTATAAATGATAAAAAGGCAGAAATGAGCATTGCGGACAAGAAACTAAACTATCATGCTTGGTAGCAGTCTTATATGCATATATAGCGTCGATAAATAATACACGTTCTAATGACATTATTGGACTGTGTCGGTAAGTCAGGGACAATGTCCCTGAACCGATCCAAAATTCCGTGTCCAATGATGCTATAAGTCTCTTATCCAACATCGCAGCAATGTAGTCCGAAATAACAATCACTGGAAGATAATGCCAGAAGATATGAATGGCAGCTTCTGATGCTACGAAAGGGAAAACTCGAAATCTTTCAAATCCCTTTCGCCATCCTGTCGGACCCTATAAAGCGTTCGGTCGTCCGTACCTGATGCAACCGCGGACCGCACCGACCCAGCGCCGTCAGATAATTCCTGATTCGACTAAGAAACTGTCGATTGCTGGGATGCTGCGAAAAAACTGTGCTAACTCGGATAGCACGTCCGTCACTGAGGCCTGTGGAGAAGCGGTCCTACAATGCATTGCCGCTGGAAGCTCCGTGATCGTTACCCCGTGCATACTACTAATATGCGAGCGAACGGAGTGTATAGGCCTCGTGTCCCTTGGCTACCGGATGGCGTGACCTATTCGCCGTGGAATCACTGAATGACGAAACTGATCGGATACTCGAGGTCACGTAGCCAATGTGCGGTCGTGTGCCCTGCTGTGAGGATGAGGAAGCATTATCGACAGTCTCTCGGACTGTCAATATAACGGAGCGTCCCGACCGACAGACATATGCTCCGAATGTAAAATATCTGAACCACAACATGCGGTCCCCTATGTTGTTGGACGAGAGAGGGACCTCTCTCGCTCACAGCCCGGCCGGACCTGGACAAGCCAGGAACCGGACTAACAGGCTTCCTCCGATCTGTCCTCAATCCGCCGTCACTGGGTGAGTACTAAAGTAATTATAGTGCTCGCATCACCCAAATCTCCTTCCTAGACCGCAACGGACGAACCCGGCAGCCGAACCATTCGATGAATGTACGCTACACCGGGTGAGCTAGCGAATGTCACTCCGTCGATCCTACAAGGGACCTCTTAGGCGATAGACATATTCCATGAGCACTTATTGCCGCTAGCTCTTCATTAACTATGACGACAGAGGCACACTTTGAAAGACATCTCCATAACTTTGCGAACAAGAAACCAGAAATGCTTGGTAATAGCAAGCATATAATAATAATATATATAGCATCGTTCAATAATTCGAAAGTTTGTGTGACATTATTGGACTATGTCGGAACTGAGGGACGATGTCCCTGAACCGAACCAAAAATTTCTAAGTCCACCGACGCTATCAGTTTCTTATCTGGCATCGCAGCATTCTGGTCCGACGAAAGAAGCTGTAGAAGATCAAGTCAGATGACATACACAACAGCATATGTTGTTGCGAAAGGGAAAGCTGGAAATCCTCCGAATCCCTTTCGGTATCCCGTCGGACCGGATGAAATTTTCGGACGTCCGTACCCGCTTCCGCGGAGCGTCCCGACCCAGCATCGTCGGATGAAAATTATGCGACAGATTCAGTTGATGCTGGGATGCTGCGATAAGCTGTGCTATTTAGGAAAGCACGTCCGTTCCCGAGGCCTGTGCAGTTGCGGTCTTACGATGCATTGCCGCCGGAAGCTCCGTGTACGTTGACTCCCGCACACTTTCCTATGCGAACGTCCGGAGTCTGCAGGCCTCGTGTCCCTGGCTACCGGATGGTGTGACCTGGTCGCCGATGATTCTCTGACTGGCGAAGCTGACTGGATATCCGAGGTCACGTAGCCAAGAGCGGTCGTGTGCGCTACCATGAGAATGAGGAAGCCTTATTGACAGTCTACTCCGGACTGACTATATGTCGGAGCGTCCCGAGCGACGGACGTATGCTCCGAATGCGAAACATTTTGTACCACAACATCTGGGGCCAGATGTTGTTGTACGAGAGAGGGGCCTCTCTCACTCGCCGTCCGGATTTATTTATTTATTGGTGTTTAAGGTCACATACTTATGCACAATGGCTAATCGTGACCGTGACAGTTTTACGGGTGGAGGAAGCCGGAGTACCCGGAGAGAACCACCGAGCAACGACGAGCAGCTGTCAGCTCCCCAACATCGTAACTCTGAACTCTGCACCGCAGCACAGGCAGGGTTAGATTGGTTGAAGACATGCGCACCATCGACGTGCAGTACGCCTCAGTACACAGCGTCATCGTGCCCCCATGTAGGCAATCGGGGTGAAGTGTCTTGCCCAAGGACACAACGCGGTTGCCGCAGGTGGGATTCGAACCGAGGACCTCTCGGCTTGCAGCCTGCACCTCTACCAACTGAGCCACTGCGCCCCCCACCGTCCGGATGGACCAGAACGAGCTATGAACCGGACTAAAAGGCTTCCTCCGTTCTCCCTCTAATCCACCGTCACTGGGTGTGCATTTGGTTAATTTATAGTGCTCGCATCACCCCAAAACTCCTTCTAGACTGCAACGGACGAACCCGGCTGCCGAACCATTCGATGAATGGACGCTACACCGGGCGAGCTAGTGGACGTCAAAGGCCGTCGAACCTACTAGGGTCCTCTTAGGCAATTGGCGTATTTACATGAGCACTTTTCCGCTAGCCCTTCATTAATTGTGACGACGGAGGCACACTGTTGGAAGACATCACAGAAACATCACCCTAATCTTGATCGTCTGAAATAGAAATTGATAAAAGTAGAGTGACCCTGCGGGGAAAGGACCGGAGTGTCCAATTCCCCACTAACATACCGTGACATACGCTTCCCATGTTGTCATCGAAATCATACGATACAGAACAGGAGTTAATGCGAGTACACTGACCACATATAGAATGATTATAAAAGTCAGAGGAAGACTTCCTCTTATTACAATTGATCAAAATCCTTTCAATGTGAAAAGAAAACAAAGTCCTGGTACTCGCACCAACCCCTGGCAATCAAAATACATAATAATAATATGATCCATTAATATAGAAAAAATAATTGAAATCAAAATATTTTGAAAAAATATTTTTTCAGAACAGCCCAAGTTTCTGAAAAGTAACGTTGAGCCCCAATGGATCCCAAGCCTAAGTGTGGACAAAAATTTTAAAAATATTTTAAACAATTTATTCAACACTTACGAACAATAATAATGTATCTAGTTATGATTAAAATAACATCAAGATATTATTTTCAAGAAATCCCCCCCTAACACAGAGGGCTGTTGTAAATGTAAACAATGAGTGTAAAAACACTAAAAAAAGACTCCAGGCACCAGGCCCGGAATCAGTTACCAAAAATACACTATCTGATGCAAAACAGAGACTTCCAGGGAAAAAACTGCAGAACCTCAGATGGTAGATGCAGAACACAACGCCTAACCACCCGTAGGTGAAGACGTAAACATGGGGAAAAGAACAGAATTCATTCTGTTATTCAGCTAAAACTCCCAAGAAATTTTAGTAATAATAATTACAGAAACTATGCCAAAAGCATGGGAGAATAGCAAGAGGGGACTTAAAGGAAAGGGAGAGAGGAAAACACTGAAAAATCAGTGTAACTAAATAACCAGAATGACAACAAAATGGCTGCTGCCTCGAAAATAGGTAACTTAACATAATTTCATTAAAAAAATTTAAGTTACAGCCCTGATATTATTCTGTCACACATTTTTCCTCTCCTCCTTCTCTATCCTCCTTAGAATCACCATTTCACTAATATTTATGTGTCTGGCATCATTTAAACTGAGATTTACAAGCACAAAGATCAGTCAGATGTTAACTGATGAAGGGCCAAACTTAGAATGATTAATGGCGCCAATTTCGGAACGTCCTTGACACTGAGCATGCGCAGTAGAGGTGAAGTGTGGAGGGCCATTCATGACATGTTTTCTTTGGTTTTAGATGCAAATTTTGGGGATTGGGGGGCAAAATTTGTGTTTGGCCCTATATTTTAAGAGTTAGCACCAGCTATGTCTGGGTCATTGGTACAGTATAAAAATATGTGCATGTTCACTTAGTAGTGATGATGTCTGAAAAGTTTTGTCCAAATTGATTGATAAATGTAGGAGGAGTTGCGCACACAAGAATTTCATGTAGAAACCCATATTAAATCAAAGTTCAAGAGAGATAACCTGGTTAAAACTGTCGCAGATTAAAAAGTTTGGAATATGCACATGTTCACTTAGTAGAGATGATGTTTGAAAGGTTTCATCAAAATCGGTTCATTAATGTAGGAGGAGTTGCGCACACAAGAATTTGTTCGGATGGAAAGACACAATAAATCTAAGTCAAAGGGAGATAACCTGGTTAAAATTGTCGCAGATCAAAAATCTTGGAATATGCGCATGTTCACTTCGTAGTGATGATGTCTGAAAAGTTTTGTCCAAATTGATTGATAAATGTAGGAGGAGTTGCGCACACAAGAATTTCATATAGAAACCCATATTAAATCAAAGTTCAAGAAAGATAACCTGGTTAAAATTGTCGCAAATCAATAAGTTTGGAATATGCACATGTTCACTTAGTAGAGATGAAGGTTTCATCAAAATCGGTTCATTAATGTAGGAGGAGTTGCGCACACAAGAATTTGTCTGGACGGAAAGACGTATGGGCGGACGGACGGACGTACAGGGCGATTCCTATATAGCCCCCACTTCTTCGAAGCGGGGGTATAAAAATGAAATTTTTTTAGTTATTCAAGAAATGTTTTTGCAAGTGTCATCTGCTTTTCATGTTAGGTAAAGGCTTAATGCATCTAGAAACTGAATCAATTCCATATTTTTTTTTACAGAGCTCAAGGAGATCTGTCAAACAAGATTGAATAGATTAGATTCCAAGCTGTATTATAGGAATTTTTTTTTATATTTTACCCTCAGTGTTGAGCGGGTTAAGCTTTGGCAACATTCACAGACTCTGCAAGTGAAATTTAATCTGTGTTGATAGTGGCATGTAGGACACAGTCGATGCATATTGAATTTTCTGGAGACCTGTGAATTTGTTTCATCCTTTTATTGTGGCAAGTGAGCCATAATGTACATTTTGAGCTTAACCCTTTCGCAACTCAGCCAAACCGACCCCCCAGACTTGGGATATTGGGGTTAATTTCGGGATCATCTCGTCCATTAGATAAAGGTATAAAACGTTTCATTCATTTGGATTGTCAGGTAAGTCAAGATTTATCTTCCCAGCTTCAGCGCATGGGATATTTAGTGGAACAAAATCTGTGCATTTTTCCCATTGAAAACTTGGACCAATTCCACGACCACGCCAGCTCCCTCGTATTCTGCCATGTCCCTGACCAGCACTTCTTTTCCTGCAGCGTCCCCTCCCACTGGCCAGTCCTATTCCACTCCGTCATCTGGATTATTACTGGCAACATCATCTGAACGTCCAGCACTCATAGTAGTGTCATATGTGTCAGCTTGATTTGAGCCAGACTGTACCGCAGAATCCTTTTTCCACGTTGCTATCAATTGTCATCTTCGTCCGTGGAATTACTGTGAGGTGCAATATGGCCTAAAACTGTAGCCAATCAACTAAAGGGAAACAACTCTAAATTCATGAAATTACTTCTGTGGACTGATAGAGATAGCAAACGTGGACTGAGGTGAGAGTAGATGCATTATTATGCCATCGGCGCACAGCGCGTCGACGGGTTTGTAGTGTCAGCTTACCACTGGCGTGGCACGCGCCAACAAGTCACGAAAGGGTTAAGGAAGCATGATCAAACTTACAACGAAACACTACGAAGTTGACAAAATGTTCTGAACACCTCAGATTTTTGGGAACAATTACCTCTATCACCATTGCTCATTTGAAGGGATTTAAAAGCCTGCCTTCACGGTCAGCTTTTTCCAATGAAAGAACACACAACAGTTATTCTATTTCGTCATTTTTGGTGGAAAGGATGGGCTCTTATGCTGTTCCATGAAAGATAGTGCTACAAACATTTGATCAAGAAATGTTGACTCACCTAATGTTTGTTCGGCAATTGCCTCTGCTCTTGCATTCAATTGAAGAATTTGAGGGGGTGTTATCGTATGGGATGTGCTTGGCTCCACATCTCCACTCATAAGTGTATCTGCACTTTTTCTATCATCAACTATGACTTCTTCACTGTCATCCTGCATACATATATAACAAAATGAAAATATGAATAGAGATGAGAACACACTATGATGATCAGTACAAAATATCCAATTGGTTTTACATTCATTGTAGACATGCTTGCTTGAACTCAAGAATTAATCAAAAAAAGATTTCCGAAGCTGGTTTTGTCTATTTTGGGTGCCCTGTAAAAAGTAAAGATACATCCACCATGTCAAGCAGGGACCAGCTGTGAGGGCGACTATGTCGCTTTTCTAAGTCCTAAGTCACCTAGAAAAATAGTTAAGGCGATTACATGTCGCCCTTTAAAAATTGGCCAAAATGAGGAAAGGCTGAATGGAGTGATCCGAGGTTTACATAAAAACAAGTGTGATAAATGGGCATTTTCATTCGTCAAACAAGCAACCATTTATTTGAAATCACAGGAGAATCAATTGTCCATTGTCACTTTTTGCGGATTTTTTATTTCTATTTTGTTGCGTTTCTGTCAGAGCTTCAAGTGCCAAAACGAAAATTGGTGACTTGCGTGACTCCACAAAATAACCCAGTTTGAAAGTAGGTTACGTCGCTTAGGATGCTGAAAATGTATACACAAAGGACGTATTTTTTAACACTGTATTTTTATTTCGTTTTGCTGACGACGGTTAACTGTTGGGCCATCTATTCCCAGTAAAACACAACATGAACGGAATTTTAACATGTGAAAAAAAAGTTTTAGTGATGACAAGAAAAGCGTTGCACAGGGCACAAGTGTACATATGAAGGATCTTGAAAAAGTACCTTCCAAGCAATCTTCTTACCTCTGGTCCTGTTCACACTTTCAAACTTAGGAAATTATTAGCTTAGCACACTTTGGTGAAAGGCAACCACAGGAGGGTGCTGGGGGGATTGGCATGAAGAGGGGAGGGGTCATG
The DNA here is from genome assembly GCA_031216915.1 of Pictodentalium vernedei. Lineage (NCBI taxonomy): Eukaryota > Metazoa > Mollusca > Scaphopoda > Dentaliida > Dentaliidae > Pictodentalium > Pictodentalium vernedei. Next base: position 213,190,398 of record CM062292.1, on the reverse strand, counting down.
AAGGAGAGGGTAGCAGTGGGGGATTTTCTATCAATAATTACTTTGTGAATTTTTAACCTGGCATAGATGATTCATAGACAGCTGGATCTGGATTAATCAGGCATTAACGGAGGACCACGAGCTGATATGAAGGTGCAGCAGGGGGTGATACATAAATATTCTTAATTTTCCCCACTTACCTATGAAGTCTCCCTACTTGACTCTGCAGTCTCCCTATTTTTTCTGGAGGGAGATATGAAGTCTCCCTAAAATCCCCCCCCCCCCCTACACTGGTCCCTGATGTCAAGTACTTGTGGCCTATCGACAGGCCTGGCATTCTCAAAAATGCAGGAGGGCTAAAAATCGCTCCCCTCGAATGGCCTAGGGCAGGCTTGGCAATTTCAGGAGAGCGATTTTTTAGCTCTCCTTACTGCCCTCCTGAAAGAATTAAGGAGAGCGAAAAATTGCCCTCCTAAATATTTTGGTCTGGGATGATTGAGATTACATGTATTATGCTCACATTAAATTTTTGTTGTAAAGCAAAAATGTAATTTAACTTCGAAGTCACATAACATCACGTATTTTCATTTTGAAAGTGGTTTAGTGTTAAAAGTTAATGGCTGCAACCATACCCAAACACAGTTGCAATCATTTGAACCAAAATGAGTCACAGCAATATTTTTTTTCTGTCAGTTTCAAGTTCAACAACTGACGTCACAGTTTGAGGGGTAATTATTCAAGGAATATTGACACTATAATATACTACCATTACTACTATCCTGTCACTTGAAGCACTTGCACCAGGATGTGACTGTAGATTCAAGCAGACCTGTTGTCCAAGAAAGTCATACGCCTACCACCACCACCTTCAACCCCCCAAGGGTAGGCGTATGACTAGTGGTAGGCGTATGACTTTCTTGGACAACAGGTCTGGGTACACACACAGGTTTTGTCAAGTGTGTGTTCGGTTGTTGAGTGAGACATCTAGATGTCTAAGAGATTTCGCTTCACCTTAGTAAAGTTAATAAAATCACTGATGTGGTCTGTTTGTTTCAGTTTCAATGAGTTCGTTCAACTGGATACTTAAAATGCTGTGAGGAGCTAATTGCTCTCCTAAGCTGATTGAGGAGAGCGATTTTTTGCCCTCCTGCATTTTTGAGAATGCCAGGCCTGCTAGGGGAGCGATTAGATCTCCTCAACTCATCCTTACAAAAGCTAAAAGTATCAAAATGAAGTTTTTCTATTAATGAATTTTGCCTTGTGGGTTTTGTATATTTTATTTGGTGCTGCTAACAAGGTAGTCTCTGAGACGGCTACACTTCCCCTCCCACATCTCCGGGCCTCGGCAAGGCATGGAGGTGTGGGAGGGGCAGTGTGGCCGTCTTACAGAGACCACTAATATAGCAATGACCTGAAAAGATGTGGGTTTCAGGAATAGGCTGTTATGGTAAGCATTTTTATCTCAGGCCAGGAGGGCTAGTTTTTGCCCTCCTTATTTTTTTAAGGTGAACAGTAGGCGAGCGAATAAATCGCTCTCCTGAAAATGCCAGGCCTGTATTGAAGAATTATTCTCATATTGTTTCTATTCTATAATTTCTTAATTTCTATTTAATTTTGAATGGGAATCATGCTCAATGGATTAAACCAATGTTGTGTTACTGACTTACTGTGATGCACATGCCTACATGAAAACAAATTCATCATACAATTACTATTTATTTGTCTTCAGAAGGGTATGTTTAACCCATTACCTGACATGAAAAGCAGACATTTTTTTTTCATTTTTTGTCTCAAAAACATAGGTTAAGACCCCTCATTAGAAGAGGGGTCATGACCTATGTTTTTGAGGCAAAAAATGAAAATATAATGAAAACTAGAGGATGGCCACCAAAGGGTGGCTGATTCCCCCGAAAAAAGCCTTGATAGCCATTCCAACCTTATTCGCGACACACCCTCTGGTTGTGGGCAATAATAATACCAAGTATCATTAATATCCTTGAAGGCTGTAAGAACTTATGGAGCGGACACGAATTCCGTCTATGCCCAGACGGACGACATCATGGCTAGATTCCCCCGAATTTTTTTCGGGGGAATAATGATAAATTTTAAGTAATTTGTATATTTTTTATACTTACCAATGGCCCAGACTAGCTGGTGCTAACTCAAAAATTAATCCAGGGCCAAACACAAATTTTGCCCCCAATCCCCAAAATTGGCATGCAAAACCGAAAAAATTAAGACCTATCTGGTCCTCCATACTTTTTAGATCTATGCATGAGCAGTATCCAGGAATGTGCCGAAATTGGCGCCAACCATCATTCTTTCTACAGATTGCCTGTTAAATGTTATAAACAGCGGAGAGGTATGAGTGCCCACTCATGGGAGGGCCATACCCGTCTGGGCCATTGGTAAGTATAAAAAATATACAAATTACTTAAAATTTAGATTTTTATACAAAAACCAAAAGGTCCAGACTAGCTGAATCGTAAAAAGGCTGGAGAGCCTAGGACTTAAAGGAAAATCCAATCTCTCAATTACTTCGGTAAAGGATAGCTCCTACAGGAGAATAGGAGAAGATAGGAATTTATATGTCTTTCTCCTTTACGAGAAAGGGAAAGGCATAACACCAACAATGTAATTGAGTATTACATAATATATAATTTCTCCATTTAATGCCAGCATAACCCATTATGCTAATTCGGTGAAGGAAAACCAATATATAAAGATAGTCCAGAGAATGAGACTCTTTATACTCATTTAAAAGTGTCCGAGGATTGTATATTAACGCCCGTTTGACACGTGACATATACAAATGCTTCACAGTGAGCTACACTTTAAAAAACATACATAAATGAGACGTAGTTATTGCTTCACACCGAGCTACACATTAAAACCATCCCAGCACCGACTCAAGGACTACTGACACTGGAGGAGGTCTTCCCTTGCTTTTCACTATAAAGCCAGAAGATCATAAGGAAAAAAACATCTTCCCCAAACACTCCCCCCCCCCCCCTCCCCCTTCCACTTGTCCTGAGGTAAATTTTCTCAGAACGAAGAGGGCAGAGGAACAGCATCAATGCTGGAACAGACAGCCTAAATACCTATAGATGTAACCATTAATGGATGACATTCTGAGCAACAGAAAGAGGACCCAAAGATCTAAAGTCACCGGAGATGGACTCTAAATTTCTCAGGTAAAACTTGGTAAACGAAGAGGGCTGTGCCCAGTACGCAGTCGTCATGAGATCAGTAATGGCTATACTGTTGGAATAAGCCCAAGAAGTGGACAGTGCTCTAACCTTGTGCGCTGATATCTTATTAACAGAACGTTGATCCGGAGATAGATTTTCATAGGCAATGCGTACTGAATCCATCTAGTGACGGCATGACAGAAATATCCTTTCTGTTAGGAATCAATGAAAGAAAGAAACGTTTTATTCTTTTTCTAACAAAATTTGAATGATGTTTATAAATGCGCATAGCCCTGACTGGACACAGCAAATGTCTACGGTTATCGGAAGACGGTACAGCCTTAATGACAATAGGCTCTGGTCACTTGTCTGGAATCTGATTCTTAGCCAAAAAAACCATTTCTGTAGTGAGGGTAATGGTATTACCCACACTACGGTAGTGAGATTCATCAATAGATAAAGCATGAAGTTCACTGACTCTTCTAGCAGATGCAAAGGCTAAGAGAAACTTCATTTTATAGGTCAAGAATTTGAACTCTATGACGTCCAACGGCTCAAAAGGAGCTTCTTTGAGCTTCAACAGCACCCAAGCCAAATTACACTTAGGAATTAATTTGAGGGTTCTAGGTCTATTGATAGAAAAATTTCTAACTAGCTTGGATAATGAAGTATTTGATCCAATAGCCAAGTTACCATGATGAGCGTAAGTGTCTAATAACATAGACCTATAGCCCTTAATAGGGACGGGCTGCATTTTGAGATCGGCAAACAGGTTGACTAAGAAATCGGCAATATTTGGTAGGGACGGATTGTATATGTCTATCGATTGATCCTTACACCAACGGAAGAAAACCCTCCACTTTGCTGCGTGGTTCAACGAAGAGGAGGACCGCCTGCAGTTAGAAATTGCGTCCACTGCACATCCTGTAAACTGTTTTCCGTGCAAGAAGGACCGCACAACGGAAATATGTGATGGTTGAGACCTTCCGGGTTATGATGCAGTGCGCGTGACTTCCCCTGATAACGAAGCTCCTCTCGTGGAGGAAGCTTCCGGGGAATGTCCCATAACAGACACCTTAGAAGATTGATTCGAGGTTTCTGTGATGACAGAGGTGCTACTAGTAGGATTTTGCAATGAGACTGTTTGATCTCTAACAGAAGATGCTGAATCAACAGAGTTGGAGGATATGCATATCCTATCATTCCGACCCATGAGATTGACACAGCGTCTACTGCATACGCTCGATGATCGCAAAGTTTGATAACCTTCCGCCAACTGGCAAGCAAAAGAGGTCTTGACCATCACCTGTAGGACTTGCGAGGCTTATAGGGGGAGAAACTATGTCCTCCCCGCGAATATCCTCGCCCCATAGGCTTAGGGGCATCTGACCGATAGTCCTGATCAGACATATGCCCCTTTCCCGAGTCGCTATACTGACGACCTCCGGAGTAATTGTATAGGGTTTCTTGTACCCTCGCGAGGAGATCCCTTTTGATGATTTTGAATTGGAACGTCCTAGCTTACTCCGGTCTGCTGAAGGGGGTTGTTGAGATGCCGACTTCAATAGCAGAGCACTGGACGCTTTCTTAGTACCTTGTTTGTATACTAACGAAAGCTTGTCGTCAAAGATAGTATGTCCAGAGACCGGAGCGACCCAGAGAGAGCTTTTCACCTTGTCATCTATAAGTGATGACGACTCAAGGGCAGCATCACGTCTAATTAACTCCAGATTAGCCACTGTCGGACGGAGTTATATGTGGCATACATGGTTACCATGGAAAGAACTCTAAAAGAGGTACACATGTCCTCAAATTCCTTTCTGTTGAGATGTTGCGCCACAGCTCTGGTGAGGTGATCTGCATAGGACATTGCGTCCAAAGTCGCACTATTCGATGAAATTGCAGTTTCCATTACATCTGAGCGAATACTGAATGACGCAGGTAAGGATATATCTAAATCCCCGGCCTGCTCATCCAAACGCAGTGGAGCTCTCTGCAAATCTTCTCCAACTGTTTTAAATGAACGTGGTCCAAGGAACGATATATTTATGGAATATGTTGACAAGAAACCGCCTTTTTCCTCGCACTTGCGAGATTAAATATGGCGTTGTCTACATGGCGAAGGCCTGCAACGCCTGCCTAGGTTGAACCAGGAAAGAAAGAACTTCCTCCTTTCTCCGTATAAAGTCTGCGTCTAGAGAAGCCAGCGGTTTCTCCCTTGTCGCAACTTGCTGATTCGGTGGAACAAACTCACGGTAGTATTGATGGATAAAATCCCTCGGAACCATGTGCTGCTCTGAAAGGGAAGGGTAATCTTCTTCCTCATCCCTTTCACCATCCGAGTGAATCAGTTGCAAATTTCAGTACATTACATCTGCGTGAACAGACGATTGGACCGACCCAGCATCATCTGACAGCTCGGGTTCTGAGACTGAGGGAGGCTGTTCCCACACTTGCTGGGATGCTGGGATGCTGCGATCAGCTGCGTAATCTGCGACAGCAAGTCCATCATCGAGGCCTGAGGAGCAGCGGTTTTCTGTTTCCTAGCCGCTTGCTGCTCCTAGGACGGCATTCCCGAGATGGATCTTTTCTCAGAACGTCCTGATGATCGAGGACTCGGCTCCTTAGCTACCGGATGGTCTGACTTCATGAGCGAAGAGTGGTTCCTTCTTCGTGCAGCAGGCTGGATATTCGAAGTCGGGTAGCTAGGATGCGGTTGTGTGCGTAATGATTGTAGTGGAAGAAGCCATGACTGTAGCCGAAGCCGGCTGTAGTCTAGACGGAGCGTCCCAAGCGACAGGTGTGGGCGTATGCTCCGGCCCGCACAACTTTTTCATAACAACATCTGGCCCCAAATTTTGCTGGGTTAGAGAGGGACCTCTCCCGCATGCGGCCTTATCCGACTTCGCCAAGTCTCCAGACAAAAAACTTGCTGGCTTCCTCCCTAGTTCCAATGTAGCTGGGTGAGCTTGTTTTGTTTTTTAAGGTGCTCGCTCAACCCACTACACTTCCTTCGACTGCAACGGACATACACGGTGTCACGGCTCCCACGGACGGAGTAACTGCTTCACCGGTCGAGCTAGCCGCTGGAAAAGGATTAAAACCACCACCCAGTGGCCTTATCCCTTGCCTAATATTCAAGAGCACCTTAGCAGCTAGATCTGTTTGCTCATCAGAGCGCAACGATGGTAGCACACTTTCGGTCGTTGTCACATTACCATTACCATGTTCCTCTGAAAAAGAAATTGAATAACTTGAATGACCTTGCGGCGAGAGTACCGGCATTGGCCTCTCACCGTTAACAATGTACCCTAACACCTGTGTCCATCGTTTGTCATCCCAATCAAGACATGTAGGACAAGAATTCGTAGGAGTACATCGACTACAGGCAAGGCAACGTGCATGTAAATCTGAGGAAGACTTCCTCGCCTTGCATTCTGAGCAATAAGTTTTCATGATAATTAAAACAAAGTCGACCGAACTCCCACAAACTCCACAATAAATATATGATAAAGATACACAATAATCAACAATCAAAATCGAAATCGAAAAATTAAATTCAAAAAAATTTTCAAAAAATTTTTGACAAAAGCCCAAGTTCCCAAAGGGAACATGAACAGCCCAAAGGTATCCTGATAGAGCCAAAGTGTGGACAAAATTCCAAAAATTATTGCTACACTACCAGAACATTAATTAATGTATCTTACAACAATCCTACAGTAATAATAACTAAATACTACATATATTTAAGGATGTTGCCAATGTAAACAACATCAAGAAACAAGAGGCCCCAAGGAGCCTTAATCGCTCACCGGCCAAAGTGGTTCAAAGAAGTATTTGGGGGTCACATTCAGTTAGACATGGTTCATCAACACTACAAAGGAATGAAGTCATGAGAGACAAATTTTATGGAACTAGGGCCATAGCTTGAACAAACTTGAATCTTACCCCCCTAAGGATGTTGCATACCAAATATCAAAAGCATTTATCTGCTGGATCTGAAGAAGATTTTTAAAGAAAATTCCTCATTTTGAACTAAGTTATCATTCAGGCTCCCACAGTGAGTCCAAATATGAACCCCAGGACTTGGCTTGAACAAACTTGAATCTCACCCCCTAAGGATGCTGCATGCCAAATATCAAAACATTCCGACTGCTGAATCTGAAGAAGAAGATTTTTAAAGAAAAATTCCTCATATTGACTAAGTTATAATTCGGGCTCCAACAGGGAGCCCAAATATGGACCCAGGGTCTTTGCTTTAACAAACTTGAATCTCACCCACCTAAGGATGCTACACACCACATATCAAAACATTCCGACTGCTGGATTTGAAGAAGATTTTTTAAGAAAATTCCTCATTTCGAACTAAGTTACAATTCAAGCTCCCACAGTGAGTCCAAATATGAATCTAGCGACATGGCTTGAACAAACTTGAATCTCACCCCCCTAAGGATGCTGCATACCCAATATCAAAAGATTCTGCCTGCTGGATCTGGAGAAGAAGTTTTTTAAAGAAATTTGCCTGAAATGCACTAAATTCAAATTCGGCCCCTATACCGAGCCCAAATATGAACCCAGGGGTCGATTTGAACAAACTTGAATCAGATCCACCCCACAATGTTGCATACCAAATATACCTACTGGATCTGAAGAAGATTTTTAAAGAAAATTCATCATTTTGAACTAAGTTATAATTTGGGCTACCACAGTGAGCCCAAATATGAACCCAGGGACTTGGCTTGAACAAACTCGAATCTCACCCCCCTAAGCATGCTGCATACAAAATATGAAAAAAATTCTGCCTGCTGGATCTTGAGAAGAAGATTTTTAAAGAAATTTGCCTGAAATGCACTAAGTTCAAATTGGGCTCCTATACTGAGCCCAAATATGAACCCAGGGGTCCGATTTGAACAAACTTGAATCAGATCCACCCCACAATGTTGCATACTAAATATCAAAAGATTCTGCCTGCTGGATCTTGAGAAGAAGATTTTTTAAGAAATTTGCCTGAAATGCACTAAGTCCGAAATTCGGGCTTCTATACTGAGCCCAAATATGAATCTAGGGGCCAATTTGAACAAACTTGAATCAGATCCACCCCACAATGTTGCATACCAAATATCAAAAGATTCTGCCTGCTGGATCTGGAGAAGATTTTTTAAGAAATTTGCCTGAAATGCACTAAGTTCAAATTCGAGCTGCTATACTGAACCCAAATGTCAATCCAGGGGGGCCGATTTGAACAAACTTGAATCAGATCCACCCCACAATGTTGCATACCAAATATCAAAAGATTCTGCCTGCTGGATCTGGAGAAGATGATTTTTTTTGCCTTAAATGCACTAAGTTCGAATTTGAGCTTCCATAGTGAGCCCAAATATGAATCCAGGGGGCCGATTTGAACAAACTTGAATCAGACCCATACCAAGATGCTGCATACCAAGTATCCAAAGATTCCGCCCACTGGTTCTGGAGAAGAAGATTTTTTAATAATTTTTCTATAATTCATATGGTGCTATCAGAGTTATGCCCCCTCTGGAGCCCCAAGTGGGCATGTCCATTTCATTTGAACAAACTTGAATTGACATATGGTAATGAACATCCATACCAAGTTTCAAGCAAATCGACCTAGCGGTTTCAGAGGAGAAGTCGTTTGAAAAATGTTCACGACGCCGGACGGACGACGACGGACAGCAAGTGATAAGTTTAGCTCCCTTCGGTGAGCTAAAAAACGGAAATAAGACTTCAGGCACAGAACAAAAAGGCCCAAAGTCAGTAAGAGATTTTAAAGCTACCAGATGTAAAGCAAGATCTTCAAACGAAGAAAAAACATACATCGGATAGAAGATGCATGACCCAAATGACCCAACACCCCTAGGGTGCAGGGGTCAGCCGAGTGGGCAACTAGGGCGAAGAAGTCGCCTTGTCATTCCTCAAGTCGCCTTGGCTTACATTGGGGGCGAAATTCAAGTCGCCTTCCAATACTTCCGTGGGAGACATGGCAGTTTACTGTATTTTCTTATGTTTTATTTCCCAAAAAAACAACGCTTCCGCATTCACAAAAAAGTAAACACGGCTGCTCGTAAAATCCATCAAACGCCTCTGAAAATAGCCTAAACTAGCCCAATTTTATATTTCTGAAGAGTTGTAATGGCGTAGTCGTTCTAACAATATGCCCCAAATGATAGCAACCAGCACAAAATGCTATTTAAAACCAAAAGTGTCAGCAAAAACAACGAATCACACAAGACACGCATCAAGTTTATTAGAATTTATTAAAGTTAACCACCGTTTCAAAACCCCCCAAAATGTGCAGGGGACAGTTTATCCATAAAAACGTCGAAATTGCTTACGGTTACGCTCTGTTCCACTGAAAAATTGGTTGCATTGAAATTCGCCCCGCAATTTGCATTGAAAGTTTTTCTGTGAAAACCTGTGTTGGAAGGGGGTTAAATGCAATAAGGCTACGATAGAAATCACACATATTAGGATGGATAAGAATGGCAGGCCTTATAGCACCAATCACACGTGTCAATGTAAGATGGATGGCAGAAATTGTCATTTTTCGGAACAGAGTATTATCACCCAGCGCAGCAGGTAAGGGAGACAACTGAAATATTTTGTCATTTACCTTAGAAATAAATTAACTCAAATTGTTAATGACGCTTAATTTACGAAGGATGTCGAAAACTTTTTTAACTACACTTTTCAATTCAATTAAGACATTCAGACACCATGAATGGTCCAGCTTCTTATGTGAACTTGAAATTTATTTTAAATACTTAAAATATTTTTTTTAACAGATTATACCTTCTATTACAGAGAACACTCTCACCATGGGTAATGCTAAATTTCAAATCCACTGCTTTGAGGTAAATACAAAATCAACTGCATGGTAACCCCAGTCATCACTGTTAGGGAAAGAGTTAGGGTATTCAGAAACCATGGACGACACAATTTTTTGTAGGGGAGGGGGGAGGATTTTAACCTACATGACTTAGTTTTGTGTGTGCATGTATGTTTGTATAACTTTTATTTATTTTTTCTCCACAATTGTGTCCTCTGTGTACATTTATTTTGTCACCATGTCATGTACATTTTGTTTTTTTCTGACTTATCCCTCATGTCCACTGACTTCTCCCTCCTGGCCCCTGACTTCTCCTTAAAGTCTCTGGAGGGAGAAGTCACTTCTCCCTAAAATCAGCTGCCAGGCTGACCCCTGCTAGGGTGACGACGTGGGGATATTCTGAATAAACATTCTGTAATGCGCGTTAAAACTCCCAAGAAATTCAATACAAATTTTTTTAAAAAACAAGTCAAAGAGCTTGGGAGTTTAACAGGAGGGTTTGAAGGAAGGATAGGGAAGGGACACTTAACAAACAGTGGATAAATCATTAGAAAGAATGATGACGTGAGGCACATGTCCCAAAATTGGGAAACATGAAAACATTTTGATAATGAAAGTGTCAATGACACTGTAGCTCAACTTGTCAAGACATGTACATGTATAGTTTGTGACACAGCAATGACAAAAATCTAGGTAATGACCTGATAACAAAGGTACATATAAAGTATTGTAATGGTCTGTACATAAATACTGACCGTAGCCTGTAACAAATGCATAGGTAAAGTATTGTAAAGGTGGGTGACAGTCAGATGCTGAACTAGAAAAGAAATCTTTGAGTCCCAGAGTGGGTCTGACTGAACCTCAAAATATTTGTTCTCATAGCACAGTGATAACAAAGGTACCCCAAAACACACTCATTCCTGTCCCAAGGTGAAAACAAAGGTACCCAAGAAGTTTTGTGAAGATCAGTTCATAAATACGAGCTGAATAGAAGTTGTGACAAAAAACTGACTGGACCTAATTTCGGTACAAAATGGCCACTGGCAGCCATCTTGAATTTTGGACCGCACTCAGAAACACTCGTTCTCGTCCCAAGGTGATAACAAAGGTACCCAAGAAGTTTCGTGAAGATCGATTGATAAATACAGCCTCTAGCCCGAGCCGTATTGACATGTGCACTTACAGTGTGTAAGTAGCACTAAATAAATCAAAATTCATCTAATTTGCATAATTTCTGCACGCGAAAAAAAACTGTACTATATGTGATGTATTCCATTTTACTAAACATTCATACAAAAATTTATTCAAATTAGAACTTTCATACAGAAGTTCTGTACAAAAGACTGATTGCACAAATTTTGGTACAAAATGGCTGCTGGTGGCCATCTTGAATTTTGGACCACACCCAAAAACACTCGTTCTCATCCCACGGTGATAACAAAGGTACCCAAGAAGTTTCGTAAAGATCGGTTCATAAATACGGCCTCTAGCCTGAGCCGTATAGAAGTTGTGTACAAAAAACTGATTAGACCTAATTTCGGTACAAAATGGCCACTGGCAGCCATCTTGAATTTTGGACCACACTCAGAAACACTCGTTCTCGTCCCAAGGTGAAAACAGAGGTACCCAAGAAGTTTCGTGAAGATCGGTTCATAAATAAAGCCTCTAGCCCAAGCCGTATTGACATGTGTACTTACTGTGTGTAAGTAGCACTGAAAAAATAAAAGTTAATCTAATTTGCATAATTTCTGCACGAGAAAAAAACCCGTATTATATGTGATGTATCCCATGGTACTAAACATTCACACAAAAAAATTTTCAAATCAGCACTTTCATATGGAAGTTCTGTGCAAAAATCTGATTGCACCTAATTTTGTACAAAATGGCTGCCATCGGCCATCTTGAATTTAGGACCGCACCCAAAAACACTCGTTCCACGGTGATACCAAAGGTACCCAAGAAGTTTCGGAAAGATCAGTTTATAAATACGGCCTCTAGCCCGAGCCGTATTGGCATTTGCACTTACAGTGCTGAAAGTAACACTAAATACATCAAAATTAGTCTAATTTGCATAATTTATGTACGAGAAAAAAACCTGTATATGTGATGTATCCCATGGTACTAAACAATCACACAAAAAATTACTCAAATCAGCGCTTTCATATGGAAGTTCTGTGCAAAAATCTGATTGCACCAAATTTTGTACAAAATGGCTCACATCGGCCATCTTGAATTTCGGACCGCACCCAAAAACACTCGTTCCACGGTGATACCAAAGGTACCCAAGAAGTTTCGGAAAGATCAGTTTATAAATACGGCCTCTAGCCCGAGCCGTATTGGCATTTGCATTTACAGTGCTGAAAGTAACACCAAAAAACATCAAAGTTAGTCTAATTTGCATAATTTACGCACGAGAAAAAAACCTGTATTATATGTGATGTATCCCATGGTACTAAACATTCATACAAAAAATTATTCAAATCAGAGCTTTCATATGGAAGTTCTGTACAAAAAACAGATTTCTGCATCGTCGGTACAAAATGGCGGCTGGCAGCCATCTTAAATTTCGGACCGTACCCAAAAACACTCGTTCTCGTCCCACGGTCATAACAAAGGCACCCAAGAAGTTTCGTAAAGATCGGTTCATAAATACGGCCTCTAGCCCAAGCCGTATCCAATTGTTGACGGACAGACGGACGACGGGCCATGGCATAAGCTCAAATTTGGCTTCGCCAAAGTTGAGCTAAAAATCATAATACGAAGACCAGGTAAAATTTACACAGCGAAATATGAATAACAAAATAGTTGCCTCCCTTGGCAACATTTGAAAAATTGATTTTACACTGAAAGTCATAACTTCATATGCTGCAGGGCATGATGAAATGATAAATCAGCATGTTTTATTGAACCAATAAGTCATAAATCATATCCTTGGTTATACTGTTATATAATTCTCAAATACCAGAGTTGTAATTATTTTTTATTTTTAATTACCACATTCTCATTAATTTCTGAACACCCATCGAAAGTGGCAGTGTTCTTTCACAATGAGTTGTGCACCGCTCGAATGTGGCAGTGTTCAATCAGTATCTTTCTTATGATATGCAACCACTGTGAAAACTGTGAAAACTATATGTTGTGGGTGTGTTTCAGACAACTAATGACAGCAGCCTGCCCACTCATTTGAAACAAGTGACAGCTTCCAAAACGAGTACATCATTTATCGCTCAAAATGAAAGCCAGTGATTTCGGACCAAACAAGACAATTTGAGTCTGAAATTTTATAAGCGATGTTTAGGATTTGAACTTTGTTTCCCCCTCTCGTCTGGGGGTTATAAGGTATCAGGTTGTCGCCAGTAATAGTAGGCATAGTATACAACATAATTATGCCTATATTACGTGGAAACAAAGGATCCCGAGTGTCGTTACAATACAGCATTGTACTCAACATTTTAACCACCAGCTTTTCTGACTGATCATAGTATGATCGGCGGGAGGAATGGGTCTGGTTGACGGACCCGCTGCCGGTCTAGCGGAAACCCTGAAAGAGCAAATACCAAACAACAAATAGCATGTCCCAGCCCGCTTTCCGTAGATTCCAGGCATGTTTTCATTGCAGAATTTAAGCAGTGTGTGACGTAGGAATCTGCAGAACATATGGGTGTCAAAGACTCAATTGTAAAAAAAAACCCTGAAATTGTAGGTGGGAAAATGCATTTTACCTTATGAGGTGAGTTATGTTCAGGATGGACAAGAAATGTCTATTTCTCAATGGGAAAAGGGGGCATAACTCAAAACTGCAATGTGTGGACAGCATAACTCAAAACATGTGTGTGACTGAGAGATCAGTCATGCTGAACATCCATTAAGATTTGATTACCAGGAGCTGCATTACATTTCTGTGGACATTGATGTGAATTCACCGCCCACGTGATCAGCATTCAAAACAATTTCACTGGCTGCCACTAGATAACAAATGCTGGACTGAACAGACCAACACTATCTGTGTTATTGAGACACCATCACTCACCCCAAGCTTACAGTATAACCAGTATTGATCAAAAAGATACACCAACATCTAAACAGCCGATACAGAATAATCGAGCTGTATGAACCAGAATATGCACTTTTATGCACTAATGGTAATGGATTCTGATGCATTTGTTAAATCTTATAGTAAACACCTGATAGGACATATAATATAGTTCTTCACTGCAGAACTATCTACAAATATTATATCCAGATTATTTATTAATACTACTATTATGTGGGAAAGAGGTGGGGCTTTCAATTGGCCATACAAAAATTTGAAAGTCATGTGGATAACAAGGTCAAAATCAAGGGCGAAGTAAAGATCAAAGGCTCATTCTATTTTTTAAGGTAACAAGACAAAACCCCCTCACTTTCTGCATTCAAAGACAAAACCCCCTCACAAGAAATATTATTCAAAGGCTGGTACAACTTTTTGTGCACACTTGGTCCTAACTCCAGCTTGCCAGTACTTTTCTTGTCATCTTATTTTTTGCGGTTCAAACTGCATGGGAATAATGAAAGTCAGTGTCAATGACACTGTAGCTTAACTTGACTGTGTGAAGTGTTTGATGAAAAGGATAATGTTCAATCAGGGACCAGCCTACGGGGGAATTTTAGGGAGACTTCATGTCTCCCTCCAGAAAAAATAGGGAGACTGCAGAGTCAAGTAGGGAGACTTCATAGGCAAGTGGGGAAAATTAAGAATATTTATGTACAACCCCCTGCCGCCCCTTCATATTTTCAGCTTGTGGTCCTCCATTAATGTCCGATTAATCCAGGTCCAGTTGTCTGTGATGCATTTGTGCCAGGTTAAAAAATCACAAAGTAATTATTGACTGAAAATCCCCCACTGCTACCCTCTCCTTCATGACCCCTCCCCTCTTCTTCGTGCCAATCCCCCAGCACCCTCCTGTGGTTGCCTTTCACCAAAGTCCAACTAAGCTAATAATTGCCTAAGTTTGAAAGTGTGAACAGGACCAGATGTAAGAAGGTTGCTTGGAGGGTACTTTGTTAGTTAATAAACAAAATACATTCTGGGGTCGAGTATATTGTAAAATAAATGTCATTCCACTTCATCTTTATAGCATTCCGGTATCTTTACGCATCATTCCGGTGTTTAGGAGGACCCCTTTCTCAAGATCCTTCACATGCACACTTGCGTCCTGGGGTACGGGACGTTTTGCCATCGGGACGATTCGCCATAACCTCGATTTTATGGCGAATCGTCCCACCTAAAATGGCGAATCGTCCCGTTTTTTTATCTAAGATTTTCATTTTATTTTTTCATTTATTTTCAATATTTTAATATTTTTGTTTCTTTTCATTCTACTTCTTAATTTTACATGAAAAGAACATTTAAATCAACATAATTTTTTCTCAGAAGATCTTATATCAAATTAGCTAATATCTTATTAGGTAGTTGCTTACACTGAGTCAATTACAGGGGAAATTGTTGTCAAAACAAACAATACTGGACATGTGTGCAATGAAAAATATGAAGTAAATGTTTACATAACAATTTGCATTGGAGATTGAAATTGCCAGAAAGGAGAGCCGCAGTCTTGTTTTTACAAGTCTGAGTGATACATGTTTTTTTTTTAAAACCAGCTTGTTTGTTTATGCTGGCTCTACCTTTCTTACCTGCGAATCAGATCAGGGAAACATTTGAGGCACTGCAACAAAAAACAGAACCAGAAACCAAGCTCCGTAAATTTACTGATTATGTACAAGAACAATGGATTAACTCCAGTACATTCTCCATACATGAATGGTGTATTTATGGACATACTGTTCGCACAAACAACGACATAGAAGGTGTGTAGCTAATCATGTTTTGTATTTATCGTAAAAATGTTATATTCAAATAAATAAATAAATAAATAAATATAAAAAAATAACCAAATAAATAAATAAATAAATATCAAAGAGCTTGTATCAGAAGCACTTTCTACTTTACACTTTATGGGCGGTACTGTAATAAATTATCACAAAGATATTAAATTTTTGCTTCATAATCTGAACTAATCAATATACTTAATTACGTCATTTTTTTTTTTAATAGGCCGGTTATACAGGCACCAAAATTAATTAATAAACGGCATGTTAAATAAATGTTTAATGCAATCACGAAAAATATCTTCTATCACACATTTCAATTGCTTCTCCATCATCAGGTTTCAAGCATTATGTATCCTAAGTTATTTTGTTTTATTTTTTAGCTCAACTTTGACGAAGTCAAATTTGAGCTATTGTCATGGCCCGTCGTCCGTCTGTCCGTCTGTCCGTACGTCAACAATTGGCTATGGCTCGGGCTAGAGGTCGTATTTATGAACCGATCTTTACGAAACTTCTTGTGTACCTTTGTTATGACCCTGGGACGGGAACGAGTGTTTTTAGGTGTGGTCCGAAATTCAAGATGGCTGCCAGTGGCCATTTTGTACCGATGATGCAAAAATCAGTTTTTTGTACAGAACTTCTGTATGAAAGTTCTGATTTGAATAAAGTTTTGTATAAATGTTTAGTACCATGGGATACATCACATATAATACGGGTTTTTTTCTCGTGCGTAAATTATGCAAATTAGATTGACTTTGATTTATTTAGTGTTACTTTCAGAGCTGTAAGTGCCAAGCTGCTATGGCTCGGGCTAGAGGCCGTATTTATGAACCGATCTTTACGAAACTTCTTGGGTACCTTTGTTATGACCGTGGGACGAGAACGAGTGTTTTTGGGTGCGGTCCAAAATTCAAGATGGCTGCCAGCCGCCATTTTGTACCGACGATGCAGAAATCTGTTTTTTGTACAGAACTTCCATATGAAAGCTCTGATTTGAATAATTTTTTGTATGAATGTTTAGTACCATGGGATACATCACATATAATACAGGTTTTTTTCTCGTACGTAAATTGTGCAAATTAGACTAATTTTGATGTTTTTTGGGGTTACTTTCAGCACTGTAAGTGCAAATGCCAATACGGCTCGGGCTAGAGGCCGTATTTATGAACCGATCTTTACAAAACTTCTTGGGTACCTTTGGTATCACCGTGGGACGAGAACGAGTGTTTTGGGGTCCGGTCCGAAATTCAAGATGGCCGATGGCAGCCATTTTGTACAAAATTAGGTGCAATCAGATTTTTGCACAGAACTTCCATATGAAAGCCCTGATTTGAATAATTTTTTTGTGTGAATGTTTAGTACCATGGGATGCATCACATATAATACGGGTTTTTTTCTCGTGCAGAAATTATGCAAATTAGATGAACTTTGATTTTTTCAGTGCGACTTACACACAGTAAGTACACATGTCAATACGGCTCAGACTAGAGTCTGTATTTATGAACTGATCTTCACGAAATGTCTTGGGTACCTTTGTTATCACCTTGGGACGAGAACGAGTGTTTCTGGGTGTGGTCTAAAATTCAAGATGGCTGCCAGTGGCCATTTTGTACCGAAATTAGGTCTAATCAGTTTTTTGTACACATCTTCTATACAGCTCAGACTAGAGGCCATATTTATGAACCAATCTTTACGAAACTTCTTGGGTACCTTTGTTATTACCGTGGGATGAGAGCGAGTGTTTTTGGGTGTGGTCCGAAATTCAAGATGGCCACCAGCAGCCATTTTGTACCAAAATTAGTGCAATCAGTCTTTTGTATAGAACTTCTGTATGAAAGTTCTGATTTGAATAAATTTTTGTATGAATGTTTAGTAACATGGAATACATCACATATTGTAAGGGGTTTTTTTTCGTGCAGAAATTATGCAAATTAGATGAACTTTGATTTATTCAGTGCTACTTACACAATGTAAGCACACATGTCAATACAGCTCAGGGTAGAGGCTGTATTTATGAACCAATCTTCACAAAACTTCTTGGGTACCTTTGTTATCTCCTTGGGATGAGAATGAGTGTTTCTGGGTACGGTCCAAAATTCAAGATGGCTGCCAGTGGCCATTTTGTACCGAAATTAGGTCCAATAAGTTTTTTGTCACAAGTTCTATACAGCTCGTATTTATGAACTGATCTTCACAAAACTTCTTGAGTACTTTTGTTTTCACCTTGGGACAGGAACGAGTGTGTTTTGGGGTGCCTTTGTTATCACTGTGCTATGAGAACAAATATTTTGGGGTTCAGTCAGACCCACTCTGGGACTCAAAGATTTTTTCTAGTTCAGCATCTGACTGTCACCCACCTTTACAATACTTTACCTATACATTTGTTACAGGCAACGGTCAGTATTTATGTACAGACCGTTACAATACTTTATGTGTACCTTTGTTATCAGGTCATTACCTAGATGTTTGTCATTGCTGTGTCACATACTATACATGTACATGTCTTTGTCTTGACAAGTTGAGCTACAGTGTCATTGACACTTTCATTTATATTGTCAGCTTTTGTTATTTATGTGTTATACTTGTTATATTGCCGTAAAATATTATGTCAGCCTAATGTTATTTACTACCAACTATATTGATGAAATTTAAAAAATAAACATATATTTTGTCGAAGCCAAGCGTTCTGTTGTCTGTTTTCTATTTCCCACTCCCGGTAATCCTCTTCTAGTCAATACCACTGATCTAAAAACAAAGTTTATTTTTAGACCAGTAAATAACCCCGAATGGCGAATCGTCCCGCCTACGAAAAATGGCGAATCGTCCCGATGGCGAACCATCCCGGTCGACATTGGCGAATTGTCCCGATGGCGAACCGTCCCGTTCCTGCGTCCTGTACAAAGCTTTTCTTGTCATCCCTAAACCTTTTTTTCATGTGTTTCAATTCCATTCGTGTTTTTCTGGGAATAGACGGCCCAACAGTAAACAGTCGTCAGCAAAACAAAATAAAAATACAGTGTTAGAAAATACGTCCGTTGT
The DNA here is from genome assembly GCA_031216915.1 of Pictodentalium vernedei. Taxonomy (NCBI): domain Eukaryota; kingdom Metazoa; phylum Mollusca; class Scaphopoda; order Dentaliida; family Dentaliidae; genus Pictodentalium; species Pictodentalium vernedei. Next base: position 213,171,474 of record CM062292.1, on the reverse strand, counting down.
GTATACATTTTCTGCATCCTACTAGTAAGCGAGGTAACCTACTTTCAAACTGGGTTATTTTGTTGAGTCGCTTAAGTCACCTATTTTCGTTTCGACACTTGAAGCTCCGACTGAAACGGATCAAAATAGAAATAATAAATCCGCCAAAAGCGACAATGGACAATTGATTGTCGTGTGATTTCAAATAAATGGTTGTTTATTTCACGAATGAAAATGCCCATTTATCACACTAAAGCACATTCGATTCTTGAAAATATTCGTTTTTATGTAAACCTCGGATCACTCAGTGCAGCCTTTCCTCATTTTGGCCAATTTTCAGAGGGCGACTTGTAGTCACCCCGACTATTTTTCTAGGCGACTCTAGGCTTAGAAGGGCAACATAATCGCCCTAGTCGCCCTCACGGCTGGTCCCTGTGTTCAATGTTTATGAAAGGATTAGAAATAAGACAAGAACTGTGATAATTGAAAATATGTTAATTTCTGTTCCCTGAATGTTATGTTTTCAATAAAAATAATTTGAGGTGTAGACTGTACTAAAGAATTGAGGGGTGGGTTAATGTGGCTCTCACAGTTAATGTATGTCAACCACAGTTACCAAGTTACAGTGAAATTATTCCAAAACGAGTCATCCTATCAAGTTACAATGAAATCCCTTCATAAATACGGCCTGCAGACTGTGCTAAAGGTTTTCAGACCTGTGTAGCCATCATGACTGACAGATCGCAACCAAAAGGGGACGTCCCCATCTAGACATTATACGGAGTCATCCTATCAAGTTACAATGAAATCCCTTCATAAATATGACCTGTAGTCTGTGCTAAAGGTTTCTGGGTTTTGAGCTCTGGCAGCCATCACGGTTGAATGATTGCGACCAAAAGAAGACGTTCTCATCTAGACATTATCTGTAATCATCCTACCAGGTTACAATGAAATCCCTTCATAAATACGACCTGCATACTGTGCTAAAGGTTTTTGGGCTTCAGGCACCTGTAGCCATCACAGTTGACCAATCCCGACCAAAAAGGGACGTTCTCATCTAGACATTATATATATGGAGTCATACTACCAAGTTACAATGAAATTCCTCCATATAAAATGTGACCTGTAGACTGTGCTAAAAGTTTTGGGGTTTCGGGCTTGGGCAGCCATCACAGTTGACTGATTGCAACCAAAAGGGGACGTTCTAATCTAGACATGACCTCAAACCTGCATATGAAATTTTGTGACGATCAGACAAGAACTACAGGATGTATCCTGACTTTGTCAAGTTAAGCTAAAAATGAAGTGCATAATATAGAGTGCTTTCAAGAAGTATTATGAGAACAAAACACAGTTTTCATATCGACGAGCTCATTCCAACAAGGGGTCATAACCTATGTTTTTGAGACAAAGAATGAAAAAATAGTGAAAATTAATTGGCGATTTTTGAGAATAGTGCTGGCCGGTTTTGACCGTTACGTTGGGTAAAAGGTTAAGATATGCCTGTTTATTACAATTGTAAAATATATTTTTTGTGAAAAAATGAAAAAAAATAAAATAAAATAAAAAAATAAATTGAAATCATGTTCATTATCATTCATTTTTGCTATGTGAGGAGGTTCTGTTCAAGAAGTCAATTAAGGTGAGGGAGTTTTGTCTTGAGGGGATTTTGTCAGCGGGTATTTTTCCGAGGGGTTTTGTCATGCGAGGATTTTATCCTAGATTCCTTTTCTTAGCTTATCCTTAATTACCAGTAATGACATTTTTTAAATCCTCTCATTCTTTCCTTCCCAATGACATGAGGATCATAAAGATTGGCTCAGAAGTTCCTAAGATATGACAATCCGAAAGTTACTTATCATGCCAATTTGGAGCAAGAATGCTATTAAATTTGTCTGGGCCATATATTAAGAACTGTCTCAGTGTGCAATTTTTATTAAAAATTTGTATATTTTCTATGTGCAACAGAACAAACACATCCGTCATGTTTTATTGAAATTGGAAGATATGAGTTGGGATGAAAAAATCTTTTTACTGGGTGATTTTACATGGAATTACCCTAAAGAGATGCAAGAAAATTTGTATAGGGTTCAGACAAACTACTATTTCAACATACCTCATCTTTGACAACAACTAATGATGACTCTTCAGACCATGTTGAATTTTGCTGATTTTCGGGAATGGCTAAAATGTTCGGTTCCATTTTTTCTGTTAACACTGTGACAAAAAGAAAAATGGAATTATACTGAATGGAGAGAAAGGACAGTATTACTAAAGCACAGTGGTGTGAATTCTTCACCAAACAGATGCTGACACTTCCCGACAATGAAAGCGTCAATGGAACTGCAACTCAACTTGTCCAAGAAGGGACTGAACTAAATAGAAAACTCCTGTAATGCCAAGTCATTCAATCAAGTTTCTACAGAAAAGACATCACATCAAAGCTACATATGAAATCTGAAAAAGATCGGGTGAGGGGTGAGACCTGTAGGGTGTACTAATGGATTTGTTGGCAATTTATATGCCAAATTTAAGATGGCCAACAACGGCCATGTTTTTCTAGGAAATTCAGAAAAATTGAATAGCTCCCATGTAGACATCAAACCAAAACTACATATTAAATTTGAAAAAAATTGGTTGAGAGATGTGGCCTGTAGGGTGAGCTAATGGAATTGTTTACAATTTATATACCCAATCCACGATGGCCCTTGGTGGCCATGTTTTTCAACGAAATTTAGCAAAATTTGATAGCTCCCATCTAGATATGACACTAAAGCTACATATGAAATCTGAAAAAGATCAAGTCTGAAATGTGGCCTGTAGGGAATGCTAATGGAATTGGTGACAATTTATGTGCCAAATCCAAGATGGCTGCTGGCAGCCATGTTCTTCAAAGAAATTCAGAAAAATTTGATAGCTCCCATCTAATCACACCAAAGCTACATATGAAATTTGAAAAAGATCGGGTGAGCCAATGGAATTGTTGACAATTTATATTATATGCCAAATCTAAGATGGCCAGTGGAAAAAATTCAATAGCTCCCATCTAGACATTTCCCCAAAGCCACGTATGAAATTTGGAACTGATCGGGTGAGAGCTACAGCTATAGGGTGTGCCAAACAAAATGTGGATGGACAGAGGTACAGACAATGGATCACAACCCATCCCAATAGCTCATACTTGACGTTGTCAAGTTGAGCTAAAAAAAAGCAGAAGATGCGCATGTAAACCTGCAGCTCATTGACTACTTGGTGCATTCAAGTGGTCCATGTGCTGAATCTTTATCAGTCTTCCCGTTTTCTCTCAGAAATAGAATGTACAGAACTGTGATAACTAAAGCTGTCCATTTTGCAATCTATAAAAATAGCATATGACTCAAGATTTTGTAAACAAATGAAAATGTTAATTTTCTACAAATTTTATTTTTTACTATACCTGCCACACCAACACAAAATGGCTTGTTCGTTATTAACTTCTCTTCTTGAAAATGGTAATTTTGAGTGCTTTTTTCAAGGATAAACCATGAAAAAATAGAATAAGTCAAAAAGCTAAAATATCAAATGAACTGGACCAGTCGGAGCCAAAAGGGTATGGCACACAGATCGATGTCCCACCCCCTTCCTCTCAACTGGAGTACACCACACTGACCATTTCCAGTAAGACATGCGCACCAAGCTTCAATTTCATATTTTAGATAATCAAATCTGCATGTATATAAGTAGAGTGGGAAGGAAGTTCAAATTAACTGTATGTGGCAATATTTTGACTTTGTGATGGCCTGTGGGGAATTCGTGAAATTATTTTTTGTTTGTTTGACATAAAATTAGTTAACAAAGCACGCAGTTAAAGCTCACAAAGAGAATTACCTAAGCATACAGATACAGCTCCTACATTGACTGCCATTCAGATTTAATTATTTTTTTCAATTATTTCCTCAAAAACATGTCTTTCGACTCCTTGCTGGAATGAGTTTGCTCCATTAAGAGCTCACAACCTGGACTAAAAATATGTTGATGCAAAATTTTTTTTTTGTTCTCAGTTTATTTATTAGGGCTTAACAACACTTTTGATAGCCAGGGTCACCTCGTGTTGGACAGTTTTACAGATGGAGCAAGCCGGAGAGAACTGCCGAGTAACAGCGTGCAACTGCCAGGATTCTCAACGTACCAACTCCACACAAGCAGGCTTAGCATTGGTTGAAGATAAGTGCATCATCGACGTGCAGTATGCCTTAGTACACAATGCCACCGTGCCCCTACATGGGCAATTGGGATTAAGTGTCTTGCCAAAGGACACAACGAGGTTCCCAAGGTGGGATTCGAAAAGAGGACCTCTTGGCTTGCAGCCTGCATCTCTACCTACTGAGCCACCACACTCCCTTTTTTTTTTTACAAATTTGACAAGGCTAGGTTTATTGCAGATCTATCTGTTTAGCCTACCACCGACTGTCGTAAAGGATTAAGTAACAAGAGACTCTGAAGAGCTTGTAATCGCTCATCTGGCAGAACAGAACATGAAAATGTGATTTCCCATAGGATTTCTAAGGTAACTATAAGCTGCAATTGTGGCCATGTTTGCAACCCGATCAACATTAAATGAGGATCGTTGGTACAGGGTGTCCCAGTCATTAATCGTGAAGTTTCAAAACATTTGGTCTTGCAGTTTCAGAGGAGAAGATTTTTCAAAATCGACCAATCAGAATCAAAGAATGCCTCTGGCAGTTATGTTTTTCATCCTACAGGAACAAAATGAGAAACAGTTCTAAACAACCTTCGATAGACCATTCCTGCGAAGTTGGGTTCACCTTGGCTCAGTAGTTCCAGAAAAGAAGATGAAAATGGGATTTCCCATAGGGTTTCTATGGTAACTACAAGCCGCAATTGCAGCCATGTTTGCAACCTGATCAACATTAAATGAGGATCGTTGGTAGAGGGGGTCCCAGTGATTGATCATGCAAAGTTTCAAAATATTTGGCCTTGTAGTTTCAGAGAAGATTTTTGAAAAATCCACCAACCAAAATCAAAGAATGCCTCTGGAAGCCATATTTTTCATTCAACGGAAAAAAAATGAGGATCGTTTGTAGAGAACCTTCCATAGACCATTCCTGCCAAGTCTGGTTCACACTGGCTCCAGAGAAGAATATGAAAATGTGAAAAGTTTACAGACGACGATGGATGCAAAGTGATTGCAAAAGCTCACATGGCTTTTTAGGCCAGGTGAGCTAAACAATTATAAATTTTAAGTAATTTGTATTTTTTTTATACTTACCAATGGTCCAGACTAGCTGGTGCTAACTCAAAAATTAATCCAGAGCCAAACACAAATTTTGCCCCCCAATCCCCACAATTTGCATGCAAAACCGAAATGAAAGTGTCAATGACACTGTAGCTCAACTTGTCAAGACATGTACATGTACAGTATGTGACACAGCAATGACAAACATCTAGGTAATGACCTGAAAACAAAGGTACATATAAAGTATTGTAACGGTCTGTACATAAATACTGACCGTAGCCTGTAACAAATGTATAGGTAAAGTATTGTAAAGGTGGGTGACAGTCAGATGCTAAACTAGAAAAGAAATCTTTGAGTCCCAGAGTGGGTCTGACTGAACCCCAAAATATTTGTTCTCATAGCACAGTGATAACAAAGGCACCCCAAAACACACTCGTTCCTGTCCCAAGGTGAAAACAAAGGTACCCAAGAAGTTTCGTGAAGATCAGTTCATAAATACCAGCTGTATAGAAGTTGTGACAAAAAACTGATTGGACCTAATTTCGGTACAAAATGGCCACTGGCAGCCATCTTGAATTTTGGACCGCACTCAGAAACACTTGTTCTTGTCCCAAGGTGATAACAAAGGTACCCAAGAAGTTTTGTGAAGATCGGTTGATAAATACAGCCTCTAGCACGAGCAGTATTGACTTGTGCACTTACAGTGTATAAGTAGCACTAAATAAATCAAAATTCATCTAATTTGCATAATTTCTGCACGAGAAAAAAACCTGTACTGTATGTGATGTATTCCATTTTACTAAACATTCATACAAAAACATTTATTCAAATCAGAACTTTCATACAGAAGTTCTGTACAAAAGACTGATTGCACTAATTTTGGTACAAAATGGCTGCTGGTGGCCATGTTGAATTTTGGACCGCACCCAAAAACACCCCTTCTCATCCCACGGTGATAACAAAGGTACCCAAGACGTTTTGTAAAGATTGGTTCATAAATTCGGCCTCTAGCCTGAGCCGTATAGAAGTTGTGTACAAAAAACTGATTAGACCTAATTTCGGTACAAAATGGCCACTGGCAGCCATCTTGAATTTCGGACCGCACTCAGAAACAATCGTTCTAGTCCCAAGGTGACAGCAGAGGTACCCAAGAAGTTTTGTGAAGATCGGTTGATAAATACAGCCTCTGGCCCGAGCCGCATTGACATGTGTACTTACTGTGTGTAAGTAGCACTGAAAAAATCAAAGTTCATCTAATTTGCATAATTTCTGCACGAGAAAAAAACCCGTATTATATGTGATGTATCCCATGGTACTAAACATTCACACAAAAAATTATTCAAATCAGAGCTTTCATGTGGAAGTTCTGCGCAAAAATTTGATTGCCCCTAATTTTGAACAAAATGGCTGCCAGCGGCCATCTTGAATTTTGGATCGCACAGAAAAACACTCGTTCTTGTCCCACAGTGATACTAAAGGAACCCAAGAAGTTTCGTAAAGATCGGTTCATAAATGCGGCCTCTAGCCCTAGCCATATTGGCATTTGCACTGACAGTGCTGAAAGTAATACTAAATACATCAAAGTTAGTCTAATTTGCATAATTTACGTACGAGAAAAAAAACGTATTATATGTGATGTATACCATGGTACTAAACATTCATACAAAAAATTATTCAAATCAGCGCTTTCATATGGAAATTCTGTGCAAAAAACAGATTTCTGCATCGTCGGTACAAAATGGCAGCTGGCAGCCATCTTGAATTTCGGACCGGACCCAAAAACACTTGTTCCCGTCCCACGGTCATAACAAAGGTACCCAAGAAGTTTCGTAAAGATCGGTTCATAAATACAGCCTCTAGCCCGAGCCGTATTGAATTGTTGACGGACAGACGGACAACTGGCCATGGCATAAGCTCAAATTTGGCTTCGCCAAAGTTGAGCTAAAAATCAAGTCCTATCTGGTCCTCCATACTTTTTAGATCTACGCATGCACAGTATCCAGGAAGGTGCCGAAATTGGTTCCAACCATCATTCTTTCTACAGATTGCCTGTTAAATGTTATAAACAGCGGGGAGGTATGAGTGCCCACTCATGGGAGGGCCATACCCGTCTGGACCATTAGTAAGTATAAAAAAATAGACAAATTACTTAAAATTTATCATATTTTTATACAACAACCAATGGTCCAGACTAGCTGAATCGTAAAAAGGCTGGAGGGCCTAGGACTTAAAGGAAAATCCAATCTCTCAATTACTTCAGTAAAGGATAGCTCCTACAGAAGAATAGGAGAAGATAGGAATTATATATGTCTTTCTCCTTTACAAGAAAAGAGAAAGGCATAACACCAACAATGTAATTGTGTATTATATAATTTCTCCATTTAATGCCAGCATAACCCGTTATGCTAATTCGGTGAAGGAAAACCAATTTATAAATATATAAAAACCAAGATAGTCCAGAGAATGAGATTCTTTATACTCATTTAAAAGTGTCCGAGGATTGTATATTAAAGCCCATTTGACACGTGACATATACAAATGCTTCTCAGTGAGATACACTTTATAAAAAATATAAATAAATGAGATATAGTTATTGCTTCACACCGAGCTACACATTAAAACCATCCCAGCACCGACTCAAGGACTACTGACACCGGAGGAGGTCTTCCCTTGCTTTTCACTATAAAGCCAGATGATCATAAGGGAACCCCCCTCCCCCCCCCCCTGTTCTGAGGTAAATTTCCTCAGAACGAAGAGGGCATTCTGAGCAACAGAACGAGGACCCAAAGATCTAAGGTCACCGGAGATGGACTCTAAATTTCTCAGGTAAAACTTGGTAAATGAAGAGGGCTGTGCCCAGTACACAGTCTTCATGAGATCAGTAATGGCTGTACTGTTGGAATAAGCCCAAGAAGTGGACAGTGCTCTAACCTGGTGCGCTGATATCTTATTAACAGAATGTTGATCCAAAGATAGATTTTCATAAGCAATGCATATTGCCAACTGAATCCATCTAGCGACGGCATGAACAGAAATATCCTTTCTGTTAGGAATCAATGAAAGAAAGAAACGTTTTCTTCCTTTTCTAACAAAGTCTGATCGACGTTTATAAATGCGCATAGCCCTGACTGGACACAGCAAAGGTCTATGGTTATCGGAGGACGGTAGAGCCTTAATGATAATAGGCTCTGGCCGCTTGTTTGGAATCTCATTCTTAGCCAAAAAACCCATTTCTGTAGTGAGGGTAATGGTATTACCCACATTACGGTAGTGAGATTCATCAACAGATAAAGCATGAAGTTCAACGACTCTTCTAGCAGATGCAAAGGCTAAGAGAAACGCAGTTTTATAGGTCAAGAATTTGAACTCTACGACATCCAATGGCTCAAAAGGAGCTTCTTTGAGCTTCAACAGAACCCAAGCCAAATTCCACTTAGGAATTAATCTGAGGGTTCTAGTTCTATTGATAGAGAAATTTCTAACTAGCTTGGATAATGAAGTATTTGATCCAATAGCCAAGTTATCATGATGAGCATACGTATCTGATAACATAGACCTATAGCCCTTAATAGTGACAGGCAGCAGTTTGAGATCGTCAAACAAGTAGACCAAGAAATCAGCAATATTTAGTATGGATGGATCGTATAAGTCTATCGACTGACCCTTACACCAACGAAAGAAAACCCTCCTCTCTGCTGCGTAGTTCAATGAAGAGGAGGACCTCCTGCAGTTAGAAATTGCGTCCACTGCACGTCCTGTAAACTGTATTCCGTGCAAGAAGGACCGCACAACGGAAAAACGTGAAGGTTGAGACCTTCCGGATTGTGATGCAGTGCGTGTGACTTCCCCTGATAAAGAAGGTCCTCTCGTGGAGGAAACTTCCGGGGAATGTCCCATAATAGACACTTGAGAAGATTGATCCAAGGTTTCTGTGACGACAGAGGTGCTACTAGCAGAATTTTGCAACGAGACTGTTTGATCTTTAACCGAATCTGCTGAATCAACAGAGTTGGGGGATATGCATATCCTATCATTCCGTCCCATGAGATCGACAGAGCGTCTACTGCATATGCTTGATGATCTGGGCATGGCAACACGAACATCGGTAACTGATTGTTCAGGTGTGTCACAAAAAGATCTATCATGGGACGATCCCACTGGTAGCAAATCTGTCTGAATATTCGCTTGTTGAGAGTCCATTCCGATGGTAACAGGCGACCTTTTTGAGAGAGCGAGTCTGCTAGTACGTTCGTTCAGACGACTCGGTATATGACGGACAGAGAGATGAACGCCATGATTCATGACGTATAGGAGAATCGTCTCCGTTCATTCACATAATGGAATCGAATGAGTGCCGCCTTGGTTCCTGAGGTAAGCAACTACTGTCGAATTGTCCGACAGGATTTGAACGTGGACATTCACTATTAGGCAAATCCAATGTTGCAGTGCTAGCCATATTGATATCATCTCTTTGATGTTTATGTGCTTCTCTAGGAACCGAGAGTCCCAGAGACCCTGACACTTCAAGTCAGCGGGACTTAGGGTTGCGCCCCAGTCCATCTGACTCACGTCTGACATAATCGTGGAAGCCGTATCCAGCAGCTGCAGCAGAACTCCCAGAGTTAACCACTGAAGATCTGCCCAAATCTGAACCTTTTGTTTTACTAGAACCGTTAAAACAATACTGGTTTTGAGCGAATGTGTCTTCACACTCTAGTTCTGAGTAAAGAATATCTGGAGGGGACGCGTGCGCAGGCGGCCCATCGGAATAAGATCCGCAGCCGCTCCACACAGCCCCATCAGTCACATGAATTCCCCGCTGTTAATGCGTCTGAGTGTAGACAAAAGCGAGCATAACAACTGACTAATTTCGCTCTGGGTAATGGCAGACGAACCAGATTTTTGTAAGTCTCGAAGCTCATTCCCAAGTGAGTGAACGACTTGGATGGTGGAAGATCCGACTTTTTCTCGTTTACTATGGAACCGAGACGTCGGAGTAATAGAAGCAGACTCTGAACATCATTCTGAAGCATAATTCTGTTGCCGTATCTCTGCAGAATGTCGTCCAAGAAAGCCGACGTTACCGCAGACGAATGAGCTCGGAAGTATGACATGACATTACCGAGTTCATTATTCGAGTGAATGCCCAGAGAGCCAGGTTCAAACCAAAGCACATTGCTCTGAACTGATAAACCTTCCCTTGTACGGCGAACCGCAGGTACTTTTTGAATGCCGGATGTACAAGGACATGAAAGTAAGCATCCTTTAGATCTATTCTTGCCACATAGTCGTTCACTCGGATGCTAGCTCTTACTGATCGAATGGTCTCCACATAGAACTTTGGAGCCACGATAAGCTTGTTTATCCAGCTCAAGTCTATTACTGGTCGGAACGAGCCATCTGGCTTCGATATGAGGAACAGGTGACTGTAATAACCCTGAGAATGAACATTCTCGACGACCTCTATTTCTTCCCTTAATAAGAGAGCCTGTACCTCCGCTAGGAGAGACTCTCTTTTGAAAGAATCCGCCGGAAGATTTGTCCGAATAGGACATCTCATTAGTGGGAGTTTCGCCCGTAATGATAGTCGTAAGCCATCCCAGACTACACTTCTCAACCACTGATCTTCCGTGACTGCTGTTCAGTTTCTCGCGAAGTTTGATAACCTTCCACCAACTGGCAAGCAAGAGAGGTCTTGAACATCACCTGCAGGAATTGCGAGGCTTACGGGAGGAGAAAGTATGTCCTCCCCGTGAATATCCTTGCCCCGTCGGCTTAGGGGCGTCTGACCAATAGTCCCGATCAGACTTAAGCCCATTTCCCAAGTCGCTATATTGACGACCTCCGGAGTAATTGTATGAGGGTTTCTTGTACCCTCACGAGGAGTTCCCTTTTGATGATTTTGATTTGGAACATCCTCGCTTACTCCGGTCTGCTGAAGCGGGTTGTTGAGATGCCGACTTCAATAGCAGAGCACTGGACGCTTTCTTAGTAGTTTGTTCATATACTAACAAAAGCTTGTCGTCAAAGATAGTATGTCCGGAGACCGAAGCGACCTGGAGAGAGCTTTTCACCTTGTCATCTATAAGTGATGACAACGCAAGGGCAGCATCAAATCTAATTAACTCCAGATTAGCCACTGTCAGAGCGGAATTATACGTGGCATACATGATTGCCCTGGAAAGAACTCTAAGAGAGGTACACATGTCCTCAAATTCCTTCCCGTTGAGACGTTGTGCATAGCTTTGGTAATGGGATCTGCGTAGGACATTGCGTCCAAATTCGCTCTAATAGATGAAATTGCAGTTTCCATTACATCTGAGCGAATACTGAATGATGCAGGTAAGGATATATCTAAATCCCCGGCCTGCTCATCCAAACGCAGCAGAGCTCTCTGCACATCTTCTCCAACTGTTTTAAATGAACGTGGTCCAAGGAACGGTATATTTATGGAAGATGTTGACAAGAAACCGCCTTCTTTCCTCGCACCCGAGAGGTTAAATATGGCCTTGTCTACATGGCCGAAGGCCTGCGACACCTGCCTAGACTGAACCGGGAAAGAAAGAACTTTTTCCTTTCTCCGTAAAAAGTCTGCATCTAGAGACACCAGCGGTTTCTCTCTTGTAGACGCAGCTTGCTGATTCGGTGGAACAAAATCAGGGTAGTGTTGTAATTGATGGATAAAATCCATCGCAACCATGTGTTGCTCTGAAAGGGAAGGTTAATCCTCTTCCTTATCCCTTTCACCATCCAAGTGAATCAGTTGCGAATCTCGGTCCATTACATCTGCGTGAACAGACGCCCGGACCAACCCATTCACTGTCCGACAGCTCAGGTTCAGATTCTGAGGGAGGTTGGTCCCACACTTGCAGGGGTGCTGCGATTGCAAGTCTGTCATCGAGGCCTGAGGAGCAGCGGCTTTCTGTTTCTTAGCTGCTTGCTGCCCCTGGGCCGGTGATCCGAACGTCCCGATGATCAAGGCCTCGGCTCCTTAGCTATCAGATGGTCCGACTTCACAGGCAAAGAGTGGTTCCTTCTTCGTGCAGCAGGCTGGATATTCGAAGTCAGATAGCTAGGATGCGGATGTGTGTGCGTAATGATTGTAGCGGAAGAAGCCATGACTGTAGCCGAAGCCGGCTGTAGTCTAGACGGAGCGCCACGGGCGGCAGGTGTGGACGTATGCTCCGGCCCGTGCAAGTTTTTCATAACAACAGCTGGCCTCAGATGTTGCTGAGTTAGAGAGGGACCTCTCCCGCTCACGGCCTTTTCAGACATCGCTGAGCCTCACCGAGCCTCCTGACAAGAAACTTGCTGGCTTTCTCCCTAGTTCCGTCATCGCAGGGTGAGCTTGTTTTGTTTTCAAGGTGCTCGCTCTACCCACTACACTTCCTTCGACCGCAACGGACATACCTGGTGTTGCGGCTCCCATGGACAGAGTAACTGCTTCACCAGTCGAGCTAGCTGCTGGCAAAGGATTAAAACCACTGCCCAGTGGCCTTATCCCTTGCCTAATATTCAAGAGCAGCTAGCTCTGTTTGCTCATCAGAGCGCGACAACGGTAGCACACTTCTGGTAGGTGTCACATTACCATCACCATGTTCTTGTTCCTCTGAAAAAGAAACTGAAAAATTTGAATGACCTTGCGGCGAGAGTACCGGCATTGGCCTCTCACCGCTAACAATGTACCGTGACACCCACGTCCAACGTTTGTCATCCCAATCAACACATGTAGGACAAGAATTTGTAGGAGTACATCATACAGATTAATTAAAACTAAGTCGATTGAACTCCCACAAACTCCACAATAAAGTTATGATAAAGATACATAATAATCAACAATCAAAATCAAAATCGAGAAATTAAATTCAAAAAACTTTTCCAAAACATTTTGACAAAAGCCCAAGTTCCCAAAGGGAACATGAAAAGCCCAAGGGTATCCTGCTAGAGCCTAAGTATGGACAAAATTCCAAAAATTATTGCTACACTACCGGAACATTAATTAATGTATCTTACAACAATCCTACAGTAATAATAACTAAATACTACATATATTTAAGGGCGTTGCCAATGTAAACAATGTCAAGGAAAAAACCGGAAACAAGACATCAGGCACAGAACAAAAAGGCCCAAAGTCAGTAACAGATTTTAAAGCCACCAGATGTAGAGCAAGATCGTCAAACGAAGAAAAAATGATACATCGGATAGAAGATGCATGACCCAAACGACCCAACTCCCCTAGGGTGAGGACGTAACCATGGGGATAAACATTCTGTAATACACGTTAAACTCCCAAGAAATTTAATGAAAAATTTTTTAAAAAATAAGCCAAAAAGCTGGGGAGTTTAACAGGAGAGCTTCAAGGAAGGACAGGGAAGGAATTCTTAACAAACAGAGGATAAATCATTAGTAAGAATGATGACATCAGGCACATGTCCCAAAATTGGGAAACATGAAATAATTTTGATAAAAATTATAAAGTTACAGCCCTGAACGTTACTAACCACCGTTGTTCACTTCAATTATCCATTTATGTACTTGGATACACCAATTTTACCACTGATTTGTGTCTGCCATCCTCAAAGATGAGATTTAAAAGCACAGAAGTCAGTTGAATGTTGCTGACTTTAGAGCCAAACAAAGAATGATAGTTTGCGCCAATTTTGGTACCTTCCTGGATACTGTGCATGCGCAGATCTCAAAAGTATGGAGGACCAGAGAGGACTTGATTTTTTTTATTTTGCATGCAAATTTTGGGGACTGGGGGGCGAAAATTTGTGTTTGGCCCTGGATTAATTTTTGAGTTAGCACCAGCTAGTCTGGGCATTGGTTGTTGTATAAAAATATGGTAAGAACAAAAGAGGGTGATGGTGGGGGGCAGGGGGCAACACACCAAGAACAGGTATAAATATATTAAATATGCATCTTGTTTTGCTTTATATGATTCTATGCCTTGTGCCTGATAATGGGCAGCGGCGGACTGGTTATTGCATCACATCAGTCCAGTCCAGAGGCATAGCCGCTCAAGGGGGGAGGGGGGAGGGGGGAGGGGTGGGAGGAGGGGGATCTGTTTCCCAACTGGGAGCGTAAGCCAGATATTTTATTTTATATTTTTGTACATGATGGTCCACTAATCATTTAACTAACCCAAGTAGCAGACTAAAAAGAAATTCCTGTGTGATTAACATTTTTGCTTCCCAGTCCACTTGTGCAGTGAACAGAAAAAAGCCCTGATGGAGAAAAGCCCTGGTGGAGAAAAGCCCAGAAATTGCATCTGAGGAGGAAAGCCCTGGTCCATTTTTGCATGGAGTGGAGAAAAGCCCTGATTCAATTTTTTTCATATTTCTTTCTGTTATTTTTTTATTCATTATTTTTTATATGAAATCACATATTTTAATCATTTCGTTTTCTTTTTTTTATTTCTTTACTGTTTTGCCTGTTTTTTTTTTACAGTAATCACCTTTTATGTATAGTTTTTTCATTCTTTGTGTAATTTTTATTTTTTTAATTGTTTTTTTCATTCTTTGTGTAATTTTTATTTTTTTAATTTTCATTCACTTTTATTTCAATTCAGGTAAAAGCTGCAATAGACTTTGGCTTGGCTCATATGTTTACAACAATAACATTAATTAATTTACAAACATGGACAGGTGGTAGGTAGTCTAAAACAAGTGAACAGCAGAGGAATGTTTTGATAATATTTTTGAATTTCTAAACACAATGAGCTGTGTTTACAACAATTATATTTGGTAATTGTTTTGCAAACTTTGACAGTACTCAAAGGTAATTTAAACAGATAAGAGGCAACTTATTCTTCTGATGCTTTGTATTAAACAGGCAACATTTACAAGTAGATTCTTAAGAAAACAACATAAAAAATACACTTCATTAGATGTAAGTAAATAAAATTTTGAATGTTCAAATTTCTATGTGTCACAAACATGTTAAAAAATAAATAATGGATGTAGTTAAGATTTTTTTGTTTCTTAGACCCTGTTGACAAGTGGCAACCATTTAGTACAAAAATATCCATTCAGATAACAATAAACAAATTCTAGAATAACTAAAGATTTTCATTTTTGTCTCAAAAACAGCTTATGACCCCTTATTTGGATGAGCTTGATGAGCTCGTTCTAATGAGGGGTCATAAGCTATGTTTCTGAGACCTAAATTGAAAATCTTTAGTTATTCTAGAATTTGTTTATAAACCAAAGGAAATTGATGAAATAGTAAAAAATGAAAGTGTCAATGACACTGTAGCTCAACTTGTCAAGACAAAAACATATACATGTAAAGTATGTGACACAGCAATGACAAACATCTAGGTAATGACCTGATAACAAAGGTACATATAAAGTATTGTAACGGTCTGTACATAAATACTGACCGTTGCCTGTAACAAATGTATAGGTAAAGTATTGTAAAGGTGGGTGACAGTCAGATGCTAAACTAGAAAAGAAATCTTTGAGTCCTAGAGTGGGTCTGACTGAACCCCAAAATATTTGTTCTCATAGCACAGTGATAACAAAGGCACCACAAAACACACTCATTCCTGTCCCAAGGTGAAAACAAAGGTACCCAAGAAGTTTCGTGAAGATCAGTTCACAAATATGAGCTGTGTAGAAGTTGTGACAAAAAACTGATTGGACCTAATTTCGGTACAAAATGGCCACTGGCAGCCATCTTGAATTCTGGACCGCACCCAGAAACACTCGTTCTCGTCCCAAGGTGATAACAAAGGTACCCAAGAAGTTTTGTGAAGATCGGTTCATAAATACAGCCTCTTGCCCTAGCCATATTGACATGTGCACTTACAGTGTATAAGTAGCGGTGGACGGACGTTTCGGACACGGACGTTTCGGACTAGGACATTTCGGACCGGACGTTTCGGACATGGACGATTCGGACTAGGACGTTTCGGACCCCGGACGTTTCGGACTTTTTTTATATTTTATATAATTTTTAGTGGATATTTTTATATGGATATTGTTAGTGGGTTTTCAATTTATTTAATTTTGCACAAATTTTTGTTACAAAAGAGTTTTGCTTATTAGGGAATTTTTTTTTGGGGGGGGGAGCCTTTTTGTAAAACATAGTGGTAATGCAAACTGATGAAAAATTTTGAAATAAAGCTACAATGTATCATACTCCATTCATTCAGTTTACTATCAAAAACACAAGAATATGGCCAGTACAACTAATGATAAGCCAAACCAGATATTCACAAATATGCTTTTAACAGTATCTGATGAAGTGAAAGCTCGTCTTCCAGATTCAGACGTTGCCAAACGAGTACTCAGGAGGGCTAGAGCCCAACATCGACCCAAAGATCCACAAACACTCCGCGAGTTAGAAATAGTTGGTGAATGGACTATGACTTCAGGTGATCAACCCATTCCATTTTTATTTAGTGACAATGGTCCTAATGCTGATGAGCGTGTGATTATTTTTGCAACAGAACAACATTTGCAGCTGTAATGTATTTTTTCTATTTCGTTGGAATTCATAAATTATATAAATTAAAAAGAACTTGGAAAAGTATACCCAACCAGTAGCATGACAAATTATTTCCGGTAGTCTATACTTAAATTTTATAGCTAAATATTCATATTCTAAATATTCATTTAAAAGCATAGAAATTTTATTTTTTCCAGTTCCTTGTAATTTATATTATATATAAATTAAAAGAGACTTGAAAAAGTGAAAAAAACCCAAACTTTTCATTCTAAATTATAACCCGTAATCTGTTACTAAATTTTTATAGCGAAATGTTCAGCCACCAGCATGAAAATTTTATTTTTCTAGTTCTTTGTAATTTCTATAAACTATATAAATCAGAAACAACAAGTAACATTAGAATTGTATTGTGCTATTGTTTTGCTATTGTAATATTAGTTATAACCTGTTTTTAAATGTTCATGTTTGTTGTGCTATGTATAATATCAGGTAAATTTTATGACAGTTTTAAAAAATTATAAAACTTTCAAATGTTGTTCATTTTCATTTTACAATTTACATCCCACCCCACCCCCTCCCCCTCCCTTCCACCCACAAGAGAACAATCTCAAAAGTACACCCAAATACATTCTGGCCGAAACGTCCGCCCTGTCCAATATTTCTGTCCGAAACGTCCTAGTCCGAAACGTCCTAGTCCGAAACGTCCGGTCCGAAACGTCCGTGTCCGAAACGTCCTACATTCATAAGTAGCACTGAATAAATCAAAGTTCATCTAATTTGCATAATTTCTGCACAAGAAAAAAACCCGTACTATATGTGATGTATTCCATGTTACTAAACATTCATACAAAAATTTATTCAAATCAGAACTTTCATACAGAAGTTCTGTACAAAAGACTGATTGCACTAATTTTGGTACAAAATGGCTGCTGGTGGCCATCTTGAATTTCGGACCACACCCACAAACACTCATTCTCATCCCACGGTGATAACAAAGGTACCCAAGAAGTTTCGTAAAGATCGGTTCATAAATACAGCCTCTAGCCTGAGCTGTATAGAAGTTGTGTACAAAAAACTGATTAGACCTAATTTCGGTACAAAATGGCCACTGGCAGCCATCTTGAATTTTGGACCGCACCCAGAAACACTCGTTCTCGTCCCAAGGTGATAACAAAGGTACCCAAGACGTTTCGTGAAGATCGGTTCATAAATACAGACTCTAGCCCGAGCCGTATTGACATGTGTACTTACTGTGTGTAAGTAGCACTGAAAAAATCAAAGTTCATCTAATTTGCATAATTTCTGCACGAGAAAAAAACCCGTATTATATGTGATGTATCCCATGGTACTAAACATTCACACAAAAAATTATTCAAATCATCGCTTTCATCTGGAAGTTCTGTGCAAAAATCTGATTGCACCAAATTTTGTACAAAATGGCTGCCATCGGCCATCTTGAATTTCGGACCGGACCCCAAAACACTCGTTCTCGTCCCACGGTGATAACAAAGGTACCCATGGAGTTTCGTAAAGATCGGTTCATAAATACGGTCTCTAGCCCGAGCCGTATTGGCATTTGCACTTACAGTGCTGAAAGTAACACCAAAAAACATCAAAGTTAGTCTAATTTGCATAATTTACGCACGAGAAAAAACCCGTATTATATGTGATGTATCCCATGGTACTAAACATTCATACAAAAAATTATTCAAATCATAACTTTCGTATGGAAGTTCTGTACAAAAAATAGATTTCTGCATCGTCGGTACAAAATGGTGGCTGGCAGCCATCTTGAATTTCGGACCACACCTAAAAACACTCGTTCCCGTCCCAGGGTCATAACAAAGGTACACAAGAAGTTTCGTAAAGATCGGTTCATAAATACGACCTCTAGCCCGAGCCATAGCCAATTGTTGACGTACGGATAGACGGACGACGGGCCATGACAATAGCTCAAATTTGACTTCGTCAAAGTTGAGCTAAAAAAATTCAACCAGGGCTTTTCTCCACCCTTTGAAAAAAAAGGACCAGGGCTTTTCTCCTTTGTTGTAAAAATGACCAGGGCTTTTCTCCTTGGGGCTTATCTCCACCAGGACTTTTCTCCGTCATTCACTTGTTCAGCCAAGAACTTTTTGCACAGAAGCTGTTTTTCTGCGATAGCTTCAATTTATCACACCTCACATCTGTTTTAACATCTACTGTTGGTGGTTGCTTAATTGATAGTGGGTGACAATGTAAAGAGCACAAAAACTGATGAACATTAATTATGAGTTTATTACTCTTAACAACAAACAATTAAAGAATAACAAGGCAATCAAGTTATAAAACTGGTCACAAACAAACATTATTTCTTTCATCATTTTATAGCAGCCTAAGGTCCAAAAGCTGATAATCTTTTCTTAAAGTAGTTGTTGGCTGGAAAATCTTCCCCACCATGATTTAGTCTTTTACAGATTTCCCCTTCCTGTGTTATAAGTGAAACAAATAAGGGCCCTCAACCTCCCACCAATGATATATCAACCTGGCACCCCGTAGAAAAAAAAAAATTATGTCCCCCCTCAGTAGGAAAACCTAGCTATGTCCCTGACTTAGCACAATTATTGTGTATCCGCCCCCCCCCCCCCCAATCCAAAAGAAAAAGAAAGAAAGAACTAACTAAAAACGAAAAAATATGGTGGTTCTGTAAGGCCTATTCCAACATTCCCATAATCTAAGCCCCATTCAGGTTTGGAAGATGATGTCAGGCAAAGGGTAAAATAAACATTTTGACAGCCCAAGTGAATCGAATTCAAATGGGAGACCAAGTTTATGGAGCAAAAATGTATCACATCTCTCTCGTCAATGAGACAATGCAGTAAATTCTAGCATTACATTAGTAGATCAGCACTCTTTGCTTCCAAAGGTCCCCGACAAGGAGTTGTATTCATTTAAATCACGGTGTGTGCATGTACTCCCCTAAGGTTTCTTTTCGAACAGTGAATTTTAAACGGAACTTGATTCCAACTACAGGTTCAAACTTGGTTGGGCAGAAGGTGCCTCGTGTTTTGTACAGAGCATGTGTTTGGACGAAAATTAACATTTTTGTTTTTAGCATACAAATAAACAAATAAGGCTAGAATCATTCTTCATTGTTTTCTGTTCGATGAATATATTCAATGTGCGTTACCCCCACAAAACATATTTCATTAGATTACATGCCCTTTCACATATTTCTTCAAATATTTATTCACCACAAAACAACTGCCTAACATCAATGTTTCATTTGAGTTTTTACACTGCTGAAAACAGCAGTAGCCTATAATATGGTGGTCGGACAGAAGGAAAAAGGACACAAAGAAACAGGAAATACTTTTGGGTAAGACAGAAGGAAACAGGAAAGAAAAACACTTTTTCAGTATTTCAAACCAATAATTTATGTCAAAAGTTTGAATGAAAATTGTCTGAAATACTATTTTAATGCAAATCAATGGAAAGAAATTATTTCTGAGTGTATAAAAATGTAAAAATATATAACTGTACAAACATTCACCCTTCTGGGGATAGTTGTTGGTTTGGGTGACTGAAATAGAACTACAAGGTTGATACACAGCAGCTTTTATTTACATCCAGTATAGTTTACTAGTTTTCGATAACCCACACAAATATGGATATATATTAACACTCCACCAAACACATTGCCAACATTTGAATAATAAATCTGTATATACACAGCACAGAAAAAATAAATATCATGAAAATCAAACAATAAAACAATATATATATAACTTTCTTCATTTTATTGCCTATTATTTATTTACCAGCCAGAGTTTAGTAAGAAAATGTTCATAATTGTTTTATTATAATATATATGTTGTTCATTGGAATTTTCTTGTTACCTGGCATGCTGATTGGAGGTATTAATAAAAATTTACCCATGGAGTGGAAATTCTCTACCAATGCATCAGTGAATTTAGCCTATGCCTTGGAAACTCATAGTTAGTTGAGTAACTGTAGGTAGACAGGCCAGTTTAATTTGGGAATTCAGTATTTTTCTTAGATGGGCTTGAGATAGTGGATGCGTGCATGTTGCTTTGGTAGCACCGGGTGGGCAGTAAAAAGTTATGAAACATTATATTACTTCTGCTTTCTGCCTAGGAATTAATATCTTAATATTGCAGGATGACTAATCAGTCGCTTAGGTATGCCATGGAAGGTGAAAGTGGTGTTTTAATAGCCTAGTGGATAATTTTTTACCTGTGTTGGAAAAGCGTTTTATTTTCTTTCATTTAACTGTGATAGATTATAGCACCAGTGGATAAGAATACTGTGGCGTTGTGTAACTGTTGGTACATGTGGAGGATGAGAGGGGGAGGGACTGTCCGGGAAATTTCAGCAATTTTGAAAGTGCTCCACAACAGTGCTTGATACCCTTTATTCAATATTCTGCTTCTTCTTTCATGTACAAGCTTCCCGCTCCTGGGAACGGGTCCGTACCTGGTGTAATCAAATAGGTCTGTACATTCAGTAACAGTTTATTTTCCAAAGAGGAATGCTCAGTCGAATCTTCATGAGGGCGTTCGAAAATATGAAAAGGGTTCCAGGGGCAATCATTAATTTTAGTTGGTACATGCAAATACAGGCCTACAGTGTATGACAAGTCTATTTTTTTATTAATGGGGGTGGGGGCACAGGTGGGAACACTTTGTTTGCTGCTGTGTCCTTTGAACTGATCCATAGTGATTGTTTGTTTTATAATTACATGGGTATGGTATATGCTTTTTAAAGCTGTAATGTTTTGGGGAATAGTTTACTCATGGGAACTACAGTACATGAAGAGTGTATTGTAACAAAATCACCCGGGGAGTGGAGTCATCACCCAAAGTATCACTTTCAATTTCTGTACATGTGGACAAAGAACAGAAGCAATAACCCGGAGGTCCATTGGCTGGAACTTTGCTTTAGTGTTGAAACGATTAGCCGACTAATCGATGTCGACACGATTATTAAATTAGTCGATCCCTAAATCTGCTAGTCGATTAGTCGGAACATCTGCCCCAGCCACAACCATACACCATCCCCTTAAATTCACTCAACATTGTTGCGAATGTCACAAGTAAACTCCCGAAATCAAAAAACAACCCACGGAAATAACGCGTTTGATGTTTCCGACTGCATGAATAACAACCCTAGTTGGCCAACTGACCAGAGATTCAATAAGACCAGGGGTGCGTGAAGTAAACAGGGAAAAATATATGGGTGAGCTTATTCTCGAGGGAGCAGCCTGCAGGAAAATTAGGACCCAAAGTTGACATGAAATTGGGCCACCTACGGACATCAATTTGTTCACCAGGTACTGGTAAGTTCGAAATGTCTTACAGAAACATCAAAGAGAAATTATGGAAGAACACATACCAGTTCGTATTTGGAACAATTTGTTATCACTAAAGAACCAATTACAAAATCCATGTGCTTTTTATTTTCATTTTGTAAATACATGCGGACAAATTCCTGGAAATCTGCGAGTTTCCGGGAAATTGAAAGTGAAACTAGCTTTTCCTCGAACTGCAACTGAGTTAAGAGGAAACCCAATAAGGTCAGGTGATGATTTTCAAAGCAGACAATATTGAAATTAGTAGGCGTGTTCGATGTATGCATAATTATGGACAGATAAGAGGTTAAGTCATAATACGAGAAGTTGTGTGGGAGTGTTCGGTGTACAATTGTTGACAGGCTGATGACTGCTTTGGGCGTTAACTGTGCTTAATTTTCGACAGGGGATGTACATCACGCATGCGTAAAGAACACTTCCTTTTGTTAACATTCAATGGGATGGAACGAATAATATAAAAAAAACCTGAATAATGATTTATTTTATTAAAATATCAGTGACTATATTGAGAAAAAATGATTTTAAACAGAAGCTACCAACATTAATTCTCTCTCGAAACTGAAAGAGGTTTTGAGGACTTTGAAAGCTTCACTTGCCATTGTTTCATTGCAAGTATTACTGTTAGTTTTAACCAGGGAAGAACGGCGGTACACGTGTTTGATAACAATAACATGGGGGCTTCGACTAGTCGATTAGTAATCGATTACGACTGGCAACTAGTCGATTCCTGAAAATCACTACGTTATATAATGAATTCTGCATCATATTCACATCGAATGATTTTTTAAGATAATCTTGGCCACCACTAGTCATGGTGATGCCACTCTACTAGTAGAAGTACCATTGAAATTCACTGTTCATTTTTCAGTTCAGTTATATTGCAGCAGGAGGAGAGATAAGTGCGGGAGCCGGGGTTCGAACCTTCGACCTCTAGCACACAAAGCGACCGATTTACCACGAGACTAAGAGATCCGGACCAACCAGGCTGGTTGGTAAATGGCCTTTATACCTCAACCGCTACACTACTCTCCCCTTCTTTTGAGATTCACCCACCATGAATCTCACCCAGATTCCACCTCAGAGCGGTCGAAACATCCACCATGCTTCA
This sequence comes from Pictodentalium vernedei, assembly GCA_031216915.1. Taxonomy (NCBI): domain Eukaryota; kingdom Metazoa; phylum Mollusca; class Scaphopoda; order Dentaliida; family Dentaliidae; genus Pictodentalium; species Pictodentalium vernedei. Next base: position 213,148,329 of record CM062292.1, on the reverse strand, counting down.
CCACAGCGTCCACAACGCCACCAACTGCTGAGGATTTGACAAGCCCCCAAATGCAGCAGGAGGAGAGATAAGTGCGGGAGCCGGGGTTCGAACCGTCGACCTCTAGCACACAAAGCGACTGATTTACCACGAGACTGAGATCCGGACCAACCAGGCTGGTTGGTAAATGGCCTTTATACCTCGACCGCTACACTATCACTAATCCCTGTCACTTCACTGATCACAATGATTGTACACACGGGCACGCAAGTCCGCCACAGGTTTTAATCCTCTACACTTGTAGTCACTCACACGGTGACGGGTGTTTGGTAGTTAGTAATCCACCCTTCACATACTGTAGTTTGTACATGAATCATGATGTAAACTAATGCACACTGTACAGTAATTGCAATGAATTCAAACATTGATGTGCATAGTTTACTGTTGTTTAGAACATTTAAATGGATGCCAAATAAGAATACAATATATGAGAAAGTAATTGTCACTTCCTCTGGGTGAAAATAAATAGATAGCAGACTAATGTGTTGTTTTTATTTTGGCAATTTGGGAAATTTTATGATGAAAGTATTGAAACTTGATTGATAGGCCTAGTCATAACAAATCTTATTTTTCCTTTTTTCAAAGAATACGTTGGATCAGACTTTTAATTCTATACCTTAGCGTAAAGTAGCCCTTCCGAATTGGTAAAATGTGGAAAAAATATTGTTTTATTGTTAACAGATGAATGAAAATGGTGTTTTATTTGGACCCAAAACTCTCGAGTTTTCACAAAGCCAATCCTTCCGTGTCCATATTGAATTCCTGTTTTGTGCGATATTGCTTGATGCTGATTGGTTAATAATTGAAGCTAATAATAATCATAATTTTAGGTTCTGTTTCAACAATCAACATTTTATTCGGCCTAACATTTTTTTATATCCAAATAAAATGGTTTAAAAAAATGCACGTTTTCATTAAGAAGCACAGAGTGAGCCTTGAATCTGCCGAACTACTCAAAACTTTCAAAACGCGAAACGAAAATGATACCGGACTTGCGGGTTAGAATTCCGGAATGCATCTCGGAATTTTACCGTTCCCAAGAATGGGGTGGGGACTGGACTTTTCGCCGGAAAGACAGTTCGCCGAAACTTTGGACAGTTCGCCGGAATATTCGAGACAATTCGCCGGAATTTTGGACAATTCACCGAAAGTTTGGACAGTTCGCCGGAACTTTTAAGAAAATTCGCCGGGATTTTGGACATTTCGCCGGAATATTGGACACTTCTCCGAAGTTTGGGCAGATCGTCGGATGTTTGGACAGTTCGCCGAATGTGCCAGACAATCGCTAAGGTGTCTCAAGCAGTCTGTGGAATCTAGAGCCTGCTATTTATTTATTTATTGGTGCACAATCGTGATCTTTCTCTTTTTTGGGGGGGGGGGGGGGGGGGGCAACCATAATATGTGAAAGGCTATTGTGAAGTTTCGGCTGTCCTTCCTTTATAGGTAACTATGACCCTCCGATTGTTGCCCCATCATCCCACTTCCCGAAAGGGAAGCGGAAGGATGGGGTAACGACAGGAGGGTCCGAGTAATGACTGATATTTGAAGGGACTTTCCGGGGTTCCAATGTGTTACTTCACCCGGGGTGGGGGTGGGGGGGGCGTGGTGATCAGGAATATTGAGAAGAGTGGGGCACAGGGATCTCATCAAAGAAGGAAGGATGTACCAGATGACAAAACATTGGTGAGTTTCAGATATTTTATTACCAAATTAGAAATCAAGCGTTCATTCATTATTCAATTACAGCACAATAGATTTATGCACACCCTTTGTGATCAACAATAAGTTCAAGAATTCAGTTACAATATACACACTTTGTCATCAACAATAGTTTTACGACAATAAAAAGATGATAATCTCCAACCAGGGAAACCGGTTAATAACTAGTCAAGGTGTAAATTCATAATTAGGCAACAAAAAGAAAAAAGAAAGAATTATAACACCTATCCTCCTGAGATGATAAGAAAATGTATTGCTCTTGTAGCCCTGGGTCATCAGAGAGCTACAATAATACTTAGCCCTTTACCTAACGCTGACAGCAGACATCACATCCTGCAAAATATATTCTTGAATAACTAAAACAAATTTAATTATTTGTTTTAAAAACATAGTTTATGACCTTTCACTGGAATGAGCCCAACGTGCTCGTTCCATTGAGGGTTCATTAGCTATGTTTTCGAGACAACTGGAAATATAATAGTTGATCATTTGAGGCGGTAAAAAAAAAGAATTTGCCGTCAGTGTTAACTGGCATTTTGGCTTGTCGGCGGAAAAAAAACATTGTGTTCAGTTAAACGTTCATTTCAATTTAGAATTTCATCCTCAATGAACCAGGTTTGATTTGTTAAACGGATTTTAAAAAATAGGTAACTCATTTTTAAAATTTTAAAATCTTTTCGGCGAACTGTCCAATTTTAAAAATTTAAGTTCCGGCGAAGTGTCTTTTCCGGCAAAGTGTCTTTCCGGCGAAAAGTCCATTATTCGATGGGGTGCGGTTAAACCAAGTTCATGACAACTTGGAACAAGACTAGTCAGACCACTTTTGAACACAACAAGAATTAAATTCAAAGAAACATGGGATCACTTTTAAAGACAAGTCGGACCGCAAGTATGAACACATTCGGAACCAAGAGAAGGGAAATCGTGTATAAAATGCTCAAAACACACAAATAATTCAAGGTTTGTTTTTGTATGCTTGATATTTTACACAGTAATATGTTTTTAAAGTACAGTGGATTTGTATAATATAATATAATACTTGGGCCTTCTGCTGATAATATAAAAAAAACAACAACAACGCAGAATTGTAAAATATATAATTTAATGGAGAAGCAAGCGTCATATCGTAAGATTTTTAATAAAATTCTTATTACAATATTATAGTTTTATCTATATTTACCAAAATATTACAAGCCTAATTAAGTTGTATAAAAACTTTGTCACACAAATGCTGTCGTAAAAACAACAGAAAGGAAACCTAAAGGTAGCAATTATGTTAACTGGTGTTTGGAAAGTGAGCGCACGCTCATTCTTGCTGCTCTTGAAAACTGCCTACGTTCGTTCTGCGCATGGACGCCCCGCACACACAAGGTTTCGCCCCGCCTACACGACGTGAAAGGCGGAGAAGCTAAGGCTTTCATAATAACTGCTAATTAGTGTTATTAGTTATCCCCGTCGGTAATCGTATATTGCTACTCCGATATGCTGAAGAAAGACGAAACGACTTAATCATATTTATGAGTGATAGAAATACAATGTAAAGTGAGCAAATAAAGGAAAATAAGCCGCTAATTTGAAAAAAATATGACTCTCAGATTTTGCTTGTATTCGAAAGAACGTGTCAAAAAAACCGTATGTAAAGAGTAAGACATCAAAAGTAGCGCAATAATACTTAAATATTTGATTAACAAGAACACCACCCAGCGTTGCATAATACGCCAGGTAGGTTTTTTTTCAAATTGTACTTAACTACTGTTTTCATCCAACCAACAAAATCGTACCGAACCCCAGTTCGAATCTGACCTGTACTTTAGTATGACTGAGATACAAACCAAGTTTGGTGTTGATCTACAAATCCAAACTCCAACCAAACTTAAAATCACAGCTGCACACGTTCTAAAGGTGGTTAACTTATGTGCCAAGTTTGAAAAAGATTGGACAACATATGGCTGAGAAACACTCCGGACAAAAGTCAATCCGGACGGACGGAGAAATATAAAAGGAGTTTCCCGAAAATGATCACTTCATCACTCATTCGCACCTCTGATTTCAGAGAGCGAACATCCAATCATGGAAATACCGGATAGATTGTTGAAGACTATTTCAGCCTTAGGGGTCTCTCGTCCTATCACCTGGACTGTCCAGGAGATAGGAACGAGAGTCCACCTGTCTATGGAATTCCTAGTTGAAGAAGATAATATATCACCGCCCTCCTCGGGGAGAGGTAGTACATTTGTTGAGAGGACCTCCTCTCGCTCTGGTCCTCACCCGAAGAGGGAAGGATGCCCTGAAAAGAGAAAGAGAAGAAAGAAGAGCCCGTCCACCAAGCGGAGGGATTCCCGACGCTTGGAGGCATTCTTGGAGATGAAGAAAGAGAAAGGTGAGGAAAAGAAAGAGACAGAGGCGGCCACCACTTCCCCTCCCACTCCCACAGACAGCCCCATCCAAATGCCGGCTTCCCAGTCGGTATTGTCGGATGTGGAAGAGTCTGTGGAGACTGAGGTGGAAATGGAAGCTGCCCTCTCGCCTCTTCCTGATCCCCACTCGCCTCTTCCTTCTAAACCAGAATGCCAGGACGCGGACGACAGGATAAAGAACATCTTACGGGAACACGAAATACAAGGGGACCTTCACAGACAAAAGATGGACAGGCAATACCAAATATTCCTCCAAAAAGTCGAAGAAACCAAAAAACTAATAGACGCCAGAAATCTACAACAACAAAAGACTCAGCAATCACCCACAACCACTCCAGACTCGGCTAGGACCAGACCCTACAAAATTCAACAACCACCATCAGGCAGTCCACCAACAACACCAACTACCACTGTCTCTCCTTCCAAACCTCCACCTCTGAAAAAGAAGCTGAAAAGACACAAGCGCCGCTAACAACCCACAACTTCTCATTCTTTACCACGGTCTGACACTTTCAAATTCTACAGCTAATGAGGGTCGAAAGGGGCTTGCCCCCAAATCGCCCCTGCGCGCCTTCGGCGCGCAAAACCATTTGATTTGGGATCAGAGAATTCCTAACAAGTAACTTATGAATACAGGTGAAAATAATTTTACCTTCGCTCCTGTCCGAATGAATGCCCACAAGGAACAACACCTGTGCATCATTTTAGCAATAGTTGGTCATTATGAGATCAACGACGTTGTCTTATTTTAAATAAGACACACTTATGCTTCCAATAAAACCCACATCACATGAATCGCCAATGACAATCCAAAGTCATATTCCATGGACGCATACCTTATAAATAGAACACATGCCCACAAACTTCACCTTTATCTTTCCGAGAAAGCAAACTCATTACGACGAATAGAGAAAATGATATCGCAATCTGTGCTGTCCGGAAATTTCTACGAGTGATCGATAACAAGATCGAGATTTCTGAGGAGTGCATGGCTTTTTTAATAGAGTATGTAATATAAGCGCATTCAAATTAATTTATTTACCCGATACGGGCGCTTTCATACAAATCATAAGAATCGATTACCGTTACTTTTGTACTATTGTATTATATGGGTAACAAAGGGACAAACTTGCTCCAAAACAGGCAGACATTGTCACACTGACTCACATCAATTATATGAGACAGACTAAAGCATACAAGTTACTTGCTGACATACGTGTGTACTTGCATGATCATCATACTGTATCAGTATAGCTGGAAATGGTCATTCTGAACTCTTTACCCACTGCGGGTAGCAGACAGAGTTTTAGTTATATTGGGTGGCCATTGGTGGCCTTCGGTAGCCATCGGTGGCCTTCGGTGTTTAGTAGGACCCCGTGGAGGGTGGATTGTCACGAAATCGCGGTGATGTAGATTTTCCACCCGTAAAATATTTATAATTTATTCTTTTGGATACTACTTTCAATAAAATAAAACAAACAATGGAACATATGCCTTTTTATTGGTCATACTTGTTGTATGTTTCTTTTTATCTCTTTGATTCTGTCGAACTCATTTGACCACTGAATGTTCAAGACTCAATTGCCCTTTCTGAGATATTGGACTTCAGCTCTCCAAAACATGTTTAACTTTTTTATGATAATTCTTGAGACTGTTCGTACCTTCGCATTAGACAATTCGTACCTTTACATGCATTGGACAATCGTACCTTTGCACTAGACAATCGTACCTTTACGAGAGACAATTCGTACCTTTATATTAGGTTACGAATTGTCCAGGGTATGAATCGTCCAGGGTACGATTGTCTTGGCACCACATTATGTACAAGGAAATTAATGCGTTGCATAAATACAATTAAATCAATATTTTTTTTTGTTTATTATTTTTTTTCTAGCCCTTTTGAAATTTGCTGACAAATAGCCTGTAGCATTGTTGTTGGCTATCGGTAAATATAAGAAATACAACATGCAGTCTTTACTTTATCATTGCCAACATTTAAGTATTGTTTGCACTCAACAGAACATGAAGCATGATTTTTAATTATGGTACCGACACTTTACAATACAATCCGAATATACAGGGGCGGCGGAACCGGGGGGGGGGGGGGTGAAGGCCCCCCCCCCCCCCCCCACACACACACTTTTTTGTCGGGCCATGTTTTTTTGTATGCATATTTTAACACAACCAATGACTGGTGAAACAAGGGGCGGATCCAGAGCCTCCCCTATATTTTCGCCAGCTATGTTTCTCTCGTACTGGTTCAGTTTCGATGGATTTCGGATCATTTTTTGCAGTAAGTGGCAGCAAACGCTAAAATGTATCCAGTCTGTTAAAAATCGGTCAACTGAAATAGATCGTAATCTTACAGACATACAAGTAACAAATCCATCCCCAGACAAGATAATCCACAGACAGTATAATTGCTGTTAACGTCTGGTAAAGCATACAGGTGAGGTCTATTTATCAGCTTGGGTCACCTGTATGCTTTACCGACGGTTTTTAACGACACTCAAAGTGTGAAATCTTTCAAATACATCTCCTGAAAAATCTCAAAATATCCGCTCAAATGCATGGAAATGGGGGTTTTGGGACCCTGGAATTTAAAATGTTCATACCACGGGCCGAACCATGGTCGGCTCGTCATATCGACGACCATCTATCGCCCGATCCAGCCCCCCCCCCCACCCCCACTTTGAAAATCGTTCCGCCGCCCCTAATATGGGTTTCCATCACTCGACCATTTAAGCCTTTGCCTGAGAAATCAGTATCTAATTTTCTCATATACTTTGGTAAAGGCTAAAATAATTAAATATTGATTAAAAAGAAACTTCTCATCACCAAAAGTGTGTTTGTGAGTGGTGGTGGTGGGGGGGGGGGGGGAGTATAGGATCCGATGCTGTGCCCCCCTCCCTCAGGCTGATTCCCTTGTAGCTGTCAGGGATCAGTTAAAATGACAGGTGTTGATCGAGATGTAATATTAAACGAAAATTCTGAAAAAATAAATATATATAAAAGAGCCTTCTCCTCCAGTTGTGTTGTACTGCTGTTTAGCCGTGGGCATATAAAAATTATTACACGCCTGTTCTGTAAATTCACATCAACAGCAACACTAAACCATGAGGAAACTGAAAATCTGTTCCGCACATATGTGCGGAACGGCAATCGTTGACGGACTATTTTTAAATAGAAGCGAAATTTCACTGGAATCTTCTACAAATCGTGCAACGCAATTACAAACTGAATCGGTGGCGATGGCTGAAAATCGTCCCCAGAGTTCCAATGTGTTCTATATGCCAGTAGGTACATAGAACATATTGCAACTCAGGGGACGAAATAGTAACACGGGTTCCCCTCGTAAATTTGGTTGGCGATAAAATGTGTTGTTTTTGTTAATATTTGTCAAATGAATTGCTGAGTGTCCTTCTAATAATTGTTTTTTATAGATGTGAAGGCGTGAATAGTATAGCATGTACCCGAACGGGCCCTATTGGCCGGATCTCATGTGACGTCATAGTCACGTGACCTGGTGGCGCCATGTTTGGTTGTCATGGTAACCCGCGTGAGTGGCCATCTTGTGACGTCATCCCCATAGTGATGCATGGCGTTAGTGCGCATGCGCAGCACGTGTTGTTAGTGTGATACGTGTTTCCGTCGTCCATTTTGTATACTGGAGGCCGCCATATTGGTTTCTATGGAAGCACGTGGCTGCTATGTGACCCAAAGGCTTCTTATAGGACAGGTGTATGTTCGGAAGGTATGTTCCTTTGTACAGGAGTAATTTCCCGATTCGTACAATTACCACAAACAACCCGACAATCCCACCAAATCACCGAAATTGACTTTATTTTCTACGGATTCCCCATTTTATCGCTTAGCACATAGTGCTATGGTATCGAGGGGCACATGGGGTAAGCTCGATTGAATAGGAGTAATTTTCTGGCTCGGATTTTCCCCAGAATCCTCGTTTAATTCGTAGAATTACCACAAACAGCCCGAGAAGTTGTACCATTTCAGAATCCTTTTTAGGACAGCCATACTTTGGCTTATAATAGTAGTGCTATAGTACCGAGTGACCCTGTGGGTACATGCCTTTGTTGTGGTGTATACTCCAGTAGCGTAGAAGAGCCTATAAGCTGGGACAGCTTTGCTTATTATTACTATATTTTAGTTTTTTCTGGCGTGTTCTTGTTAGTGCTGATCCTATACCGAGTACTCTTGTTGTTTCATTTGTCTAGATCACCCAAGCAGTTCACTTTATTGGCGCTAACTAACCAATCATATTGCTTGATTTCCCGTAATCTGTTAGCAGAGTTATCTCCCTTGTGCATACCAAAAGCCTGTATCATTCCCAAAGACAATAAGCTATCGAACAGTTACTGATAAGTCATTGCTCGAACGACTCGAAGCCCATCGAGCAAATGAGCTTTAGAGCAATTGCTCGATCGAGTGACTCGGCAGACCACTCGTCGACTCATTTCGGAAAAAGGGATTCTGCTAACCCCCGACGTTTTCCAAAAAGGGATTCTGTAAGTAGGATACTTATCTAAGGATACTATTACTTGTTTGGCCCAGCCTTCTGGGCCACCCCAAGACATACCTATTCCAAATTCTCCCAGTAAGCTATCGAGCAGTTACTGAAAAGTCATTGCTCGAATGACTCGAAGCCCATCGAGCAAATGAGCTTTAGAGTAATTGCTCGATCGAGTGACTCTGCTTGAACGACTCGAAGTCCATCGAGCAAATGAGCTAGCGAGTAATTGCTCGTTCGAGTGACTCACACATACAACTCTTAGCCTCATTTCAGAAAAAAGGGATTCCGAAGGCCATATGTTTTCGAAAAAAGGATTCCACAAATGGGATTCCAAAAAGGGATTCCATAAGTGGGATTCTGTTTTACGTCGAGTGACTCGCACATACTGCTCGAACAACTCGAAGTCTACTGAGCAAATGAGCTATTATAGCCTATAGAGTAATTGCTCGTTCGAGTGACTCGACATACGACTCTTAGCCTCATTTCAGAAAAAAGGGATTCTGTAGCCACAGACATATCCTAAAAAGGGGTTCTATAGGGATTCCCAAAAAAGGGATTCATAAGTGGGATTCCGTTTTACCTCGAGTGACTCGCACATACTGCTCGAACGACTCCAATCCCATCGAGCAAATGAGCTATTATAGCCTATAGAGTAATTGCTCGTTCGAGTGACTCGCATATACGACTCTTCGACTCATTTCAGAAAAAGGGATTCCATAGCCACAGGCGTTTCCCCAAAAGGGATTCCATAAGTGGGATTCCGTAAATGGGATTCCTATCCAACTCCATGAAATGATGTTCCGTGATTTGATCTAAAATCTCGAGGGTATAAAAAAGAATTCATCTCCGGAACTTTGTCATTCCACGTTTAACTAGCGATGGATCAACAACACACCTGCGACGAGTGTTAAAAATCATTCAGTCATTTCAAATGCCTCCTACTGCACAAGCGAACCATACTCGAACCTAAGAGATCTCAACGCTTAAAGTGTGCAAAGACGTTTAACAGGAGACACCATGTATCCAGACACGAGATGATCCACTCAAAAAGGAGACCAAAGGATCATCAGAGATAATATGTTGAACCAGTCGGAAACCCTCGGACACAAATTGGTCAAATAGAAGAAAGCAAACGAATAAACCAGTTGGAACCAATGGAACTGTCAAAACCGTACCACGTGAATAACCAAAACCCGACCAGAAAGCTGTGTATACCAATACCTCCAGCAGAAATGCCTCATGCAGTAATGACCCGAGCAGGGAAGCAACCAGAACCAGAGCATAATCCAACAAGTGAAGACAAAAAATACGTTTTGGTCGAACCCAGTTTATTGGAAAGCTTACTAGATCGACAGCATTTGGTGCGCAGAGAACCAAACTATGCTCGCATGCACTTGCTGTGTTAAATGGTTAAAGGAAAGCGTAATCAAAAGGCAGGACACGTTGAAAGTGTGTTTTCCACTATTTATTCTGCAATAACGTTTGGAAGAACGCACCAGGAAGCGTTTGTTTTTACGAGGGCACAGTTTTTGACAAATTTCAGACGTGTGCATGCGAAATCCGATCTACCTTTGTCTAATATATCCCTCCTATGCATATCGACCCATTCTAATAAATTGAACTAAACATCATCTTATATGTGCGGACAATCTATTTTGCTTGAGGTTGTCGAGTAGCCTGACGCAAACTCAGAAACAGTTCATGGATAGTGGACGGATTTATAAACACATACCAAGTGTAAATTCCACCCAGGTAATAGCTCAAGTTCAGTGAAACTGCAAAAAACCCCATTAAAACAAAAGCAAAGCGGTCTCTCAACAAATAATTAAAACCAGTGGCAATAATCTTTTAATGATACAGCCACCACGTGGGATTAGTAACATAATCAAACAGCTACCAATTATTGTACAGACCTTCTGATGTTTTCATCTGAAATTATCATTCTAGCAGAATCACTTGACAATGTCAATAGCCTAACTCTTCACTCATTTAACTCTTAACCTAACACGAAAGGAAGACTACACTCTAAACTCAGTTGAGTTGAAAATCAACCGAAATGAACTGGGTTGAGTGAATATGAACCCAACTGGGTTCATATTCACTCAACCCAGTTCATTTGGGTTGATTTTCAACCCAACTGATTTTAGAGTGTATACTTGCAAACAAAATTCTTGAATGAATAATTTTTTTCAGTTTTTGCGTCAAAAACATAATATGACTCCTCATTGGAACGAGCCTGTTCAAATGAAGGGTCCATAAGCTATGTTTTGGAGACAAAAAATGTAGATTCATGTGGATTAGTGAAAGTAATCTACGCCTCATACAACAAAGTATGGAGCCCGAGAGGTGACATAGTCATTTTTTTGTAATCCGTGAGTATAGATTACTAATTCGTGCAAACAGATTACTAATCCGTGTGAACGGTTTACTACTAAATACAGAAAGGGGTAGCATAAAATTCGTAAATGATGAGTAAATTCATTGGCAAATCGAATGGAGTCATCGCGGAAGGTGTCAGCGCGATGCACGAACATGACAATAAGCGAGAAAGTGTTGTTATACATTTTGGTACAAATTCTATTCTACCCCTTTCTGTGTGTTATAGAACGCAGGGTGGCGTATAGAGGGAGGGGGAGCTGGGAATATCCAGCGGAGCACATTACGGGTTCGGTGTAAGAAACCTTTTGTAATCAGGAATGCAAGGCTGAGCACAATGAAATGATAAATCATCGGTTTACACTTGGTAAGTTCAGCCTCACGTCACCGGATTAAGAAATAAATTGACCATGTCACCTCCCGGGCTTATGAACAGAGGTAATGTGGTCAGTTTATTTTTTAATCCGTGCGCACGGACAAGTGTTCGCACGGATTAGTAATCCGTTCGCACGGATTTGTAAACCGTTCGCACAGATTAGTGATCCGTGCGCATGGATTACAAAAAAAAAATGACCATGTCACCTCTCGGCGCTCCATAACAAAGTGACGTCAGAAGAGTAATTTTTATTATTAGATATTATCTGATGGTGAAAATAACTTACTGTTCCCATATTTCCCTGAGCTTATTCCATCGGTTGCTATTTCTTGACCCCTTCATTGAATAAACATGAAATTATTGGAGACAAACATATATATACTAATTAATGTTACAGACTTATCTAGCAATTTATTAAATTAAATTAAATCTGGTAAGAAAATCTAATAATTTTAGGGGTTTTTTTTGTAAAGTAACTTAACTTTCCAGTTGGTCGTCTGTTGTTTTTCCGTTTTTTTGCATGGGTGTTGTTCTTGCTTTTAATGTCTAGAAGTCACTGCTAAACAACAATAAATTCATTTAACAGAGTGGCCAGGGGTGGGGGATATGCTCCCATTTTTAACTGCTCATTTTTCAACAAAATTTATTAAAGAACCTAAAACGCACGTGCAAGCTTAAATTCTCACTTTCAAAATAAAACACAGAAAAGAGCAGAATGAAATTAATTAAATACTGGTGCCGTTTTCGAAATCCGAACTGGTGCCGTTTTCGCCAGCACAATTGGCGCCGTTTTCCCTCACTTGGTGCCGTTTTCGCTTGGTGCCATTTTCGTACGGTGCCGTTTTCGCTATAACCCGTTTGCAACTGATAGTTAATGTAGGATGGAATTTACTGGTATCATCGAGCTAAGCATGGAAACTTTCAACGGTTAAGCACATTTTTCTCGGACAAGAGATTCCGAGAGGCGAGAATTATCTCACAACATCCAAATGGTCATGACCTGGTGAATAGATATATTTTATTCACCCCGCTCATTTCAAGCGACCCCCCACCCCCACCCACTCCCACCAGGACCAATGAAACAGTGTAACATTTCTCAAACATTTTCTACGACGGGATGGTGTTTCCATGAAAATATTTGAAAGATACATGTATAAATACCACTGTTGCGCCCCCATTTAAAATATGATCAATCGAAGAGAATGGCTTGAGTCCCTTATACTTGGTAAGTTGTCTGCTTTGAAATAATTAATATGTGACGTTTTGACCCAAAGTATATGACCAAAAAGTGTGTGACGTTTTGACCCAAAGTATGTGACGTTTTGACCATTTTGAAATGTGACGTTTTGGTTGTGTGACGTTTTGACCTGTTCCCTTCTCGGACACGGCTACGGACTACACTTTTTAGTGTGTCCCCTTGTTATTGTTTCCATTCTATTTTTATTTCATCTCGCCAAATCAGTGTGCTTCAGAAGAACAAGGTGAAACACGAACTCGAATTACCACCCAATTAATAGCCAATTACATGACAGGAATCTTCTATAAGAATTCCTAAAAGTTCCGTGTTCTGTTCCATTCGCACCTTGGACTCCGAGGTGCTAACAACTGAAACAATGGAGCTACCATTAGTTATCCAAGAGACACTGATCAAAGTGAAGACCGCCCGTACCACCTGGAGTATCCAGGTGCGCAAGGGAATAATTCTCTTGACAATGGATTTTGAGACTAAAACAGAACCGACGTCCTTGGAGAGGTGTAGCACCTTTCGTGGGAGGATTTCCTCCTACACTGGTCACCCTCCATGTGACTCGGACAAGCTGGATTATTTATTTATTGTTGTTTAACGCCACATTAGCAGCTAAGGCCATATCGTGGCGAGAAAACGTTAAAAACAAAACATGCCAATAATGAAATAACAAGATGGAATAAAAATATAAAATAGTTATAATAAAAATGACAAAACCAGCGTGGTGTGAACAACAGCAGTAATGAGAGTGATAAAACAAGAAATATGAAAACCTTATAAATCAACCTATTGATTGGATTTTATTCAAACAGTGTCGTAACAAGGTCAATAACACGAAGAAGCATTTCAAAGCCCAATTCGAAGAAAATTGCAAGATAAAATAACTGATTGTTCATCCCCCAAACAATTCTGGCACATCACCAAACATGTCCTCGGCAATCATTCATCCAAATCAATCCCTCCTCTTACCCGCTATCCCAACTCCACTGCCGACATGGCCTTCATCGACGCAGAAAAAGCTAACTTACCGAATGAAACCTTTATAAGCAATGGATTTGTCGATGATCAAAATCATACCCTTCCCGAATTTATTCCTAAATGCACTCGCAATCTCTCAAACATATTGTTTACAGAAGATGATATTACCTCAATAATCAAGTCCCTAAACAGCAACAAAGCTCATGGACACGACGGAATTAGTGCCAGAATGCTTAAGGGAACTGCGAATTCGATTGCACTCCCACTGAGCATCCTCTTCCGCAAATCTCTGGATTTACATAAATTCCCATCTGAATGGAAGAAAGCAGATGTTATACCAATATTTAAGAAAGATAACCCAACAGAAGTGACGAACTATAGGCCTATTTCATTACTACCGACTCTGGCTAAAATATTTGAAAAATTAGTTCTGATGTATCTATTTAGTTATTTCCAAGAAAATAAATTACTGTATGAATTCCAATCCGGCTTTCTTCCAGGCCACTCCGCAACTTTCCAGTTATTAGAACTCTACCATTCCATTTGTCTCTCTCTTGATAAACGCCTCCAGACCTGTGCAATTTTCTGCGACATTTCAAAAGCGTTTGGGAGAGTCTGGCATAAAGGCCTTGTTTTCAAACTTCGCCAATATGGCATCTCTGGAACCCTTATTGAATGGATTCAGGACTACCTGCACGAAAGACAGCAAAGGATTCTCGTCCAAACTACCTTTTCCGACTTTAGACTCATTCAAGCTGGAGTGCCCCAAGTCTCGGTTATCGGTCCGTTTCTCTTCCTAATCTATATCAATGACATTGCTGATATCATCGACGCCTTTGCTAGACTGTATGCCGACGATACATGTGTAACTGATTGCAAAAACAATATTGAAAATCTTACCGTTTCCCTCAATCGAAACCTTGGAAAAATTAACACTTGGTCTCTTCAATGGCTCGTCTCATTCAACCCTGCTAAGACAAAGGCAGTTCTATTCCACTATGGCAGTAATGACGGAACAGACTATCCCACCTTAAGTTTTGGTAGTAATCCAGTCTCATTCACTGAAGATCACAAGCACCTGGGTTTAATTCTCCAATCTAATCTAAACTGGGACTCCCAGATAAATGAAATATGCAAGAAAGTCAAAACCGTCTGTCTTTCCTTCGCAAACTGAAATTCATTCTGAACAGAAAAACCTTGGAACAAATCTATTTCACCTTCATTCAACCACTACTTGATTACGGCGACGTAGTGTGGGACTGCGCACCCGAATATTTGACTTAGAATCTTGACAGACTTCAGCTTGATGCTGCGCGTATCATTACTGGCTTAACACGATCTGTCTATGCTGATCAACTTCTGGCTGAACTAGGGTGGCCCTCCCTTTTGAAGCGACGCGAAAAGCACAAATACTGCATTCTTTTCAAAATTATCAACAATAAAACTCCAAATTACCTCAATGCATTGTTACCCCCTCCAACGCACGATATCTCAATGTATAATCTTCGCAACCCCAACAGATTCACGTATTATCCGGCAAGAACGGAGCGTTTCAAAAAATCCTTTTTCCCGTCCACCACAAAAAGCTGGAACAACTTACCAGACGTACTCACCGGAGCCGCAACACTAACGGAGTTCAAACAAATCTATGCCCAATTGAACTTGATCCCCAAACCACCTCTTTATTTTCGTGTGGGTAAAAGAAAGGCCAACATTTTACACTCAAAAATGCTTAATAACTGCAGCGACCTAAATACTGACAAGTTCCAAAACTATATTCTGCCAACCCAAAGTGTATGTGTGGTAATCCCTGTGAAAATGCTCATCACTATCTCCTGGTGTGCCCTCGATACACTGGCCCCAGGATTACACTACTTGATTCTCTTCGAGATTTTGATATATCATCCGAAACCGATCTCTTGTACGGTAAACCCACACTGTCAACAAAACAAAACGAATATATCTTTCTGAAAACCCAAACGTTCATCCTAGCTAGTGGCGCTTCAATTGAGTCATTATATTCTCGTCTAGTCTCTCTTTTGCACTAGACGAGACGTACTATAAACGCCACATCCCTCCCCCTTTATCTTGCCATTCAAGAGCTTTCGTAGAGAAAGTCAACAGTGTCCAACCGTATGTATTCCCTGTCTCGAGACCCTATTTACATGGCTGCCTGTTTCAACAACTTACATTTCAGTTGTAAATAGTGTAATCCCTATTCATTTGTGAACCAATCTATATATCTTGTAGTCGCATCTATGTATTGTTTTTTTCTGTTGTATAATATTTATGGAGAGGAGTTAACATAAGTTATATAACTTGTACTCCAATCCTTTTTGTAAATTTATGGCAAATAAAATATGTTTAAATTAACCTATTGAGTTTAAGACTTGAGTCGAGTTTAAAAGAATAAAAATAATTTAAAATTTGCTAAAAAGGTTGATAGCTTTCAGATATGAGAGAATCTTGTGCGGGCTCGTATGATAAAAGAGATCTCTTAGAGGTCCTACATTGAAGTATTACCCTCTAACATGATTAAAATGAGTACAATGTAAAAGAATGTGCTCCACAGACAACACCTTCTGGCATGGAACACACTCTGGTCGCATATTACCCTTTAACAAAATGGAATGTGTTCGGGGTCGTGCGATCAGCACAGAGTTTTCCAGAGTCACCAAAAGTTTTGAGTGGGGATTGCCGAGACGACAGCGACCACCAGCGACAAGCTGGATGAAGACCGCCGGAGCAGTACAGCCATCACCAAGAAGAAGAAGAGAAAGAAGGGACCCTCCACCAGACGACGAGATGCCCGTCGAATGACGGGATTTCTGGAGAAGAAGAAGGAAATGGAAGAGAAGGAGGCAAGTGAGGGCATCACAGGGTCGACACCTGTCACCCCTGACCAACCCTTGTCCAGCTCGGTACCCCCCTCACAGGAGGAGGGTCCGGAGGATTAAGGGTCGTCAGGTGACATCAATCTCTAACCCATCAGACTCTTCATCTGAAGAGGAGATGGAGGAGGAAGATCTGTCTATGGTACAGAAAGTAGTCCCGGATGACGCACCTTCCATCCCTCCAACTCTTGCTTCTCCGGCTCCTTCGGACCAGGACTCCGACCAGGAGGAGAGCATCCCAGACTCCGTGGAAGCTTTCCTTGGGGAGGAGAGCAGATTCCGAGCTGAGAGTCAGGAGAAACTCCACTAATACAGGAAAGCAGGACTACCCCTTGGTTTAATCAAATGGTACCTTCAAAAAGATCTCAGAGATCACAGAGGATCCCAAGAGACAGCAGCTAGGATCACTGCCAGACCGTTCGAAGCCAAACCAAAACCTACGCTTCCTCCGACAACGCCACCAACATCCATCTCTCCATCATTGCCACCTCCTACAAAGAAGAATCGCCGGAGACACTGACGGCGCTGATTACCTTAACTCTCTCCTCTTTTGCCACGAGCAGACATGAAAGAAAAAAGGAAATTTAAATACAGTCATTGCTGAGGGTCGAAAGGGGCTTGCCCCGCACCGTCCCTGAGCGCCTTCGGCGCCCTGTACACAGTACAGATCCCTTTGAAGTACGCGGTCCTACTCAACACCAAGAAGTAAAAAATGACGATACAATACAATTTTAAATGATTTATTTACTTACTAGAGGGTGTGTGTGTGTGTGTGTGTGTGTGTGTGGGGGGGGGGGGTGGTCTCAAATATATATATGATCCACATTTAATGACATTTGTTGGAGAAGGGTTCCGAAATATCGCCTAACAGTAACAGTAACACTAACATGTAACGCGCGAACCAGAA
Source organism: Pictodentalium vernedei (assembly GCA_031216915.1). Classification (NCBI taxonomy): domain Eukaryota; kingdom Metazoa; phylum Mollusca; class Scaphopoda; order Dentaliida; family Dentaliidae; genus Pictodentalium; species Pictodentalium vernedei. The sequence goes on along the minus strand of CM062292.1, from coordinate 213,130,846 downwards.
AGTTACGTAATTTTCTGGATCGCGCGTTACATGTAAGAGCAAAAAAACCGAATGGAATGGTTTAACGCGCCGAAGGCGCGCAGGGACGATATGGGGAACAAGCCCCTTTCGACCCTCGTTGACTGTAAGTGACTAATTTCCACATGTCTACTCGTGTTAAAGGAGGAACAGGTTCGGGTACTCGGCAGGTGTCACCGGTTGCGGCGTCGTGATGGTCTCTTTGACTGATGTCGGTTGAACCCTCGGGTGAGGACCAGTGTGAGGGGTTGGGTCCTCTCACAAAGGTACTACCTCTCCCCGAGGGTGCAGTCGTTCTGGATTTTCAGGCAAGTATAGTCTGCCACTTCGGAGATGATATTGAGTGATGGCCATCACTGGCAAGTATAATCTGCCTCAGGCTGTCTCTGTTAGATAGGATGTCTTTTGAAGGAAACAACAACGACCCCTTTCGGGGACCACCAAGAAGAAGACCCGAACTTCCCTGGTTCGGGGGCAGGCCTGCATTGTAATCCTATTGGGTTGGGACAAAAAGATGCGCAATGCGCTTACAAAAAGGGGCAGAGGCGGGACGCAGGACCAGCGCTCGCCTCCCTTAAAGTGGTTGACCACTTTTAGGGATGGAGCGGAGGATGTTCAGGAACCGTGGGTGTGACTGTTTCCATAACGGTTAGACTGTCTGTAGCGGTTATTGGGGTGCTGGTCAAAAAACATCTTCTGTGTACCTGCTTAAAAGAAGAAGGTAAAATTAGTTTTCATTAGAATATGTAAACTGTAAAGATAAAAGTAGCACCTCTTTAGTTGCGTAAGAGCAGTAACATACTCTTGTGTGGTATTGTGCTGTGTGGGTTTACTGACGTTTCGTACACAAGACGTTTCGTACACGCGACGATTCGTACACAAATAAGACGTTTCGTACACAAAAATTGGACGTTTCGTACACGTGTTTAATTATTCTGTTTTAGACCTTGTATTATAAAATTATGTATTATTTTTGTTACATTAAATTAATATTTTTACATTTATGAATATCTCCCGTGAATATTTATGTAAAATTATTCCTGTTTTTACATATACTGTTGGTGTTTAATTGCATGTTGAATAGGTTAATTTTCCTTCATTTCTTTGATTTATTGTTTGATTTACTGTTTGATTTTACCGATGAGTGACTTGTTCGATATTGCCGGGATGTTTTTAGGTTGTTTTGTTTGTTTGTTTGTACATGCGATGACTAATCTAGTCAGCGGTAAATTGCAAAGAGTCTGACAAGCTTTCACTAGAGTCTACAGGTGACCTTAGACTTGGAAAAACAACAAGCGCGGTGTCCTGTCAAATCTGAATTTCAAAAAACTGATCGGGTATATATTGGGGTATGGAACTGTCCTGAGGCAGTCAAGGTTAACCGGGTCGCAAGGGATTTGTAAATCCCACATCGTCCCTGCGCGCCTTCGGCGCTAAAACCTTTCATTCATTCATTCTGAGCCAGTCACTTCATTGCCCAATACGACGTAATGGAGTACCCATGTTCTGGTTGTTGAGGCGAGGTCATAAACTTTTATCGATATTTGCCCTTCAAAGATAGTACTAGTCCCTGGTTCCATTTCATGGGAATCCCTTGGACTTTCCATTAAATGACACCAAGGGTACTGTACATTATGGAACCAGAGACTAGTTCTATCTTTGAAAGGCAAAATATCTCCAGCGACACTGTACATTTTCGGCGAATCACCTCATTGCATTACGCTAAACCGATTTTATTTTATCGATATTTGTCCTTTATTAATAGCAACAGTATTTGGTGTCATTTAATGGAACCACAGACTAGTACTATCTTTGAAGGGCAAATATCGATAAAATTTTATTGCGTTTTTATGACAACTTATCTCGCAGATTACAACAATCACATAAAAACAAAACAGTCATGTTATTTTTGTTTAATGAATTTATTTTAATTCAGCATGTATGAGATTTCAACTAAAATCACCACGTATTTACTGGAAAATAAAATTATTTCATGCCAGAAAATAGTCTTCTTTCTTTTAAACACCAAAATCTGAAAGTAGAAGGAAAAAAAGTGACATATAAAGAGAAAATGCGAAATTGAAATCTGTGTACGAAACGTCCAGGCTTTTTGTGTACGAAACGTCCTAAATTGGCCGTGTACGAAACGCCCGTGTACGATACGTCCAGCACCCGCTGTGTGTGTGCTTGTCGCTATGGGGGAGAGTATGAAATGCACGAATCTTTACATTCGTAAGAGCAGTAACATACTCTCGTGCTTGTGACCCCAATCCCTATTTATTGTTTAGTTTTAAGGTGCAGGGGATCTCGAGCGTTTTAAGTGGGCTGAACTAAGTTGGTTACATGTAAGGCGGTTTTTGGGGACTTTTATACACCAAAGATCGTTAAATGTGAATTATATAGTTCAATACACACCCATAGTAAATAAATAAAGTATTTAAAAAGGTATTGCCTTTTTATTTTTTTACTTCGTGGTTATTTTTGGTGTTTAGTAGGACCCGAAATGCGCAACAATATTTTTTTTTAGAAAACCTTCGTAAATGAAACCGAGGCTTTGGCTTTTCCTTCGCTCTGGCAGTGTTGGAATGGTTCTTCAGTGTTTGTTGAGGACTTGGTTTGAATAGCACACCGAATTTGGAATCACCATCTCTCAAATATTTCAACGCAGGTGACTTTTAACAATAACCACGGCATGGACAAAGATATGTCTTCGCACATTTATATCGATCAAACATCACTCTCATCAACAGACAACACCATTCTTCTAAACTAAATACCGAAAACAAGTTTTCACATTGAACACATACTGACATAGCCTCTAGCACGGACTTCTTTTCAGTAGACTAAGTGTTTTACATGGTCTACAGACAAGTTGCTCGAACACAGGTCGAACTAATTTTGGTCGAGACAGTTCGTCGCAACAACAGGTAACCAATGCATGGATCCATGTGGTGCTAAAATTTTAGTAAGGGAAATTGTTTGCATTGAAATCCCTACATTACCTCAGTCTCGAGTCAGAGTGCAGTCCTTCCCATGAGACGGGCGCTATAGCGCTCGCGCCCGTCCGTGCCCGTCATTCCCGTTTTCAGAGTGCAAAACACCGCGCTCGTGTTTTGACCAGGCATATATTATTATCAAGTAAGGAGAAAAGTTTCAAGCGACGCAATTACTATATTTTAATTATTTACTGTAAAATTACCGGAAATTTAGCGAAAGACCGGCATTTATGGTCCAGAATCATGATAATCAAACACCATGTATTGCTGTCACAGTGTAATATGCATTTTGATTGGGCACCTATAAACTCATTGGGATACAAGACGATTCAGCGGAAATGCGAGTCAACAACAGTGCGCCTCGGCTCTGCTAAGAGAGCTATCAAAATCTGGTAATTCATTCCAGTTGGGAAATCATTTCTGTGTGAACAGTCAATTATTTTTTATTAAGTAACAAGAGACGAATATCTGGCAGTGGGCTTTAGTAACAGCGTGAATGTATTCAGCACAAATCGTATTCACTTCTTCTGTTTGGAAAAACCTGATGTTCATGCTTCCTGGTCCAATCATCATTCAGTATTCACCAATGGAGCAAATTTATCAGCTCCGCATAAATTATAGCCGCAATGTGCGCTTTTTTGTTACTTGGCGCCTAACACATCGTCATGACCCAAAAGTTGGGATTCGGATCATTCCTTTAATGAAAACCACGAAAGCACCAAATCGTCCAGCTTTCATGTTACCGTTCGATATGGATATGCCCAAATACTGTACTGAATGCACGGTGCTGTCAATTGGTGGCTGCATTCTTCATTGCATTTTAATTGTTCTTGCCAACAACACGACCATCAGGCATCACTCCCAAGCATTCTCGCCAAAGAATTGTGGCTGACAAATCTTTTTTCTAATCGACGGGACTGGATGCACGATAGTGCGCATCACTTCAAATAGTAGCAAGCGATGTACGCTATAACGTACCTACGGTTTTCAATATCGAAAGACTTACCACGCAGCTCCGAATCCGCTGAATCGCCTTGCATTTTCCATGAAAATCACTTTGTTCTGGTGGCTTGTAGGGTGTCAGTCTACTTTTAATTTGGGTGGGAACAAATTTTTCACTGGAAAATTGTAACATGCTATTATTGATTCATGAGTGCATAATGCCCCCGTCTCCCTTTTTACGAGGGCATTTTATTGCTCCCGTGGGATTTTCTTCCTGGGAAGGACTGAGAGTGCACAGGAGTCTGTAACTTGACATACATGCATACAATATGATATATACATATACAACCGAGCGAAGCGAGGAAGGAGTGCAACGCACTCTTGACTGGTCAGATCACATTCACGCCTCGCATTACGATTCAAATCAACTTACGGTAAAGCTGAAGAATAGGGGACTTTTCCTTTTATGTTAAAACAACGCATTTTTCTCACCTTTTTTCTACATTTTCCTATTACTAGTCATGTTTTCGATAAAAATGACCGAAAGATATTCACTTTTGACTGAGATTAGAGATAATTTAAACCCTTTTAATGTTGCGGTTCCAGAGATTCTTCTGCATTCTCGCCATTTTGAAGTCTGCATTTACATAAATTTCGTTTTCTCTTTGCCTGGCGATTGTAGGTCTAGGGTCAGTGCAGTGAGGGTTAGGGTTAACTTACCGGTAAGCTAACCCTAGCCCTCACTACACTAACCCTAGACCATGTCGGGAACAGAACAAACAAGAGTACCAAACATTCAGAGCAGATGCCGAAAAACACAAAAAAACATGGAGGAAAGATGAATATAAATGTCACAAATCGCACAGGTAAAAACAATTGTTGAGCAGTTATAATTGCCAGTAAAAGTGAATATCTTTCGGTCATTTTATCGAAAACATGACTAGTAATAGGAAAATACAGAAAAAAGGTGAGAAAAATGCATTGTTTTTACGTAAATGGAAAAGTCCCCTATTCTTCAGCTTTACCCAACTTACCACTTATTTTTTTCTTCACATTCACACATACTCACAAATGATTTATCTATCTAATGGCTGAATGGTTGGATTCACAATTCTCGATTACATACTTTATTACACGATTTTCCTCCAAAAAATGACAGAATTTAAATCTGCAGCGACACCATGTCGCCCTTCGCGAAGCTGAAGTAAACAGTCGACAGTTTTACTTAACGGGATCAACAAAGCGAAATGAAACGGGTTTACAGTACGATGAAATCCCCGCAAAATTTGAATCGCTTTAACGTGTTGAAAGCTATATTTGACTGCAGGAACCAATATTTAAAGTGTTTATTAGCTCTTATGAATCGCGGAGAACTGCAGCATGGCAAATTTGCAAGACGTTAACCTTCTGCTGCTGCTGTAAGTAATAATAGAATATTGATACTTTTCGGAACGCAACTGAAAATCTATTTACCTTTCACGTTTTACAAGAAATATTCGCATTTAACAAATACACCTCCCATAGTTTGAGTCCTTGTTACGGTGTGGAATTATTAATGATATTGGTAACAGAAAGAAATCTGAGAATCAGCAACAAAACTATGAATTTAACTATTCTGAAATTTAATTAAAAAAAAATTGATATAAAAAAAATGATACAAAGATCTTTTACACTAATTGGGTTACAGAAAATAAAAAAAAAAACAATGGTACTTATCAATTATAGAATTAGTCCAAAGTACAGTTTGACAGAATCCAGTAATCCAGTGGTGAAGTATCTTCTGAAGAAAGTTACCAGCTGGTAGATGTAGTATTAAATCCAAGAATGTCTTTTCAGAAACAGTATCCCGTAGATTTATAATAAAATTTTCACTCAGAAATTTCAGCAGTCTCCAATAAAATATAATAAAATGCTCTGTAAAATTCAAATGGAGTAAAAATCCAAGAAGTATTGGCGCCACAGGTAATTTCCAAACAATCCAGTAGAATCCTGGCTTTTCACAAAATATTATTCTGTTTCACAGAAAGTATAAATTCTCGTTTCCAAGACGAACAAATTCTCTTCAAAATTCTCTTTTGGAATCAATCTTCCAAATTCACAAAGAAGCACTGCTTCTATAATAAATGCACTGTTCTGAAACAATAATAATCTCCAATGGAAACAACTGCTGTGAAAATAAGTTCTTCTGAAATGGCTTTCTAAAATGAGTTTTTTGAATTCTGTTGACAAACCTTTATATAGTAACCAGATAGAATGTCCCAGAAGAGGAAGTTTCTGCAATGTTCTATTAGTTTCTGGGGGATTCTGTTAAAGTTCAAGTAAACAAGGTCATTGACCTATTTAAACAATTAAACAATCAACAGCTATATGTACAATATATCAGTGTAACAAAGATGAAAACAAGGTCACTGAGTGCAAAAGAGTTAGACCAGTCAGAAAATGCAGAAATAAAAAAAAAATCTTTCTCACATAATTATCAACTTAAGGATATATCAATCTCAATATAATATGGGGGCTATAACACACCCCACCTTAAAAGAAAAAGTTTGAAGGTACTGAAAACTTTTTACATAATTTTAGCAGACTCTGACTGGTTTACAATACACACACACCATAATCTTCACAATTTTTTTTTTTTTTTAATAAACATATATACACTTGAAGTGAATAGGGACCGATCATATTTTAAATTAGGATATTCTGGAAAGAGCATCAGCTACAACATTATCTCTTCCCGAAATATGCCTGATCTCTGAATTATATTCTTGAAGGGCTAAACTCCACCGCAATAATCTTTGATTCTTGTTTTTCATTTTATTGATAAATGTTAAGGGGTTATGATCGGTGTAAACTGTAAGTGGACATTGGGCGGTTCCTAGATACACATCAAAATGGGTTAATGCCAAAATTAGAGCCAAAGTTTCTTTTTCTACTGTAGAGTAATTCTTTTGATGCTTGAGAAATTTTCTGGAAAAATAACATACAGGGTGATCAATACCTTGGGAATCTTCCTGGGCAATATACCCACCTGCTCCATTGTCATTTGCATCTATGAATAATTTGAAGGGCTTTTCATAATTGGGACTGGCCAGGACAGGGGAATTATTTAATAAAGTTTTTATTCTGTTAAAGGATTTCTGACATTCCTCAGTCCAAACAAACCTAACCCTTTTGCTCAGTAAATTGGTCAAAGGGGAGACAACATCTGAAAAATTTAAACAAAATTTTCTATAATATCCAGCCATGCCTAAGAATCTCATGAGCTCTTTTTTAGAGTTTGGCACTGGAAAATTTACAATGGCATCAACTTTAGCTGCAATCGGCCTCACCTGCCCCTGCCCCACAACATGACCTAAATAATTTACAGTTGCTTTGCCAAATTCTGATTTTACCAAGTTAATAGTTAGGTTGGCTTGGGTCACTTTGTCAAAAAATTCTTGAATATGCTTTAGATGATCAGCCCAATTTATATCTGTGTGTATAATAACATCATCAATATAAGCTTCACTGTGATCTAGGTCTGCAATTAAGTGGTTAACCATGCGCTGGAACGTTGCCGGAGAGTTTTTCATGCCAAAAGGGGTTACTTTATATTGATACAACCCAAATGGGGTAACAAAAGCAGATATTTCTTTTGCTTTTTCTGTTAAAGGGACTTGCCAATAACCCTTTAACAAGTCAAATTTTGTCACAAATTTAGCATGGCCAAGTTTGTCAATGCAGTCATCAATTCTTGGAATTGGATAATTGTCTGTTTTGGTGAGGCTGTTCACCTTTCGGTAATCCGTACAAAATCGGTAACTGCCATCAGGTTTTGGGACGAGTATACAGGGCGAACTCCAGTTGCTATGGCTAGGTTCTATGATATCATTGTCCAGCATATACTGTATTTCCTTTCGCATGATCTCAGCTTTGAAAGGGTTCAATCTATATGGATGCTGTTTGATGGGATTTGCCTCTCCTACATCAACATCATGAAAAATAACAGATGTCCTACTAGGCACATCGGGAAATAAGTGTTGATATTTGAAAATTAAATCAACTAAATCTTTTCTTTGGTCAGGCAGTAAATAATCTGTTTTATTTCGTAGATCTCTCAGGACGTCTGAGTTCTGTAACTTCAGAGGTACATTTTCGCCGCCTTCATGAATATCCTCTACAGGATTTTCCAGCTCATCCATGTGGGTGACTGTTGAGACTGGTAGAGAGTTTGGTTCTCTCTCATAATAAGTTTTCAACATATTTATATGGCACAGCTGAGTATTTTTGAGTCTATCGGGAGTCTCAACAACATAATCAGTATCACTGATCTTGTGCTTAACAATATAAGGGCCTGAATATCTTGCTTGTAAAGCATTGCCCTTTACAGGGAATAATACTAGCACCTTGTTCCCAGGTTTAAAGGAGCGAAATTTCGCCTTTTTATCATACCAGGTCTTCATATGACTCTGGGCTTTCTTTAAATGTTTATTTGCCATTTCTCTGGCCTGGTGCAATTTTTCCTTAAAAGTGGACACATAGTCCAGAAGAGAAATTTCAGGTGGCTCTTCTTCGAGCCATTTCTCCTTCAAAGCAGTGAGTGGACCCCTCACTATGTGTCCAAACACTAATTCAAAAGGGCTGAACCCCAGAGATTCCTGTACAGTCTCACGGACTGCAAATAAGAGGAGATGTACTCCTTCATCCCAATCCTTCTCATTATCCTCCCCATAGGCCTTTATCATGGTCTTCAGTGTTTGATGAAAGCGTTCTAGAGCTCCTTGACTTTCGGGATGGTAGGCACTTGATGTGTACTGCTTAATTTTGAGCTCATACATCACCTGCTGAAAAAGGTTTGACATAAAATTTGAGCCTTGGTCCGATTGCACTGACCTGGGTAGACCGAAAGTTGTAAAAAATTTTATCAAGGCCTTAACTATTGTCTTGGTTTTAATATTTCTTAGAGGTATAGCTTCAGGAAATCGTGTAGAAGCACACATGATGGTAAGAAGATATTCATTTCCAGATTTTGTTCTAGGCAATGGGCCAACACAATCAATAATAATTCTACTGAATGGCTCCTCAAAAGCAGGGATTGGTTGAAGGGGAGCAGGAGGAATCTTCTGGTTGGGTTTTCCTACAATTTGACAGGTGTGGCAGGTTTTACAAAATTCGACAACATCCCGTCGAAGCTTGGGCCAGTAAAAACATTGCTGAATACGAGAGTAGGTCTTCCTAATTCCCAAATGTCCAGCCATTGGATTTTCATGAGCCAGGCTTATTATTTCATTCCGGTATTTAGTGGGGACAACTATTTGATAAATAACCTCCCAATCACTATTGGAGGGTACTTCTGGTGGTCGCCATTTCCTCATAAGTACACCAGATTTTCTGAAATAACAGACAGGGGAGTTTTGGGCTTCAGCCTGTGTTAGAGCCTTTTCACGTGGCTCTGCAAGGTCAGGATCACTTTCCTGTTCCTGAATTAAAGATGTCTGGGAAATGACATTCAAAGAGGTCCCCCTATCACTCTCAGGTGTAGTGGCCTCTTTACAATGTCTGGACGAGTCATCACACTGACTCAAAAATGTCCGAGACAAATCAATGTCTTCAGAATCCGTAATTCTGTGACAGTTCTTATCCTCAGCTTTGCTGTTTAAATCAACACAATTGAGGTTGTTATCAACCTCAGCTTTCTTTGCCATGGACCGAGTCACAGCACATGCTGGAAAAGCAAAAGGAAAACATTCCTTCAAATTAATAATACTTTCATCTGTGCTCGGCTTATCCACAACTTGAGGTTCTACAGTGACTTTGTCACCAGCTAAGTCATTTCCCAATAATAAAGAAATACCTTTTACAGGTAGAGTAGGTCTGATTCCTACTGTCACAGTCCCATTTACTAAACTACTTCTTAAATTTATTTTATGAAGTGGGACATTTAAAGAGTTTGACTCAATACCTGATATTAGAACTTGTGCCTCTGTGGCACTTTCTTCAGAAAATGGCAAAATGCCTTCTAACATTAATGACTGAGTAGCCCCTGTGTCTCTCAGTATTTTTATTGGTAAGGAACAGTGCTTATCCCCATCAAGGGAAACAAAGCCTTCAGAAATAAATGGCTTATAATTTTCTAAAGCGTCTTGCTTTATAACATAATTTTCAGGGCATGGAGCACATGCTAGTGCATTCTGTGAAGTAGAGGACTCATTTTTCCTTTTTAACAGCCAGCAATCAGATAATAAATGACCTGCTTTCTTACAATAATTACAAGTTTTAGTTGAACTGTTGGGCCGTAATGGTGTAGGGCTGGCATTGGATGACTTATTCTCATTAGGCTTCCGATTAAATTTAGGTGGTGAGAAGTTTGTAGGATGGGAAGGATGATTGGAAGGATGAGTTTTATCTGAAGCTGGTCTAGGTCCACTTTGGAAAGAATTCTTGTAGGGCCAAAAATTTGTGGCGTTACGACTCATTTTATGAGTTAAGGCATAGTCATCTGCCAGTACTGCTGCTCTATTTAACGTGTCAACTTTTTGTTCGTCCAGGTGGGCCTTTATATCTGAATGTATCTTTCCTTTAAACTCCTCAATCAGCATCATTTCCTTTAATTTTGTAAAATCTTTCCCTATTTCTTTTGAGTGGCACCACCTGTCAAATAAATTTTGCTTTTCTCTGGCAAACTCCACATGAGTTTGATTTTCATTTTTATAATAATTTCTGCCTATAGGCCTCTGGAACAAGTTCATATGCCTTAAGTATTGCCTCTTTAACAGCGTCATAATTGTTGCTTTGCTCAGAAGATAGAGCGGAATAGATTTCTTGGGCCTTCCCTTTCAAAACACTTTGCAGTAGCAAAGTCCAGACATCCCTTGGCCATTCTAAACTTGTTGCCACTTTTTCAAATTGTGAAAAATATTTATCAACTTCTTTTTCTTGAAAGGGGGGAACTAGCCTAACATGTTTAGTTGCATCAAATCTACTTGGAGAAATTACATTTGAGCCTTGATGTTGAGATTCTAATTCTTTTATTTTTATTTCCTTTTGGGCCTGAATTTCTAATTCTTTTAAGTGCAATTCTTTTTGAGTTTCTATTTCCCTTAATTTTAATTCCCTATCCTCCTTTTCTTTTTGAGCCGGAATTTGTTCCATTTCTTTTTGAGCTTCTAATTCTTTTAATTTAATTTCATTTTCTCTTTCTTCTTTTTCTTTTTGAGCCTGAATTTCAATTTCCCTCATTTTTTGTTGCATTTCTAACTTTTTTAATTCCAATTCTAACTTTTTGAGTTCAAGGGCATCAGTGGGTTGTGGTTCAGAGGGGAGAGTTTCAGACTGAGGCAAAAGGCCTTCCTCCATATAATGATTAACAATGAGCTGTTTAAGTTTATGTTTGTTCAGACCAGGGGTGGCAGGTAATTTTAGATACTGAGCAAGTTGAAATAAATCCTCCTTCTTAAGAGATTCTAAAAGAGCCAAACCAGGAGAGCTTTCAAATTCAGAAATAAATTCTGTCACAATAAATACCATGATGAAAAGGTTTGCTGGTTCTCAGAATATAAATAATAATACTGAAATTTTCTAAGAAAATTTAAATGTTTTGAAAGTGAGCCAAAATAATAACTGCAATTTGCAATTTTCTCGTTATCTAATATTCAATCTCGGCAACGAGCCCCCAATTTCTGTTACGGTGTGGAATTATTAATGATATTGGTAACAGAAAGAAATCTGAGAATCAGCAACAAAACTATGAATTTAACTATTCTGAAATTTAATTAAAAAAAAATTGATATAAAAAAAATGATACAAAGATCTTTTACACTAATTGGGTTACAGAAAATAAAAAAAAAAACAATGGTACTTATCAATTATAGAATTAGTCCAAAGTACAATTTGACAGAATCCAGTAATCCAGTGGTGAAGTATCTTCTGAAGAAAGTTACCAGCTGGTAGATGTAGTATTAAATCCAAGAATGTCTCTTCAGAAACAGTATCCCGTAGATTTATAATAAAATTTTCACTCAGAAATTTCAGCAGTCTCCAATAAAATATAATAAAATGCTCTGTAAAATTCAAATGGAGTAAAAATCCAAGAAGTATTGGCACCACAGGTAATTTCCAAACAATCCAGTAGAATCCTGGCTTTTCACAAAATATTATTCTGTTTCACAGAAAGTATAAATTCTCTTTTCCAAGACGAACAAATTCTCTTCAAAATTCTCTTTTGGAATCAATCTTCCAAATTCACAAAGAAGCACTGCTTCTATAATAAATGCACTGTTCTGAAACAATAATAATCTCCAATGGAAACAACTGCTGTGAAAATAAGTTCTTCTGAAATGGCTTTCTAAAATGAGTTTTTTGAATTCTGTTGACAAACCTTTATATAGTAACCAGATAGAATGTCCCAGAAGAGGAAGTTTCTGCAATGTTCTATTAGTTTCTGGGGGATTCTGTTAAAGTTCAAGTAAACAAGGTCATTGACCTATTTAAACAATTAAACAATCAACAGCTATATGTACAATATATCAGTGTAACAAAGATGAAAACAAGGTCACTGAGTGCAAAAGAGTTAGACCAGTCAGAAAATGCAGAAATAAAAAAAAAATCTTTCTCACATAATTATCAACTTAAGGATATATCAATCTCAATATAATATGGGGGCTATAACAGTCCTAACGCAGGAATCTGTAGCTTGTCATGTGGGTCATATATAAGACCCTCTAGAGGATATTATATGGCCCATAGGACAAGTTCCCGACTCTTGTGGTCCTAATTAGAAAAAGATCGATCACATTTTTCCAGTTGTGTCTCATAAGCTATATTTTGGCGTGTTGATATTTTTTGTAATTTGGACTTAAACCATAGCTCATGCAACGATATGACAACAGGTATGTTGAACCTTTTGTTATAAAGGCACATAGGCTATAGATATTTTGGGGCCAAGTTACTAAAAATGTACAATTCCTGTAGCATTGTGTTGTCTGTTATTCCATTATTCCATAATCAATTCTCATCTTTCCCGGTATGAACTTTCAGAGGTTTTCCAGTCCTCCTATAAACCTAAGTGCAGCACAGAGACTACCTTACTCAAGTGCAGAGCGACATTCTAATGTCGATGGATAAACATCTTGTCTCCTGCTTAGTATTACTCGACTTGAGTGCTGCCTTCGACACCATCGACCACAATATGCTCATAGACAGGTTAGAACACAGAATAGGAATTTCGGGTAGAGCTCTACAGTGGTTCTCTTCCTACCTAACAGGCCGTACCCAAAGTATACTCATTAACGAGTCAACCTCCACCAAGTTTAATCTTCATTATGGTGTTCCCCAAGGGTCCGTTCTGGGCCCTCTATTGTATGTGATTTATATTCTTCACCTGGGTGATATCATCCGCAGCTATGGCCTACAATTTAACTTTTATGCCGATGACACCCAGCTATACATCCATTTTAAACCGGATAATGAAGCATTTGCATGTCATCGACTAGAGGAATGTGTGGCGGACATCAAAGACTGGATGACTAATAACTTTTTAAAGTTAAATGCCGACAAAACGGAGGTTATTTACATTGGTTTACCTCACCAATTAGCCAAAATTTCAAAACTTCCATTATCAATAGAAGGAAATAGCATTATACCATCGGCTACCGTTCGTAACCTGGGATGATTCCTCGATGAGTCGTTGGCAGCTGACAAAGATGTCCAGCAGGTCTGTCGTGCTGCATTCTACCATCTTAGAAATATCAGCAGGGTGCAAATGTTGATAGACAAACACACAGCTGAACAATTAGTCCACGCTTTTGTCACTAGTCGCCTTGATTATTGCAACTCACTGCTATACCGATGCAAAAAGGCGTCACTGGATAAGCTTCAACATATCCAAAATTGTGCTGCTAGGTGTGTAATTCGAAATAGGAAGTCGTGTCACATAACACCTATCCCAGCTGACCTCCACTGGCTTCCTGTCCAACAAAGAATTCAATATAAAATAATCCTTCTAACATATAAATGTATAAATGACCTGGCACCATCATATCTCTCAGATCTGGTCACATACTACACACCTGCCAGAGACCTCCGTTCTTTGGACTCGCACACCTTGGTCCAACCTGTTTCAAAATTAGCATCCACGGGTGACCGGGCTTTTTGATCACCGCCCCTAATCTCTGGAACTTTTTACCGAGTCACCTGAGACTACCACAGGAAACTGAGTCATTCAAAGCTGGTTTGAAAAGGCATCTCTACAAACAAGCTTTCTGCACCAATATGTAGATAAGAAATCATTTCCTTTTTTTTTTTTTTTTCTGTAAAGCCAAAGAGCACATTTTGTGGATTTTACTTATTTCTATTATTATTATTTTTCGGGTCATTATGTGCAAATCAACTGTGGCATAACCTTTTTTTCAAGTTATGCCTCCATCCCTCCCCCAAAAAACTCACACAATCAAGACCATGTGATTTTATTGTGATTTATTTATAGAAAATAAAAAACTTGAATATGTGCATACAACTGTAATACAACACAACACACCAGGGGCGTAGTGGGATTCTATAATTGGGGACCTAGCCATTTTTTTGTGGGGGGGGGGGGGGGGGGGACATACCATGCATGCTATTTGTAAAGTTGTTGTGGGGTTTCTGGGTCCTGGCCTACTCATAGCTAGGACCCTCCCACTGTTACCCCTCCTCCCGCTTCCCTTCACCGGAGGTTCCTAGTTATGACAAGGATGTGGGAGGAGGGGGGGGGGGGATGACCAGAGGGTCCTAGTTTGGACAAGGCCTCCCCCAAAAATATTTTGCTAAATTTATTGCTCCAAGATCGAGTCTGGCAATTGTAGCATGTGTAGCCCTATATAGAAGAGCATTTTGGGGCTCTTAAGTTGTTTGAAACTTGCATTAGATCAATGTTTTGTTTGTTTTTGTGTTTTTGGGGGGGGGGGGGGCTGTGGTTATGCCATTGCAACACACAAGTACCTTCTATATTTATTGATGTTTAACGTCATTGTCAGCATTTGGGCTATATCATGACACAACATAAGTGTAAACGCAAGTTTTGCCAATTGTTTGTTCTTATGTTGCCCCTCTGTCCCCAGCGAGATTAGAGGAAATCTGTCACTTTTTGGTGCCTGACGGAATTTGGTTGAAAACGTTTATGTGATAAAAGTCTAAAGTTGCATTGTGAAAATCAAATTCGAGGTGGCCCTTGGTAGTTTAGAACGGTAGTATAGTATGGGTCCAGGTCTTTTCGGCCTCGGGAACATTCCCCCCGGGTATTTTTCTGGGAACATTCAGCCTCAGTTGAGGCTGAATGTTCCCACTTTTGAGGCCGAATGTTCCCACTTTTGGTAAAAATTTTCGGAGTTTGGGAATTGAAAAATAACTTCAAAAAATTATATTTTAGCTCAAATTGGCGAAGCCAAATTTGAGCTTATGCCATGGCCAGTCGTCTGTCGTCTGTCTGGCCATCTGTCTGTCCATCTGTCCATACGTCAACAATTGGATACGGCTAGGGCTAGAGGCTGTATTTATGAACCGATCTTTATGAAACTTCTTGGGTACCTTTGTTATGACTGTGGGACGAGAACGAGTGTTTTTGGGTGCGGTCTGAAATTCAAGATGGCTGCCAGCCGTCATTTTGTACCGACGATGCAGAAATCTGTTTTTTGTACAGAACTTCCATATGAAAGCTCTGATTTGAATAATTTTTTGTATGAATGTTTAGTACCTTGAGATACATTACATATCATACGGGGTTTTTTCTCGTGCTTAAATTATATGCAAATTAGACTAACTTTGATTTATTTAGTGTTACTTTCAGCACTGTCAGTGCAAATGCCAATACGGCTCTGGGCTAGAGGCCGCATTTATGAACCAATCTTTACGAAACTTCTTGGGTACCTTTGTTATCACCGTGGGACGAGAACAAGTGTTTTTGGGTCCGGTCCGAAATTCAAGATGGCCACTGGCAGCCATTTTGTTCAAAATTAGGGGCAATCAGATTTTTGAGCAGAACTTCCACATGAAAGCTCTGATTTGAATAATTTTTTGTATGAATGTTTAGTACCATGGGATACATCACATATAATACGGGTTTTTTTCTCGTGCATAAATTATGCAAATTAGACTAACTTAGGATTATTCAGTGTTAATTTCAGCACTGTAAAGGCCAATTCGGCTCGGACCAGAGGTCGAATTTATGAACTAATCTTCACAAAACTTCTGGGGTACCTTTGTTATCACGGTGGGATGAGAACGAGTGTTTTGGGGTCTGGTTTGAAATTCAAGATGGCCACTGGCAGCCATTTTGTACCGAAATTAGGTGCAATCAGTTTTTTGTACAGAACTTCTATATGAAAGTTCTGATTTGAATAAATTTTTGGACAAATGTTTAGTACCATGGGATAGATCTCATATAATACAGGTTTTTTTTCTCATGCGTAAATTATGCAAATTAGACAAACTTTGATTTATTCAGTGTTACCTTCAGCACTGTAAGTGCAAATACCAATACGGCTCGGGCTAGAGGCCGTATATATGAACCGATCTTTATGAAACTTCTTCGGTACCTTTGTTATCACCGTGGGAAGAGAACGTGTGTTTTTGGGTTAGATCCGAAATTCAAGTTGGCCGCTGGCAGCCATTTTGTACAAAATTAGGTGCAATCAGATTTTTGCACAGAACTTCCATATCAAGGCTCTGATTTGAATAATTTTTTGTATGAATGTTTAGTACCATGGGATACATCACATATAATACAGGTTTTTTTCTCGTGCATAAATTAAGCAAATTAGACTAACTTTGATGTATTTGGTGTTACTTTCAGCACTGTAAGTGCAAATGCCAATACGGCTCGGGCTAGAGGCCGTATTTATGAACCGATCTTCTGGAAACTTCTTGCATACCTTTGGTATCACTGTGGGACGAGAACAAGTGTTTTGGTGTCTGGTCCAAAATTCAAGATGGCCGATGGCAGCCATTTTGTACAAAATTAGGTGCAATCAGATTTTTGCGCAGAACTTCCATATGAAAGTGCCGATTTGAATAATTTTTTGTGTGAATGTTTAGTACCATGCGATACATCACATATAATACGGGTTTTTTTCTCGTGCAGAAATTATGCAAATTAGAGGAACATTGATTTTTTCAGTGCTACTTACACACAGTAAGTACACATGTCAATACGGCTTGGGCTAGAGGCTGTATTTATGAACCGATCTTCACGAAACATCTTGGGTACCTTTGTTATCACCTTGGGACGAGAACAAGTGTTTCTGGGTGCAGACCAAAATTCAAGATGGCTGCCAGTGGCCATTTTGTACCGAAATTAGGTCCAGTCAGTTTTTTGTACACAACTTCTATACGGCTCAGGCTAGAGACCATATTTATGAACCAATCTTTACGAAACTTCTTGCGTACCTTTGTTATCACCGTGGGATGAGAACAAGTGTTTTTGGGTGTGGTCTGAAATTCAAGATGGCCACCAGCAGTCATTTTGTACCAAAATTAGTGGAATCAGTTTTTTGTACAGAACTTATGTGTTAAAGTTCTGATTGGAATAAATTTTTGTATGAATGTTTAGTAACATGGAATACATCACATATAGTACAGGTTTTTTTCTCGTGCAGAAATTATGCAAATTAGATGAACTCTGATTTATTCAGTGCTACTTGTACACAGTAAGTGCACATGTCAATACGGTTCGGGTTAGAGGCTGTATTTATGAACCGATCTTCACGAAACTTCTTGGGTACCTTTGTTATCACCTTGGGACGAGAACGAGTGTTTCTGGGTGCGGTCCAAAATTCAAGAAGGCTGCCAGTGGCCATTTTGTACCGAAATTAGGTCCAGTCAGTTTTTTGTCACAACTGCTATACGGCTCGTATTTATGAACTGATCTTCACGAAAATTCTTGGGACAGGAACGAGTGGTTTTTGGGGTGCCTTTCTTATCACTGTGCTTTGGCAACAAATATTTTGGGGTTCAGTCAGACTCACTCTGGGACTCAAATATTTCTTTTCTAGTTTAGCATCTGACTGTCGCCCACCTTTACAATACTTTACCTGTACATTTGTTACAGGCTACGGTCAGTATTTATGTACAGACCATTACAATACTTTATATGTACCTTTGTTATCAGGACATTACCTAGATGTTTGTCATTGTTATGTCACATACTATACATGTACATGTCTTAACAAGTTGAGCTACAGTGTCATTGACACTTTCATTTAGTTCATGTTGTTGTTTTTAGCTCAACTTTGGCGAAGCCAAATTTGAGCTTATGCCATGGCCAGTCGTCCGTCTGTTCGTCAATTCAATACGGCTCGGGCTAGAGGCCGTATTTATGAACCGATCTTTACGAAACTTCTTGGGTACCTTTGTTATGACTGTGGGATGAGAATGAGTGTTTTTGGGTCCGGTCTGAAATTCAAGATGGCTGCCAGCCGCCAATTTGTATCGACGATGCAGAAATCTGTTTTTTGCACAGAACTTCCATATGAAAGCGCTGATTTGAATAATTTTTTGTACGAATGTTTAGTACCATGGGATACATCACATATAATACGGGGTTTTTTTTCGTACGTAAATTATGCAAATTAGACTAACTTTGATGTATTTAGTGTTACTTTCAGCACTGTCAGTGCAAATGCCAATACGGCTCGGGCTAGAGGCCACATTTATGAACCGATCTTTACGAAACTTCTTCTTTCAGCACTGTCAGTGCAAATGCCAATACGGCTCGGGCTAGAGGCCACATTTATGAACCAATCTTTACGAAACTTCTTGGGTACCTTTGGTATCACCGTGGGACGAGAACGAGTATTTTTGGGTGCGGTCCGAAATTCAAGATGGCTGCTGGCAGCCATTTTGTTCAAAATTAGGGGCAATCAGATTTTTGCGCAGAACTTCCACATGAAAGCTCTGATTTGAATATTTTTTTGTGTGAATGTTTAGTACCATGGGATACATCACATATAATACGGGTTTTTTTCTCGTGCAGAAATTATACAAATTAGATGAACTTTGAATTTTTCAGTGCTACTTACACACAGTAAGTATACATGTCAATACGGCTCGGGCTAGAGGCTGTATTTATCAACCGATCTTCATGAAACTTCTTGGGTACCTCTGCTATCACCTTGGGAAGAGAACAAGTGTTTCTGAGTGCGGTCCAAAATTCAAGATGGCTGCCAGTGGCCATTTTGTATCGAAATCAGGTCTAGTCAGTTTTTTGTACACAACTTCTATACTATCTCAGGCAAGAGGCCGTATTTATGAACCGATCTTTACGAAACGTCTTGGGTACCTTTGTTATCGCTGTGGGATGAGAACAGGTTTTTTGGGGTGTGGTCCGAAATTCAACATGGCCACCAGCAGTCCTTCGTGTGAGTAAATTTTACGGGTGTAAAAAAGTGCACTCGCAAATTGTGTTGCGAGTGCGATTTTGTGCAAATCGCACTTTCAAAATTCCCCAAAGTTTCACAACTATGCATGTTTGAGACAGATGTGTTTAAACACAGCTACTGTACTCACCCGTGTTGAAGCCCATATTCGTGATTAAGCCCACCCCTCGCCTTTTCAGATTTATGAACCAGGGTGCCCCACTCAAGTCAAAGCCAGCCCGTCCCTTCCCCCCCCCCCCCCCCCCCCAAGTTTCAAATTGGACGAAAGTTGTTTGAGACGTCAAATTTCCAGGCATCAAATGGAAAATCAGGTGACTTGTTGCAACACTGTACTTACCCCGGTATCAAATAGAACTGTAATACTGTATTATGTATATTTTTGGGAGTTGAGGTTTTTGTGTTGTTAAATTCGTCTTTTGTGCAATACATTATGTCTGTGTTCAGTGAAATAAGTCTTTATTAAAAAATTATATATCCCAAGCAAAATTGACTTGTTTATTTTTTTGTCGACCTCATTTTGGAAGCTGTGACTTGTTTCAAATAAGTGTGCAGACTGCTGTCAATAGTTGTCTGAAACACGCCCATAACGTATAGTTTCACAGTGGTTGAACATCATCACAAAGATACCGATTGAACACTGCCACTTACGAGCGGTGCACAACTCATTGTGAAAGAACACTGCCACTTTCAAGCATGCACAACTCACTGTGAAAATGGGTGTTCAGAAATTAATGAGAAAGTGGTAATTAAAAATAAAAAATAATTACAACTCTGGTATTTGAGAATTACATAACAATTTGACCAGCGATATGATGTATGACTTATTGGTTTAATAAAACATGCTCATTTATCATTTCATCATGCACTGCAACATGTGAAGTTATGACTTTCAGTGTAAAATCAATTTTTTGAATTTTGCCAAGGGAGGCAACTATTTTGTTATTCATATTCCGCTGTGTAAATTTTATCTGGTCTTCATATTATGATTTTTTTTTATTGATTTTGTGTAAAGCTATATTTTGTTTATTCGTAATAAATGTACATATTTAAAAAAAAAACAGCTATTTTTAAACAGACTATGTTTGTCTGTTTTCAAGGGGGTGGTTTGCAGTGTTGATTGACATACTTATGTCAATTTCTGGCAATTACAATTGGGGTTAAAATAGAAAAATCAAATAAACTTAATTAACCTATTTATTTTGCCGTGAAAACATTGATCGGGACATTAGAATACAATAGGACAGAAATACATGAACAGTAACATACAATCATGCTTGGAACATACAATAAACAAAAGTTGAAACACAAAACAGATATCATGCACACACTCATGCACATAACATGCTCTACCTTTAAATGTGTGAATGAATATGATAATGACTGGAACTAAATTGACTGAATCAATGGTTGTGAGAGAATAAACTCAAATCGCTATCATCCATTGGAGAGTGATGAAACACTTTCCAAAGAATGCGAGCCACGAAAGTCTATTTTAAAATCCCCCAAGCCAAAGGCCACCAAAAAAAATACCTAAAAGGAGAAATGGATATAGAGCTTGTTATTAAAATAAATAATAAAAGAAAATTTTATATTTTCAACCGTCCCGATCAAAATATTTTCAAAAGTGAAGAATAATGTTCGATTGTTACTTTGTATGGATAGGTAACACTCAATTGGAGGGGAGTAAAAACCGAAGTATAGGAAACCTTGAATAAAGCCAACACAGCCCCATTGTAATTAACCTATTTGAAGACAAATGAGACCTTCGAGAGTAACCTGTACAAAAAATGAAAACAACACCGCATGGTTTTCTGTTTGTTTTATTCATTAAATTGAGAATTAAAACACGAAATCTGAAAATGAAACGTATGTACAAGATAATTATGAGAATTTTTAAAGCAAATTCTTATTAAATTAGTATTGTACTTTCGGTTTCGTTTACTGGATGAATGGGGATGTATAATGACATGTGCAGTGAACAAAGGAAACTGGAAATGTTTCAGTTTTCACTGACAATATCGATTCGGACCTCTTGTGGAGTGGATGGTGATATGAAGGTGGAGGGGGGGGGGGGGGGGGGGGGGGGGCATATAACAGCAGTTTTAATTTTGCCTATTTATTTAAACTTAACCTATTTATTTTGCCGTGAAAACATTGATCGGGACATTAGAATACAATAGGACAGAAATACATGAACAGTAACATACAATCATGCTTGAACATACAATAAACAAAAGTTGAAACACAAAACAGATATCATGCACACACTCATGCACATAACATGCTCTACCTTTAAATGTGTGAATGAATATGATAATGACTGGAACTAAATTGACTGAATCAATGGTTGTGAGAGAATAAACTCAAATCGCTATCATCCATTGGAGAGTGATGAAACACTTTCCAAAGAATGCGAGCCACGAAAGTCTATTTTAAAATCCCCCAAGCCAAAGGCCACCAAAAAAAATACCTAAAAGGAGAAATGGATATAGAGCTTGTTATTAAAATAAATAATAAAAGAAAATTTTATATTTCTTATCAACCTACTCACAATTGTTTACTACAGGCTTGCACTACAGTGGAAGTCCCTAACTCGGATAAAATACTCTCTATTTTTGTCTTTCCCAAGCATAAAAATAAAAATAAGCCAAAACTGGGTCGAGTGCAACCGGCGCAGACCCAGTACGGGACGCTCTCTCCCAAGTACAACTCCACGACTTCCGTTGCCAGTGCGCATATACCGTCTCTAAAGACTCATTCTTTTTAAAATCCGCTTCGTGTCGAGATGTTTTTGCACGCTTATCAGTGTTCCACCAGCTCGATGTTTGATGATTCCTGATTCATTATACCACAGTGTATCCTTTGTATTCTCAGGAACAGTGTTTTATATTCTCTTTTTTATATTATATGTCCATAATGTATATTTATTTGCTCTCTCTCGGGTCGCGCTCGATTTTCGCGGGCCACGTGGTTCGGACTTAGATTTTCACAATTATTGTTCATGCTTTTTTTGCAAATTCTTCTAATTGTGTTAGAGTTAGGTGTCAGCGGGGTACCACTCCTACAGTGTTTCTTCTTTCTGTTGAGAGTAGTCTTCCTGTTGGGTGGTTCCCGGTCGACCGTCTGGGGTCTTTGTTTCTGTCACCTTTCTCTCTTTGGGGGTGTTCTGTTTTCTGATCTCACCTTCTCTGCTCCTCTCACCTCTTTCATGCCTAGGACAATTCCTTGTGGGCAGTGTCTGCTGCCTAAGCATGTGGACGATGTACATTCATCGTGTTCCTCCTGTAATGGGTGTTCGGCCGAGCGGCCGTGTGGTGTCTGTGGAACATGGTCTTCCACCTTTTGGGCGTCAGTAAATCGTGTCGTTCGTTCTCGTGGCCGTGCCTCCCGCTCCCGCGGGAAAGGAGAACGTGGTCGTTCGGGGCCTCCCGAGCCGACTTTGTCTGGTGAGAGTTATTCCTCCTCCGTGGGGGATGTGCAGTCTTTTCCTGTGGTGGATACTGCGGGAGCCGTTGAGTGTTCTGGTGTAGAGATGCCTGGTTCCGGGACTACGGTCCCCCTCCAGTCGACATCTGAGGCTGTCACTAGGGTTGTGACTCCTCCTTCGGAGCCGAGCCGGTGTGCTCTCTCCACTTTTTCACCAGCCTCAACGACTCTCGACGTATCTACTACTGCTGCTGGTCCGTCTGCTTCGTTGTCTGTTTCAGCCGGCCTCGGCTTTTCGCTGCAGGGGACTGCAGAACTGTCCGATACTGTAGACGTGGGATATCAGCCCCAGCCTTCCCTGACTTCAACTCGGCGAAGTCGGAAGGGGCTGCCAGCCGAGCCCATCGCTGTGGTCTCGTCGGCGTCGAGTACCACAGTTGTGTCTTTGGATTCGGATGTTCGTAGTGGAAACACTATGAACTCCGTGGCGTTTCCGTCCACTCACTCTGGTCACACGACCAGTTTTGGGGGACCAACGCCTTTTGTGCAGCCTGGACCTTCTGCCCCGCCGAGGTCCGCGGTGACTCTCATGAGTTCTCGCAATATTGATCCTCGGGGTGCATCGTACCCCTATACATGTCTGCCTTCAGATGTTTCGGCTGCCGCCCGTCATCCTGCGTCGGGTGTTTTGGAGGATCGTGACCCTTCGCTGGTTAAGAGGGTCAGAAGTGAAGCCACTTTGCCGGTTCGCTCCCCTGTCGAACCGGTCGGTACAGGCAGTGAGCTTAGGGAGGCCCTCTCCTTACTCACTCAGGATTCTCTCAAAGAGCCTTCCTGTTGCTTCCAGCGAGGCTATGGGTGGTTTCCAGGCGCCTCCTATGGCGCCGCCTCCCGGGATTGGAAACAGGCCGGTTTCCGATTCCTCTGATGTCCCGACACCATGGGAGGCGTCAGCTGGTTTGCCCACGATGGGCTATGTGTCTTCCGACTCTGGGGAGGAGTCCGACATGCTTGAGGTCGAGGGCCAGCAGTCTTCGGACTTGGGGGCGGCTCTTGACTTTGTGTTTGGGTTTCTGCCTGAGCTCAAACCTGCTAACCAGCCGACAGTGTCAGCCTGGCTGCGATCATCGGTCGCGCGCCAACAGCCTATGGAGCAACCTGCTTCTGGGCGCCTTCGACCATGCCAGTCGGTACAGGTGGTTGAGGCTTTTTCAGCATTGGATGCCAAGCTGAATTCCAAGGCTTTGAAGACTTCGTTCTTCACCAGGGTTGACACCTTTTTGCCTCCTGTGCGTTATCGTTCCTACGATTCCGCCAGTCCGTCAGTCTGCCAGACTTTGACGGTTCTAGATCAGGACTCCACTTCCCTCGGGCTTTCCAAGCCCAAGTCTGCCGTCATTCCAATGACGACTCTGGAGTCCACGTTGGGCTTATCTAGAGAGATGCTTGGCATGCTTTCTCTCTCAGATCACGTCGTCTCAGCTTTGGCTGCTTATCTGCCTCCAGATAAGTTTGACGAGGTACAGGCTCCTTTGCGTGTGCTGTCCAAGGCGCTTATGCACCTTACTCACACCCATGCCTGTAACACGGCCAATTTGGAATTAGTTCGAAGGGACGCTGTGCTGGACACAGGACGATCCCTTCCCGAGGAGCAGCGTGCTACTCTTCGATCTGCTTCTTTGGCAGGTCCGCAACTTTTCCATGGTTCCGTGTCGACGGTCCGGGATGACGTCCTACGTCATTCCAAAGATCAGCTGCTGTTTCGTCAGCTTGATCAGCCTTCTCGGGGAGGCAAGGGCCGTTCCAAGCCTAACAAGTACCCTTCTGCTTCCTCTGTGAAGCAAAAGGCTGGTCCTTCTGCCGCCGCCTCTACTTATTACTCACGGGGTAAAGGTAGGGGTCGGCAGAATCGAGGGAAGTCTCAGGATTCTTCATTTAGCAGAGGAGGTGGTTTCTCCTCTCGCGGGCCTCGTCGGGGCTCGAAATGAAGGTCCTCACCTCGACTCGTCCCAGGTTGGAGGAAGGATAGCAGAGTTCGCAGACCATTGGACCACCATCACATCCGATCCATGGGTGTTAGATGTTGTTCGGTCCGGGCTGCGCATATCCTTCCGACGGCACCCCACTCTGTCAAGGGTGCCTCTTCCAACCACAGTTCCTTCAGACTTTTTACGTCGGGAACTTTTGTCCACGGAGATTGCCAATCTCCTGGCAAAGGGGGCGATCGAGGTCGTCAAGAACGTTCAGTCAGTGGGTTTCTATTCCCGCCTGTTCTTGGTGCCGAAGAAGGACGGCCGACTCCGACCGGTTATCGATCTGAGCATCCTGAACCAGTCTATCATTGCTCCCAAGTTCAGCATGGAGACTTTCAGGTCGGTCCGCCAATCAATTCACCAGGGAGATTTCGCAGCCAGCATCGACCTGTGAGACGCTTACTTCCACGTTCCGATGCATCGGGCGTCACAGAAGTATCTCAGGTTCGCTTTTCTGGGGCGAGTTTACCAGTTCAAGGCCATGCCTTTCGGCCTCAACCTGGCTCCTTGGGCGTTCACCAGACTAATGTCGCATGTGATAGCGTTCCATCGCACACAGTCCAGGGTGACTACTTCGGCATATCTGGACGATATCCTCCAGAGGCATTCCAATGCTGCCTTGCTGGAATCGGATGTCGCCACTCTGTTGAGCTTGCTCACGTCGCTAGGATTCAGAGTCAACGAGGAGAAGTCGGACCTGGTCCCTTCTCAGTCGTTTTGTCATCTGGGGATGTCTTTCCAAACCAAATTCAATTTGGTGGCTGTTCCCCAGGCCAATGCTGTGATTCTCTCAGCTTTTGCTCTGACTCTGTCCCAGTCCAGGTCTGCGACCGCTCGGAGTTTTCTCCGGCTGATCGGTCTCTGCGGTTCGGTGACGGATCTCATTCCTCTAGGTCGGCTGCGTGTCAGACCTCTCCAACACTTTCTGCTCAGTCGTTGGAGACCGAATGTAGATTCTCTGGATCAGGTGCTTCCGTTTCCGGACTCTCTGTATCCTCACCTTCTTCCCTGGACAGATGTTCAGTGGATTACGCAGGGTGTTCCGCTGGACTTACCCACGTCCGATCGCGTTCTGACGGCAGATGCCAGCGATCTCGGATGGGGTGCGACGTTGGATCCTCTCGGTCTTTCCCTACACGGGATGTGGGACCAGGATCAAGCAGCTCTACACATCAACCAGAAGGAGCTTCTTGCTCTTCTTCGGAGTTTCAGGCAGTGGATCCCTCACCTGTCGAATCGCCAGGTCCTTCTACTATCCGACAATTCGACAGTGGTTGCTTACATTCGGAACCAGGGCGGCACGCACTCGCTTCCGATGTACGAGTTAGCTCGGGATCTTTTACTGCTCGCTCAGGAGGTTCACGCCGGAGTGGTTGTTCGTCACATTCCCGGTCGTCTGAACGTCCTAGCCGACTCCCTGTCCCGACAGGGCAGGGTTATTTCCACCGAGTGGATGCTTCACAGGGCAGTGTTCCAGTCGCTTTGCGATCTCTGGGGACGTCCCCACATCGATCTCTTTGCGACTCGTTGGAACCATCAGGTGGACACTTTCGTGTCCCCGTGTCCAGATCCTCTGGCTTTTGCCGTGGACGCTCTGTCACTCGATTGGAACGGTCTAGTCGGCTACGCCTTCCCGCCGGTTCCGATTCTTCCTCAGGTTCTCGCCAAAATTCGAACCTGCAGTTGTCGAATCATTCTGATCGCTCCCCTGTCGCCTCAGCGGATGTGGATCAATCAGCTCCGCTCGCTGATGGCGGCGGTTCCGGCACGTCTCCCGCTACGTCGCGACCTTCTTTGTCAAGGTCGCCCGAGGAGGTTTCACGTCGACCCGACTTCATTGTGCCTTCACGCATATCTTTTGTCAGGTCCTGTCTCCTCCGTAGAGGTTTTTCGAGACGAGCAGTGGAGTGCATTTCTTCTTCAAGGAGGCACTCCACTGGTTTAGCTTATGCAGCTAAATGGAAGGTCTTCTGTCGATGGTGTGCTGATCACTCTGTTGATTATGCCAATCCTTCGATTTCACAGATTGCGGAGTTTCTGGTATATCTGTTTGATTCTCGGGGTCTCCAGCCTGTTACCATCAAGGGTTACAGGTCTATGCTTTCAGAGACTTTTTCTTATGTGGGGAAGCGTCGTATCGGCACTAATCCTTACCTCTCCAAGCTTGTTCGGCACTTTTCTTTGAAAAGGCCTCGGACTTTGCAGCTTACTCCACGATGGAATCTTTCGTGGGTGCTGCTTTGCTTGGGGGGGGGGGGGGGGGGGGCGCCATTCGAACCTTTATCCCAGGTGGATATGCAATTTCTCACATACAAGACGGCTTTTCTGATGGCATTTGCTTCGGCCAGACGGGTTAGTGAGCTTCACGCCCTCTCGGTTGACCCGGCCTTTTTTAGGAGTTCTCCCAACAGTGTTACTTTTACCACTGATTGCTCCTTTTTGGCTAAGAATCAGTTACCAGATACTACTCCTCCTCCTATCTGTATCAGGGCTCTTCCCTCTGTTGAGGGTACTCGCCCTTTGCTCTGTCCGGTCCGTGCTATTCGCATTTATCTTGATCGGACACGCTTCATACGGAAGGGCAGAAAACGTTTTTTTCTGTCTCTCATTCCGGGTCGACAGAAGATCTCTCCTCAATCCATTTCTCGATGGATTTGTCTTGCTATTCGTACGGCTTATAGTCGTTTAGCAGCTGGCGATTGTATTACCAATCGTATTTCTGCCCACGAGGTGCGGGCACTGTCTACCTCTTGGGCTTATTCTAACTCCGTCAAGTTGTCGGATGTTATGCAGGCAGCCTACTGGAGAAATGCTTCTACTTTCTCCACCTTTTATTTACGCCAGTTGCAGGAGCAGTCGGAGGACCTTTTTGCCTTGGGTCCTCTTTCTTCTGCTCAGGCTGTTGTCTGCCATAGCCATTAGGCTTCTTGAAGGTCAGTTTCAGCCTTGTGCTGTTACTGCCCTTTTTTCTGTCTGTGTGTCACACAGGCTCATATGTCTCTTTTCATTGTCCTTTACCAATGATTGCGACATTATGGTTGATAAGCCTCGGGACCTCTTCCTTCTGCTTCACGGTTCCAGTGCACTAGGGTTATGTGGGGGTTGGTTATGCGATTCCCTCCAGCCTTTTGTCTATTCAGCCTGTAGTAAACAATTGTGAGTAGGTTGATAAGAAATCTAAATTTTATAGTAAATTTCCTTTCTTATTATACCTACCACAATTGTTTACATGGAGGCCCTCCCATCTTCTTTACGGGTAAAGAATCTTTCCTCCCCGCTGATCACATAACTCTAACGTTTACGGATTCAAAAAGAATGAGTCTTTAGAGACGGTATATGCGCACTGGCAACGGAAGTCGTGGAGTTGTACTTGGGAGAGAGCATCCCGTACTGGGTCTGCGCCGGTTGCACTCGACCCAGTTTTGGCTTATTTTTATTGGTGCTTTTGCACCACTTTTCTTTCCCAACTTGCTTGGGAAAGACAAAAATAGAGAGTATTTTATCCGAGTTAGGGACTTCCACTGTAGTGCAAGCCTGTAATAAACAATTGTGGTAGGTATAATAAGAAAGGAAATTTACTATAAAATTTAGATTTTCAACCGTCCCAATCAAAATATTTTCAAAAGTGAAGAATAATGTTCGATTGTTACTTTGTATGGATAGGTTACACTCAATTGGAGGGGAGTAAAAACCGAAGTATAGGAAACCTTGAATAAAGCCAACACAGCCCCATTGTAATTTACCTATTTGAAGACAAATGAGACCTTCGAGAGTAACCTGTACAAAAAATGAAAACAACACCGCATGGTTTTCTGTTTGTTTTATTCATTAAATTGAGAATTAAAACACGAAATCTGAAAATGAAACGTATGTACAAGATAATTATGAGAATTTTTAAAGCAAATTCTTATTAAATTAGTATTGTACTTTCGGTTTCGTTTACTGGATGAATGGGGATGTATAATGACATGTGCAGTGAACAAAGGAAACTGGAAATGTTTCAGTTTTCACTGACAATATCGATTCGGACCTCTTGCGGAGCGGATGGTGATATGAAGGTGGAGGGAGGGGGGGCATATAACAGCAGTTTTAATTTTGTTTTACCATTAACCAATGGACAATAACAAAATAGATGTCCATTCTGACTTGAAGCTTGGCAATGCTTGTGAGTTGAGTGCAATTTAAGTGAAGTTGAACTGTTCGATGACGGGCGCTATTTTTTGCGCTCGTCTTTTTTAAATTACGGGTGCTTGTGAGCGCGAGCGCAACAGCGCCCGTCTCATGCGAAGGACTGCACCAGCAGCCATTTTGTACCAAAATTAGTGCAATCACTCTTTTGTACAGAACTTCTGTATGAAAGTTCTGATTTGAATAAATTTTTGTATGAATGCTTAGTAAAATGGAATACATCACATACAGTACGGGTTTTTTTCTCGTGCAGAAATTATGCAAATTAGATTAATTTTGATTTATTTAGAGATACTTATACACTGTAAGTGCACATGTCAATATGGCTCGGGCTAGAGGCTGTATTTATCAACCGATCTTCACGAAACTTCTTGGGTACCTTTGTTATCACCTTGGGACGAGAACGAGTGTTTCTGAGTGCGGTCTAAAATTCAAGATGGCTGCCAGTGGCCATTTTGTACCGAAATTAGGTCTAGTCAGTTTTTTGTACACAACTTCTATACGTCTCAGGCTGGAGGCCGTATTTATGAACCGATCTTTACGAAACGTCTTGGGTACCTTTGTTATCACCGTGGAATGAGAACAGGTGTTTTTGGGTGTGGTCCGGAATTTAACATGGCCACCAGAAGCCATTTTATACCAAAATTAGTGCAATCAGTCTTTTGTACAGAACTTCTGTATGAAAGTTCTGATTTGAATAAATTTTTGTATGAATGTTTAGTAAAATGGGATACATCACATACAGTACAGGTTTTTTTCTCGTGCAGAAATTATGCAAATTAGATGAATTTTGATTTATTTAGTGCTACTTATACACTGTAAGTGCACATGTCAATACGGCTCGGATTAGAGGCTGTTTTTATCAACCGGTCTTCATGAAACTTCTTGGGTACCTTTGTTATCACCTTGGGACGAGAACGAGTGTTTCTGAGTGTGGCCCAAAATTCAAGATGGCTGCCAGTGGCCATTTTGTACCGAAATTAGGTCCAATCAGTTTTTTGTCACAACTTCTATACAGCTCGTAAATATGAACTGATCTTCACGAAACTTCTTGGGTACCTTTGTTTTCACCTTGGGACAGGAATGAGTGTGTTTTGGGGTGCCTTTGTTATCACTGTGCTGTGAGAACAAATATTTTGGGGTTCAGTCAGACCCACTCTGGGACTCAAAGATTTCTTTTCTAGTTTAGCATCTGACTGTCACCCACCTTTACAATACTTTAACCTATACATTTGTTACAGGCTACGGTCAGTATTTATGTAAGGCCGTTACAATACTTTATATGTACCTTTGTTATCAGGTCATTACCTAGATGTTTGTCATTGCTGTGTCACATACTATACATGTACATGTCTTAACAAGTTGAGCTACAGTGTCATTGACACTTTCATTTTTGTATATTAGGAGGTTTTCCAAAATATGTTTTTTAAAAAATAATATATATGGCATACCTACCTTTATTCCTAAAGTCGAAAAATGCTCAACGGAATATTTTGTCCATGCAACTTGTAATTTCACACCAAAACCTGTGAATGGCCATTTTTTCTTAAAATCTACAAGATGTTTTTAAAGAAATCCAGGGAAAGCATGAATTTTTAAGCCTTTGATGGGCATTGCTGTTTAACCAGCCCAAAACCACAGGTACTCGGCACAAGCTGGGAAATCGAAAGAAAAATGATATCTGATAGCAATTTTTTAATTGATGCTGACGTGGCCCCATAATGGTATATAAATATTAACAAGGTACACAACTCACTTTTTGAAAACAATAGCACTCATCTTCATTACACCCACCTCAAATTTGATTCACACAACGTATCCAGCAGTACCCAGTGTCAGTGGAAAGGTTGAAGAATAAGCTTTACAGTGGTGTATTACTCAACCTTTAAGTGTTCTTGGGTTGTTCATAATAGCTGGGAGAAGTCGCAGAAAATGCCGAAAAACATTTAGACAAGATGCTCTTCAACGTAATTTTTAAAACACTGAGCCTTACCATTTGATCAATCCCTGTTCTCTGTAGTATTAACCAGCATCCATTGATCAGTTCTAAAGAGTATTGTTCAAATGGTGTATCTTTTAATAATTGCAGTTTGGGAAGTCAATGCAGAGTAAATAGAATCTTCGGTCTTTTACACTCGAACAAGCCTCTTTGGAATAATTGGAACCGCGAAAGTGAGAAAATTGTCACAAGACCCACAGCAGTAACTTCACTTTTAGTGCTAAGTTGTAACTTGTGTTGGAGGGGAGGGGGTTTTATATTCAAAATTTCTGAATATTAGTTACAGAAAAGAAACATTTGTACAAATGTTCTTCTGTTCAACTTCTTCAAATCAATCAGAGTTGACTGGAGATATTCCAGTGTTTCTATTTTATCTCTATGCAGAAAGGTATACATTCAAACATCGTCAGTTTTAAATTTATTTTGTAAGTATATTAGAGATTGTTGAATTCATGGGAAACGACTATTTATCGACTAACCGTCAACTAATGCTGGCGATTAGTCGACTATGAAAATTGATAGGCGCGACAGCCTGACTTATGCCGAGTACCTATGCCCAAAATGGGTTAAGGCTTTGTTTTTTTGAATACCCTTATTACTTACCAAAATTATCCTTGGTGAATTCCACTTCCAATAAAGGAAGTTATGTTTATTTCTCAGCTACATGTTGGGTGCCGTCGAAAAACAATAATCTTTTTCAGAGGCAAAAAGCCTAATAATCAGTAGAAAAACAATACTCTTTTCCAGAGGGAAAAGCCTAACAAGTTGCCCGTATGAACATTTTTAGGGACTTTATTTAAAAGTTTATTTTTGGTATACATATTCTAAGGGACTGACTGTTTATTAAGTAATAACACGGGTACAACTTGTTGCAGTCAATTTAATGTAATCTCGACAAGAATGAAACATGATCAAGTAGTCATTAAATTGACCTTAACAAGTTGCCTGTATACATATTGTTAGGGGCTGTATTTAGTCTATTTAGATGACTTTTTGAAATGAATCACGGGGGCATTCTTTGAGTAATATAATACAGGTACAAACTGTTGTTCGTCCATTGTTTTTTTACGATGTTTAAAGGTGCTCTGTGTTCTGAATAGTCTCTGTATCTATATCATACTGTTATTTGCTGTACATTTGCTTATCGCGTCTATTTTGTTTTTTGTTCGTTTCTTTTTGTTTTTAACTCACCTGGCCTAAAAGGCCACGTGAGTATTTCACATCACTTGGCATCCATCATCTCCTGTAAACTTTTCACATTTTCACCTTCTTCTCTGTAACCGCTGAGCTGGTGTGACCCAAACTTGGCAGGAATGGTCTATGGGAGGTCCTCTACAAACGATCCTCATTTTGTTCCTGTCGGAGGAAAAACATGGCTTCCAGAGCCATTCTTTGATTCTGGTTAGTGGATTTTCAAAAATCTTCTCCTCTGAAACCACCAGGCCAAATGTTTTGAAACTTCACAGAAATGATGACTGTCTCCCCTCTACCAGCGATCATCATTTAATGTTGATCGTGTTACAAACATAAACCCTATGAGAAATCACATTTTCATCTTCTTCTCTGGAACTGCTGAGCCGATGTGAACCAAACCTGGCAGGGATAGTCTATCCATGGGTCCTCTACAAATTATCCTCATTTTGTTCCCATGGGTTTGAAAATATGGCCACCAGAGGCATTCTTTGATTCTGATTGGTGGATTTTGAAAAATCTTCTTCTCTGAAACCACAGGGCCAAATGTTTTGAAACTTTACATGGTTGATGAGTGGGACCCCCTCTACCAATGATCCTCATTCAATGTTGATCGGGTTGCAAAATTGGCTTCAATTAGGGCTTATATTTATTCTAGAAAATTAGAAATCCTATGAGAAATCACATTTTCATCTTCTTCTCTGGAACTACTGAGCCGACGTGAACCAAACTTGGCAGGAATGGTCTATGGGTGGTCCTCTACAAACAATCCTCATTTTGTTCCCGTGGGTTGAAAAACATAACTGCCAGAGGCCTTCTTTGAGTCTGGTTTTGTGGATTTTCAAAATTCTTCTCTGAAACTGCCAGGCCAAATGTTTTGATACTTCACATAAATGATGACTGGGACCCCCTCTACCAACGATCATCATTTAATGTTGATCGGGTTGCAAACATGGCCACAATTGCGGCGTACAGTTACTATAGAAATCCTATGGGAAATCACATTTTCAACTTCTTCTCCGGAACTACCGAGTCGCCGTGAACCAAACCTGGCAGGGATGGTCTATGGGAGGTCCTTTACAAATGATCCTCATTTTGTTCCCGTGGGTTGAAAAACATGGCCGCCAGAGGCATTCCTTGATTCTGATTGGTGGATTTTCAAAAATCTTCTCCTCTGAAACTGGCAGGCCAAATATTTTGATACTTCACATAAGTGAGACTGGGACCCCTTCTACCAACGATCCTCATTTAATGTTGATCGGGTTGTAAACATGGCCACAATTGCGGCTTATAGTTACTATAGAAACCCTGTGGGAAATCACATTTTCATCTTCTTCTCTGGAACTACTGAGCCGATGTGAACCAAACTTCGCAGGAATGGTCTATGAGAGGGTGGAAATATGTGGCCACCAGAGGCTATATTCTAATGCTTAACCCAATGCCTCTCCTGTCTGCACGAAGATCGGTACTGTCAGCAAAATACTTGTTTTTTGAGAATCTGGTAAGGGTTGGTTCCAGTTTTCTCCACTGAGAACTGGGAAAAATACCCCAAAATATTGTGTATACAGTACAAGTCAAAATAAGCTGTAGCATAACTGCAATAAACTAAGTAAACTGCTGCTCCTGCCCTGACAAGATCAGAATCTGACATTTTCTGGAAAGCTATCAGTGAGAGCTTTCCAGAAAATGATGTCAGCTTCTGGTCTTATCAGTGTAGGAAGAGAAAGATACATAGTTTATAGGATTATCCTCCACAACTTATTTTGACTTGTACTGTAAACAGATGTATTATTAGTCTCAAGATACTTATCAGAAAATACTGATTGATGATGACAGGTGTTTGGAAAACCAGGGAAGTTTTTGTTTTTCTTCACTTCTCATCATGTCAGCTTAGCTGACAGTAATTATTGTATATCGTTTAAGATTTGACAAAATTGGAGTAAAATATGTTTGACTGTAACCCTTTACCTATCCAAAGCTATTTTGAAAGAGAATACTGTCTGAGAAAATTGTAATTTTCAAAATATTTAACCGTCTTTCACTGATTTTATTTATTGAAACAGAATTCATAAAAGTGTGCATTTTCAAGAAAATCTTCTTTGAAACTATAAGGCCAAATGGTTTGAAAACTTAGTGTGACTGATGACTGTAACCCCCTCTACCAATGATCCTCATTTTAATCATCATCGGGTAGCAATTACGGCTGCAGTTGTGACTTATAGTTACTATAGAAATCCTATAGGAAATCACATTTCCATCATCTTCACTGAAAGTACTGAGCCAATGTGAACCAGACTTGGCAGGCATTGTCTATGTAAGGTTCTCTACAACTGTTACTCATTTTATTCCTGTTGGGTGAAAAAATGTGGCCGCCAGAAGCATTCTTTGATTCTGATTGGTCAATTTTGAAAACTCTTCTCTGAAACCACAGGGCCAAATGTTTTGAAACTTTGCATGGTTGATAACTGGGACACCCTCCACCAACGTTCCTCATTTTAATGTTGATCGTATTGCAAACATGGCCACAATTGCGGTTTATAGTTACTATAGAAAAAACCTATGGGAAATCACATTTTCATCTTCTCTCTGGAACTACTGAGCTGACGTGAACCAAAACTTGGCAAGAATGGTCTATAGGAGGCCCTCTACAAACGATCTTCTTTTTGTTCCCATTGGTTGAAAAATATGGTCACCAGAGACATTCTATGATTTTGTTTGATGGATTCAAATGTTTTGAAACTTCACTTGATTGAAGACTGGGACACCTTCTACCAATGATCCTCATGTAATATTGATGTAATGCTGCAAACATGGCCACAATTGCAGCTCATAGTTACCATGGAAAGCCTATGGGAAATCACATTTTTACATGTAGTTCCAGGTGAGCGATTACAGGCTCTGTGGAGCCTCTAGTTTGGCAATCAGTTTTACTTAGTATTCCCAGCTTAAAGTTTCGGATTAAAGTTTTGCTTTTCAAGGCTGTACTTTTCATTCTTCAAACACTGTGTTACAACGTCATTGTTTTTCATTTGGGGCAAGGTCTACTGAACTTGTATACAGTGGTTTCAAATAATATTGGCATTAATTTAACCCTTTTCAAAACGGTTTTCAAACTTAGTTTCTCTAAATTTCAAATTAGGCTTCTACCACATACTTTGTTACTTTTCATTCCCCCACAAGGGAGAGATATAGCATAGAGCTCTGTCTGTCAGTCTGTCTGTCTGTCCATTTGTCTGTCCATCCATCTGTCCGTCCTTCCGTCCATCCATCCGTCCATCCGTCCATCAATCCATCTGTCCAAACTTTGTTTATGGCATAACTTGAACAATAGTTAACAGATTTCAATTCTTTTCAGTACATGCCCCCCCTCCCGCCAATAAGCATTTTTTTCTTTGCTTCAAAATGTATTTTGAAGTATTTAGAGTGACAGCATGCAGAACTTTTCAGCTTATCTGACTGCATGTCAGTGTGAGGTATTGCCATCACTTGGTGGCCATTTTCTGTCGGCCATTAACTTTTGCAAACCTGGCTTCTTCTCCACAGCCATTCAGCCAAATTCAAACATATATTGCACAAACCATCCCTGGGGTATACCCTTTCCATTTTGTTCAAATGGTGTGGCTGCCTTCTTCGGGCTCTGGGCAATGATGCCAAAGCCTAAAAATTTTTAATTTAAAAATCTTCTTCTCATGAACCACCAGAGAGATTGCCTTGATATATGGTATGTAACACTCTTTGGTGTTCAAGATAAAAATTTGTTCAAGAGAAGTTGGTAGATCAATATTTGGGCTCTCTGTGGGCACATACCCATGTTGGGCTCTGCCCCAATTTTCTATTTCAAGAACCGATGGACCGATTTGAACCAAATTTGGCATGTAGCATAAGTGGATCCAAAGTACTTGATTGATTCCCGAAATTATTTTTTTTTGTTGCCCCGTGGGTACCCCAGGGGCTAAAAATAGAAAAAAATTCAAATGCCCATATTTTCCATACTACATGGGACAGAGAACTGTTATTTGGTATGAAGCATCCTTTTGACCGGTAGAATGGATTTTAAAAAAGGGCCATCGGTTGTATCAGGGTGTTCTGTAGGGGGCATTAAAGGGCCATCGGTTGTATCAGGGTGTTCTGTAGGGGGCATTTGAAAAAATGTTGAGTCAGCATATTTGCAAAAATTGAAAAAAAAAATTTTCTTCAGAACCGCTGATCAGAATCTTTTGATATTTGGTATACAGCATCCATACCAAATACAAGTGTGTTCAAATCGAACCCCCTCCTCCCCCTCCCCCCCCCCCCCCCCCCCCCACACACACACACATGGTTCATATTTGGGCTCAACAGAGGAGCCCAAATATTTAACTTAGGGCCCCGTGGGGATAAGCTTTAAGATTCTTCTTCTTCAGATCAAACAGTCAGATTCTTTGATACTTGGTATACAATATCTCTGCAGGGGTCAGATTGAAGTTTGTTCAAATTGAGTCCGTGGGTTATATTTGCCTGAATATTAACTTGGTGCAATATGGGGAATAATCTTTAAAAATCTTCTTCTTCTTCAGATCCACCACTCAGATTCTTTTGATATTTGGTATGCAGCATCTCTAGGGGGTAGGGGGGTTAGATTCAAGTTTGTTCAAATGGGATCCCAGGATGAATATTTGGGCTTTTTATTGGAGCTCAAATTTAACTTAGTGCAATATGAGAAAATTTCTTAAGAAATCTTCTTTTTCAGACCCACTGGTGAGAATCCTTTTATATTTGGTATGTGACATCTCTAGAGGTGTAAGATTTGAATTTGTTCAAATCGACTCCCTGGGTTAATATTGGGGCTTCCTATGGGAGCCTGATTATTAACTTGGTGGAATATGGGGGATATTCTTTAAAAATCTTCTTCAGATCCACCAGTCAGATTCTTTTGATATTTGGCATGCAGCATCTTTAGGTGGGGCTTAGATTCAAGTTTGTTCAAATGGGATCCCTGATGAATATTGGGCTCTTTATTGGAGCTTAAATCATAACTTAGTGCAATATGAGAAAATTTCTAAAAAATCTTTTTTTTCAGACCTGCTATTGAGAATCCTTTCATTATTTTGGTATGTTTGGTATGTGACATCTCTAGAGGTGTAAGAATTCAAATTTGTTAAAATCGACTCCCTGGGTTAATATTTGGGCTTCTGGTGGGAGCCTGAATATTAACTTGGTGGAATATGGGGAATAATCTTTAAAAATCTTCTTCAGATCCACGAATCAGATTCTTTTGATATTTGGTATGCAACATCTCTAGGGGTTAGATTCAAGTTTGTTCAAATGGGATCCTTGGGTGAATATTTGGGCTCTTTATTGGAGTCCAAATTTTAACTTAGTGCATATATGAGAAAATTTCTTAAAAAAATCTTCTTTTTCAGACCCACTAGTGAGAATCCTTTCATTTTTTGTATGTGACATCTCTAGAGGTGTATAGGTTCAAATTTGTTCAAATCGAGCTCCTGGGTTAATATTTGAGTTCCCCAAGGGAGCCTAAATATTTACTTACTGCAATATGGGGAATTGTCGTTTAAAATCATCTCCTTCAGATCCAGCAGTCAGATTCTTTGTACAACACCTCTGGGAGAGTTAGATTGAAGGTTGTTCAAATCAGGTCCCTGAGTTAATATTTTGGCTTTTTATTGAAGCCCAAAGTTTAACTTACAGTTAAAACTAGAAGTCCTGTCACGTCTAGTGCAGAAAACGCTCGTTAGCTAATGCGCTATCTAGTACAGAACAGTCAAGTAAACCTCGTTAAACATGCGATAACTTCTGCGCTATGTAACGCAGAACATAGTGAGCTATTCCCGAGGTCATTAACATTGATCTCCGACACATATCATTAGGAAAAGAAATGTGTGGTAAGTGGACTTGGACATCAGTCGATATTATTTTGAATCAGGTTCGCCTGGTAAATTAGTCGTGACAATGAATGAAAAAACGCAGAAAAAAATGTCCAAATGACCAGTTTTAATTTTCACAAGAAGCCCGGACAGTGAAATCAAAGTCATTGCCAAATCGGATATAATCGTCTTTTAGATGATTTTATTCCGTGCTACTGATGCGGTGCGTCTAATTACTGAAACTGACTGAAACGCATCGAAACAGATCGAAACGAGACCGAAACAGACCGAAACGGGAACTCAAACTACCGAAACGGGCCTCCAGTCTATCGATCTGGGCGTCGAAAAGACTGGAACGGGTCTGTGTGCGCTTGACGAACCCCCCCACTAATCTTGAAATTTTAGATCCTAGGATATCAATACTACTAAATTCCAGACCCACCCCTGATTATCATCATAATTCCATCACGGTACGTGTCACGCTCGTTCGAACGAGGGGTCATAACCTATGTTTTCGGAGGAGAAAATACAAATCTGAAGAAGATTGAATAGCGATATTCGAGAATAGCGCTGGCCTGTTTTTCCGTTCCGTTGGGTAAAGAGTTAAATTCTAGCTGTTTACTTGGTTTTGTTGGGTGAGGAGTTGATATTTTTTTTTTGTATCTTTTGTTTTATGTTCATATTTTTACACTTCTGTGCTACATTGAGCTACGTATATTTAAACTGTGTTATTTGTTTTTGAATAAACCATTGAAATCATTTCAGTGTTGTTTTGAGACTTGCCCCGTTCCTGACCCTTATATACCGGATGCATTTCGAGGCGGTTCCGACCAGTGTTCAGTTCATTCCTAATATCTTAAGTGAGGAATGAGGAAACATGATGTGATGCATAATCAGTACTGTGGATAGGAAAGTGGGTATGATGATGGACGCTCATGCTTCACGGCAGAAAGACCTTATCACCTGTTTTAGTCTTTGGGTGCAAGTTTCGGTAGCTAAGTCGCCCATTTCAGTCGCGTTTTAGTCCTTTATGGTAGGAAGATCCTCTTATCGCCCGTTTCAGTATTTTGGGTGCACGTTTCGGTAGATTACTCTCCCGTTTTGATCCATTTTTGGGTGCACATTTCGGTAGATTACTCTCCCGTTTCCGTCTCTTTTCGGTCCGTTTCGGTGCATTTCGACTTGTGTGAGATGTGTATGTATGAACAGCCCAGCACATGATTGTTTTGAAATAACCAAATAAAAATGTTTTGACAACAACATTTTATCAATTAATTAATATCCGTGACTTCGTTCGACTTGGAAAACGTGGATAAATTTGTTCGTAAAATCAACATAAAAAATCCAAATACCGATAGTAGTATGTAATGTGGTTTTCAGGGGTTAGTTGCCGGACCTCGGAAGTGACGTCTCCAGAAATTTCAGCATTTGGGGCATGAATTTCAATCCCTTTAAACAAATAAAGCAGCCGGAAAAAATGAGTCTTTTTTTTACCGTATTTTATTTTGTTATCCCAAACGGATTTTTCTTCGGATCAGTTCTTTTCAATCATTCTTCATCATTATTCTTTAATCACTGATGATAAAAGAACATAAATATAAATTTGACACCTAATTGTTATTAAGTAACCCATTTCCAAATTGAAGTCATAAAACTGGAGCTTAGTATATTGACAGAAGTGTTTTCAAAGCTTATTCACATCTTCTGTTGTTCAAAAAACGCACAGATGGTAATTGCCAACATTACTGATTGCTACCTGAAAAACTGCCGCAGAAAATCCTCCCCGTTCAGGCCACAATATAGCGCAATCCTCTGATGTAGCCTTCAGCACCAATAAATAAAAATCATATTTGTTCCATAAATGTGGAGCAAGAAAGTTGAATAATCAAAAGAACTGGTGACAATCTATGAAAATTAAAACTAACAACTTTCAAGTGTGCAGAGTAAAAACTTCACCATGCACATGGTTTAATGGCAGTTCATTGTAAACGAACTGTACGCCTATATTAGAGATATGATAGGGTCTTGTGTGGGATGGGTCTATACAATTTCCCTCCCCCACCCACTGTTTGGAATATCGGACTGAAGTCCTGCAAATTTCAACTCGAGGAAACATACACCACTTGGCACTTGTACTCATCTACTCGCCTGATGACCCGAGTTATTCTTCAAAGAACGCCTTATAATTGGGGTGTCTGCAAATCACTCCAGGGGTGGAATATCCACCCAAATGATATACTCAGTTTCTGTGACAAAGCAAACACAAGGAACTCACAGTATGGTCCTGTGGATTGGGCTTTTTATATTGGTTCAAAGCTCACATGAAGTTGAGAATGTTTCTTTCACATAACACAATCCAGTGTGAGTGGAAATTCCACACTTTGTTGGTGTTTCTGTACCCAAAAAGCATCCACCATGTACCGTGGATGGATTTTAGACAGGTTACAGGATATCCACAATCAAAAGTACAGTCGTTAACGGTGTCTCAGAATGTTAAATTCACATGAACGCTGGGTCGAGTCACCTGTGGTACGAAACTGAGAGAGGAAGTTTCAACGTCTCAAACCACGTGTCAAGATGTGGACGAGAAAATTGTCCACAATGTTCATGCTCACTGAGCTTTCTAAAACATTCTTTCAGATATTTTTCACGAATAAATAGTTGTTACAGGCTTTTGATTGTTCTCAGTCATTTGGAAATGCTCTCTCACGACATATTAACCTATCAAGTGAAATGCGTCAGAATATCAATTCACCCCAAAAAAGCCGCCCACGGACAGAAAATAAAAAAAACTGATTTTAATTGATTTCTAGCATGAGCATGTGGACATTTTTCAGTTGCCCCAGCTTTTTCAACACTCCATTAAATATTGACAATGATCATTTGAAATGTTTCATGGATATCTTTCTAAAATAAAAATAAAATATATGCATGTCAAGCCCAAGGGTTTAATATTCTATTGCGGTTGCCAGTATTTGAGAGAAAACTTGTGTTGGCGGGGTGGGGGTGGTGATTTTTCCAGATATAAAATCCCCCCCCATCACACGAACTCACACAAAATAATTATGCATCGACGTTTATAATCTAACTCATAATATTAACCTTGTTTTACCTTCAATGATCGAAGGTGCACATGGCATTGGCCACCAGCAAAATTTGAGAATACTATTTTTTTTACCGTTTACTTAAAAAAATACGAAGCTGGCATGGGGATGAGGAGTTGTGGTGTGTGAGGAATTGGCAGTTTGCTGCTCATTCTTCCCTCTGTGTGGGGATAAGGGTACATGAGGACTTGAGGGTTCTGCCCCGGAAAGGGAGTGTGTGGGGGGGGGGAGGGGGGGGGCAACTTTTTTCTTTTTGTTGATTTTCAAAGTTCTCGACGAATAATTAATTTCTTTTTGAGCATTCACCCAAATGCATATTTTTTTTTACAGAACACCAACTATCTCTTGAAATTGAAACTTTCTTTATAAATATCTGAGCATTCCGATTTCTTAATTCGCTCGCAACACTTTCGATACACTGTCAGTTCGGTAGGCTGTGGAGAGCGCTCTTTGTTTTCAACCACGCTTGTTTTCTCATAGTTCCTCCATAAGAACGGCTGTGATTCATTTATACTAGGCTAAAATTCTCGAAAAATAAAAACGTCATTACTTCTACCTTCTCAAGGTTTAGCAGTCTTGGATCAACCTGCATGATTTTCTCATCAATCTTCGAAAAAAAAAATCACGCAATATGCGTTTTTAAATACTTCTTGCATTGTCGCGAAATGAATTGATAAGGAGAAGTGTGTGGGGGGGGGGGGGGGGGGGGGGGCATTGGGGGGCATTGGGGGGCAGATGAATGAACATCATTTCGTCCTCTGAGTATCTACATTCTAATATTTAATTGCCACCTCATGTCAGTAGGACGTACGACTTAATTACTGTTGATTGCCTGTTTCAGGTACTGAATATCAATCAGCCGTCGCACGTTACAATTCTGCAGAAATCGCTATACACTACCCTGCATCAAATGTGATTCTCTGATGATTTGCTGTGCTAACCTAACGCGCTATTATTTCAAATTAGTGCAGAATACGGGACAGGACTTCTAGTTTTAACTGTAGAGCAATATGAGAAAATTTCTTGAAAATTCTTCTTCTTCAGATCCACCAGTGAGAATCCTTTCATATGTGGTATGTAACATCACTAGGGGTGTCAAATTCAAGTTTGTTCAAATCGATTCGCATGTTTCGTTTTTAAAAAAAAAAAATTGGGGGTGGTGGGTGGGGGGGGGGGGGGGGCAGAGAGAACCACAGTAGTTTAAAACAAAACAAAAATTTCATTCGGTTGTTGTTTTTTAATACTTCACAGAAC
Organism: Pictodentalium vernedei; assembly: GCA_031216915.1. Classification (NCBI taxonomy): domain Eukaryota; kingdom Metazoa; phylum Mollusca; class Scaphopoda; order Dentaliida; family Dentaliidae; genus Pictodentalium; species Pictodentalium vernedei. Next base: position 213,088,445 of record CM062292.1, on the reverse strand, counting down.
AGAGCTTGCTAGAAAGCTTTCCTAGGACCAGCAGAAATGAATGGCCAAAAAAGTTGCCTTTGGTTGTGTTATAGCAAATCAGAAAAATTGCTCTTCCTGCTGATCACATGCTGATACACTCACCTGTTTTGGCAATTTGAGCCAGGTGAGTGTTTTAGGCTCACTTGAGCCTCTGGTTTTTTAGATCCACTGGTCAGAATTTTTGGATATTTGGCATAAGCTTTTCTTAGGAGGTGCAGATGCAACTTGTTGAAATCAGTTCCCTGGGTTGATATTTAGGCTACCATATCAGGTGAGCACCCTCAGGCCCCCTGGGCCTCTTGTTTTTTGTTGTTGTTTTTTCTATCAATAAAATTAACTTAGTAATGCTTTTATTGTTATTTCATATTGCAAACTTGAGAAAAACATTGAGAAAACATTGAGAACAGCATGAAAAAATCGGACTTTTTGTCGAAAACTTTCGTACATTCGGACACTTTGTCCAAAAAAATTGGACATTTCATCCAGTGATCAGACATTATGTAAAAAAAAATCGGACATTATGTAAAAAAAATCGGACATTTCGTCCAATGAAATCATACATTTCGTCTTGGACATTTTGGTGATCGGACGTTTTGTCAAGACCCCTGTCCAACATCAAATATGTGTCCATGTATTAAGTGCGTTTTTTAGGTTCCCATCATATACACCTGCTGGTCTACTCTCAGCCCTTAATACTACTCACTTACCTGAGGCATTATACTGTCCCACAGTTGTTATGGGCAGTGCTTTGTGTTTTCATTATTGTATTTGATAAATATGAACTTAATTGACACGTGATCATTGGACATTATTCCCTTACATGTGATCAGAATGCTCATCTGAATATTAATATCATTAGAATCAAATAACATACACACGCCTTTGAATAAACTTCTCCGATGAAGCCATGTAAATATTAGTGCCATTAGAATCGGCGCAGAGAGTGGAGCCCAATGGTATTAAAAAATTTCAATTCTCGACTACACCTATTCTTGAACACGATCACGGCTACACACTACATAACATAAATTTGAAATACTACCAGAGTACTACAGTACAGTTGCCGTGGACTGGTCATAATCCATGCGAAGGCAGTAATGTCCACGGCATGCGTTTACCAGATAACAAAAATCATCGTCAGCAAAATTTTAATTAATGAAGCACCGGGTCCAATAATGAAGCTCCAGGTTGTACCCTGTGCTTCATTAATTAAATTTTTGATGATTATTTCTTTAATTAGTGTTTAGAGTCTAATATTATTGTTTCTGAAACAATATTGGCCACCCGTGGAAAGTTACCAGTCCACGGCAGCTGTACTGTAGGAGTTGAATATTAATGGCTCACACATTCTTAACAGACCTACATGAACTAAATTTTTAGAGAGTTACATTTTTGGGAGTGCAAATTGCACTCAAGGCCAAATTTGCGAGAACAGATTTTTGCACTTGTGAAATTTGCTCCCAGAGAGGACTGCCAGGGCCTCTTGTTTTATTTCCCCAATGCTACTTGCAACCCAAAATAAATTAGTAGACTGCCACTTTATATAATATTTCTTTTTGTTTATTCAAAGCCCAGGATTCTGAAGAAAAAATTACTTTCTATTCAGTTTAACAGTTATTTAACACAATGTCAATTACATGCGTGACATGACACAAAAACTAAAGACTTCTAAAACTGTTCTAATAGCAAAATCAGTTTAGGGAAAAAACCTGTAGTATAGATGGAATCACTAGAGCCTAGATGTTGGTGGGTATGGAAAGGTGTGCTCCCTTCCAACTGAAGAGATTTGGAACATGAGGGTTCCAACATACACATCTTTTATCCCTTAAGAACCTGGATATTTATTTTGCATTTTTTATACACTTTAACAGTCTACATCCTGTATCTTTGCAGTTGTTATCTAGGCAAGTCTTGGCTGCCTGTGTAGGCAGCGAAGACTTGCCTTGAAACAACTGCCAAGGTACTTAAAATGCAACTGGCAAGTTTTCACAAAGACTTCATTGTTAGGACACCTGTTCTATTGCAGTAAATTGTGATCAAAGTCTGAATTAAGCCTTGAATTAAGCCTTTAAGGGTTAAAGTTAGGAATAGAACAGAGCTTTTGTTTCCATTTCTTGTACTATTTACCATCACAATTCTCCTGAGAAAGGCACTCAGTTGAACACTGTATCTATGTCCTCTGTGGGAACCCCAAGACATGAAGCGGTGCTTGTTTATGTGGTAAACAAGCTCTGTTTTACTGGTAAAATTACTAAAATAGGCCCAGTCTCCAGTACTTTGGATGGAACTTCTCTCAAATGTGCCACATGGATATAAATGATTGACTAAACTTGACTTTCTCTCCATGTTGCAGTCATGATTAGCCATTGTGCAGAAATATGTGACTTTAAATACGAATAAATAAATAAATAAATAAATAAATAAATAAATAAATAAATAAATAAATAAATAAATAAATAAATAAATAAATAAATAAATAACACTACATGTATGTCCCTCACCAGACACCCTCCCCATCACCAGCATCATCTATGTCTAAGGGTTTGCCATGCTGTGAATAGAGAAATTACCAAACCTGAAAATGAGGTACTACTATTTATCTGCTTTGGTGAATTTATGTTGGTCACTCAGTCCCCAACTGATTATGATAGACTTTGTTCTTAGAGTTATGTGTATCATACATGTATAAGATTTTCTTAGAATGTTTAGAGTAAAAACTAGATGGTGTCATTTGTGTGCAAAGTACACTATAGTATATAGTATTTAACCCCCCTAGGAGCCTTTCACACCCTAGGAGCCTTTCACAGGAAACTGATTATCTAATGACAAATGTGTCGCTATGGGTGCCACATGATGCCGAATCAAAATTCTGAAACCTTTATGCACATCTAGAGACCCTACTGGAACATATGAACACACCTTCAACATTTCGAATTAACACCTCTAGGAGCCTTTTACCGGAAACCAATTCTCTAATGACCGAATCCAAAATCTGAACCTTTATGCACATCTAGAGACCCTACCTGAACATATGAACACACGTTCAACATTTCAAATTAAAACCCCTAGGGACTTTTTGCCACAAACAGATTCTCTGCCAACAAAAGTGGCGCTATGGGGGCCCCACGGGGCCAAATCAAAAATCCAAACCCTTTATGGACATCTAGAGACCCTACTGGAAGATATTAACACACTTTCAATGTTTTGAATTAAAACCCCTAGGAGCTTTTTGCCACAAACCTATTCTCTAACGACAAAAGTGGCGCTACGCGTGCCCCACGGGGCCAAATATAAAATCCCAAACCTTTATGCACATCCAGAGACCCTACTGGAACATATCAACACACTTTCAACGTTATGAATTAAAACCCCTAGGAGCCTTCCACTGTAAGCTGATTTTCTAAATTTCAAACAGTAACAAGAAAAGTGGTGCTATGGTTGCCACACAGGGCTGAATGAAAATTCCAAAACCTTTATGCACATCTACAGATGCTACCTGAACACCTCAGCATAGTTTAATTTTTTCGAATTACATACCTTTGGTGATGTGAAGTTTGGACGTACAGACGGGACAGACAGAGATCACCACAATATCCCCGCTTTTCTTCAAAAATGCGGGGATAAAAATTCAAACCTCTAATCATTGCTTCTTTTGTATCAGAATTATTATAAATGTGATTTGTCCAGTGGTGCTGGGCATTATTGATTTTTCAGATACAATTTGGTTTCGGTTTTGTTTCAGGAAAAAAAACGCAGTTTTGGTTCAGTTTTTTCTTTGTTTTAAAAACATGAACGTATAGTAAACAACACTTCAGGCTCATTAACTTGGAAAACAACTGTTATAATTTGTATGGCACCACTCACCCCAAAATACCCTGTCTATAAATATCTCTATTGGGTTCAGCCTAACTTCCCTTTGCTCATTTTTAGTGGTTCTAGGGGATCACTTGCCCACACTACAGGTCACAGCTCTCACCTGATCTGTCCCAAATTTCATATGTAGCTTTGGGGCAATGTCAAGATCAGAGCTATCGTTTTTTTCTGAATTTTATTAAAAAACATGGCTGCCAACGGTCATCTTAGGTTTGGACTGTAAATTGTCAACAATTCCTTTAGCACACCCTACAGGTCACCCGATCTGTCTCAAATTTCATTGTAGCTTTGGGGCAATGTCCAGATGGGAGCTATCAAATCTTTCCGGATTTCGTTAAAAAACATGGCCACCAGTGGTTATCTTAGATTTGGCATGTAAATTGTCAACAATTCCATTAGCACACCCTACAGGCCACATTTCTCACCCAGTCTTTTTCAAATTTCATATGTAGCTTTGGTGTGATGTCTAGATGGAAGCTATTGAATGTTTTTGAATTTTGTTGAAAAACATGGCTGCCAGCAGCCATCTTCGATTTGGATATAAATTATCCAACAATTCCTTTAGCACACCCTACAGGCCGCGGCTCTCACCTGATCAGTCCCAAATTTTACATGTGGCTTTGGGGTAATGTCCAGATGGGAGCTATCAGATTTTTTCTAAACTTCATTGAAAAACATTACTGCCAAAGGCCATCTTAGATTTGGCATGTAAATTGTCAATTCCATTAGCACACTCCACAGGCCACATTTCTCACCCAATCTTTTTCAAATTTCATATGTAGCTTTGGTGTGATGTCTAGATGGGAGCTATTGAATGTTTTTGAATTTTGTTAAAAAACATGGCTGCCAGCAGCCATCTTCGATTTGGATATAAATTATCCAACAATTCCTTTAGCACACCCTACAGGCCGTGGCTCTCACCTGATCAGTCCCAAATTTCACATGTGGCTTTGGGGTAATGTCTAGATGGGAGCTATTTTTTCTAAACTTTATTGAAAAACATGACTGCCAGTTGCCACCTTCGATTCGGATATAAATTGTCAATTCCATTAGAACACCCTACCAGTCGCAGTGACGCATGGGAAAGGCGCGCGATCGCTCTCACGCACCATCACTCACGCAAAAATTGTCCAAGGTGCGCGGATAATCACTCGCCTCTATTCTTGGGTGTGTTTTCATCCTCTTTTGAGTTGCGCAAACAGAAACATTCAGTTACGTTTAAACTGTTTTGATGTTGGGAAATGTTTAAGAATCACTCACAATTTGAAGCGTTTAAAGTACAATTCCAAACAATTTCCTTTCTGTCGTTATGAACATGACACACAGTAGTTCGCTTGTACATCCACACTCGACATACTAACAGTAAGAGGATTGCACATTGACAACCTGCCCAGGGCTTACTCCAGCCACAAAATGAACACACATGTTCAGATAAAAAAAACGGTGGCCATTCTGAGATACAGGAAACGTTTTAATACTTCCGTATTTTTTTTTTATCAAAGACATGCGGAATGTTGCCCTGTTCCTTGTTTTCTTTTATACACGTGACACCTGTCGCTCCAATTCACCAGTGACACGAATTAATGTGCCCGATTTGGAATTTATGCCAGAACTAATTTTAGTTGGTTACATGTATTGTCACCGTCAAAATTTCCATCCGTGTTCAGTTGTATTCATGCATTCGTTTCGAAGGACGCTTTTCAGTTGAAGTTAAACATTGAAATCAACGCTCAATCAAATTCACTCTCCTTACAGTTTTCACTCTCACAAACTTCAAATTTCATATGTAGCTTTGGTGTGATGTCAAGATGGGAGCTATCAAATTTTTCTGAATTTCGTCATAAAATATGGCTATCAGCAGCCATCTTGGATTGGCATTTGAATTGCCAACTATTCCATTAGTACACCCTGTAGGCCGCATCTCTCACCCAATCTTTTTCAAATTTCATATGTAGTTTTGGTGTGATGTCTGGATGGTAGCTTTCAAATGTTTCTGAATTTTGTTGAAAAACATGGCCAGCAGTGGCCATCTTCAGGCTTTGCATTTTGTCCAGAGGTTGGGGCCTAAACACAAGTAAAAATCAAAACACCGTCTGGACTGTGAAGTTTTCTTTTCGGTCATTTTGGGGATCTAGAAACTCGCTTGATGAGAATTGCCAGGAATATAGCATGCAGTGTTTATTCAAGCCAATCGGATCATCTAAAAACTAGGGTTTACTGGGAATTCTTCATTCACCTAATCAATTTTGTGTCACATGATGCTAACACTTCAAACTATGGAAATTTCTTCACCAATTTAGTGTCAATAAATTCCATTTCAATATTAAATTTATTGGATTTAAAAATTAAAATGGCACAATTAACATGGATTATCAATTTGTTCACAACAGCTTGATCCAGAGTGGAGTTTAGGTATGGCAACGTCCATTTCATGAGATAATATGCGAGTGTAAAGTCAAAATTACTGCCTTTTTTTGTGATATAAACAATGAATACGCAGGATAACAGGTACTGAGAAATATTACCTGCCCCTTGTAGACCAATATTATCATTCAGTGGCATGATGTATACAGCTAAAAAAATAGTCGTCTATGAAAAATAATAGTCGACTATAGCACCTTCCGACGATTAGTTGATTAATCAAATAGTTGCGGCAGCCCTAAAAAAAATCAAGACAAAAATCGTTGGGCCTGAATATAAAGCTCCGATAACCTGTGTCTCGGGGGCCGTTATCAGAGCCTGGGCCTATCGACCCTGACAAAATGCAAAGCCTGCATCTTGGATTTGGCATATAAATTGTCAACAATTCCATTAGCAGACCCTACAGGCCGATCCTCCCACCCGATCTTTTTCAAATTTTATTTGTAACTTTGGTATGATGTCCAGATGAGAGTTATCAAATTTTTCTGCATTCTGTTGAAGAAAATAGCCGCCACCGGCCATCTTGGAATTTGACACATAAATTCTTAACAATTCCATTACATGTAGTACACTCAGCAGGCCCCATCGCTCAACCGATTTTTTTCATTTGAAGCTTTGGTGTGATGTCTTTCCTGTAGAAAACTTGAGTGAGTGTGACATGGCATTACTGGATCTTTCTATTTAGTTCAGTCCCTTATTGGACAAGTTCAGCTGAAGTGTCATTGACACTTTCATTTGCTGGATCTTGCAGTTTCATTTTATGGTTTGCTGCAAAAACCAGAACCAAAACGGAAAACTGAAAAACCTCCCCACCCTATTGTCCAGACTGTGAGGGCCGAAGTCCCAACTGATAAAATGTTACAACTACATCATCAAGCATGCCCTTGTTGAAGGCATGCCTGATAATGTAGTTGGAATATATAGTCAGTCTGAATTCTTCATGGAACTTTATTTGTGGATAAATAAACTCTACATGAAGTAGTCATTACCAAACTTCTTATTTAAATAAACACATACTGTACTCCAGATTGGTCTCCAGCTGTCGGAATCTGGTACCACAGCTCTCTATTTATCACCGACTGTGTGATATAATTCCAAGTATCAAGTCTAATTTCCTAAGAAAGTACATGATTACTACCAAGAGCAAATCTAGAGCAGGGCTGATATTTCATCTAAATTTGGGAGCATCCATTTGGATTCTCGCAAAATGATTGCAAGAATCCATACCTGCTATGAGTGTCCCAGGAACCCATGAGGCCACCATGGTTGAACCCCTGTTGTAGACTGTAGAAATGGGCAGTTAACCGAAAATTTGGTTCGGTTTTGGTTTTGTTATCAAAACTGAAACCGAAACAATTACAGAAAACTCCTCACCGTTTTCAACTTCAATGTTGAAAAACTCTAATCAGGTCTTCACTTTTCAGAATAAAGGGAGAAACAACCTAAAGTTAACCTTGTTTCCAAACTTCGGAGTCGCTATACCCCTTTTTCAGAACAGCTGCACTAATTGGTATTGCATTCGAGTGTGGCATTTACTGTGAAAATAGGTGACAAAATTACTTCTTACGCATCGTGGTTTAAGCGTTCATCTGTTTATCAAATGCATTTTCCTTTGTAGAACTGGAAATTGTCTCTTGTTCCACATTTATAATGACAAATATATTTATTTCTACACATAATTTTGAAAGCTTGAACTCCAAAGTCAGCGTCAAAATCATAGTTGAAGTTGGATGGAAATTTAGGGTTACAATGGCCTATATGAGCATTTTTACTGATAAAATTTTTATGGTTGGCATAATTTTTTAGGGTGTGTCAGGTTACCCTAAACACAGGTATTTGGGGCGGGGGGTGGGGGGAGGGGGCTAATTTTGTAACAGACTGAAGGCAAAAATCATTTTTCTCAAACTTGAAACTCTTGAGACAATTTATGCAAATACATTGTGCTCAGGAAATCAGTGTACTGGTATATGCTATTACACAGGTGCGTTGCCCTGGAAGGGGAGTTCCCCTGACACTGACTAGCACCAAATTTGATAATTTTAAAAAAAATAAACAATATTTACTAATAAAAGCCTACAAATATGGATGTCATTGAAACCGACTCATTGAACCGGTTCCAATGACAGCCATATTTGTACAATTTTATTGACAAAGAGTCAGGATATTTCAGGTCATGTTAGCCTTGTATTGGTTAATTTGTTGCCGCTATGTTAGGTAAAGGGTTAAATTGACACAATTCTTTTCACGCAATCCTAGCTGAAGTGCGGCGAGAATCTACATAGATTCTCACTGGTTTTGTTGCACGAATCTTTTCATGAATCGATTCTCAGATTCTCGTCAAAACCCTCCTTAAGACTCCAAAAAATATCCCAACCAGGAAAAAAAACCTCATGCTATCCCCTTGGAGAGAGAGAATGCATTTGCAATCTGTATTTTGAAATTGAGGTACACAATAATGCCTTGCATTATATAAGGTGAACTCATCACTGCTACATTTGTAATCTTGGAACTATCTAAGACAAAGTTAAAAAAAAGTCTATAGTACTTTAGCATGTAGCTGTGTTACCTCTCTCCAATCACTCACACAAAAAAACTTCTGAACATAAAAAATGGTTGATGTCAATATTCTAAGCTTTGCCCAGTTCTAACTTACCACATTGAAATTTTATTTGTTTCATCACTCTTTCATTTCAGATCTTCCCAATGAAGTTTTGCTTCTAAGTGCAGAGCAGCTGTCACAACAATCTTTTTGGCAGTATGTCTTCAGATAGTGCCTTTGATCCTTTTGGAGTTAGCTCCCCCTCTCCTCCAGTTTATAAGCCAGGAATGAAGTCATGGAATGATTTACGGAAGACTGTTCAAGAAACTCAGAAATTAATGTCTCCACTTGCCTGCAGTTTGCCGTCTTCATTTACTTTCAGAATTGACAATTCCACTTCAGGAAAGAGGATAAGGCTTTATTTTCTTGGAATTCCTCCCAAATGTCGAGAAACGACACTCATGTATGTTGATGTACCGAATGAACAATCAAATCAGGCACTTCAGTGGAAGCCTTTATTGGATTCCTTCCAATCTGCATTGTCTTCATCTACAACTCTTTCAAGAGAAGAACAGTTACTTCGTGAGAGGAAAAGGAGTGGAATATTTGGTATTTCATCATACGATTATACAGATGAGGATGGAAAGTTCTTCTTTTATGCTTGTAATAATATGTATTACTGCTGTGATAAAAATTTTGTAAGTTTTGCAACAGTACTGTTTGTTGAAAGGAAAGTGGAGTCCACCTAATTGGATATCTCATAATTTAATCATTCTGTTAATTGAATATAACTTTCAAACACAAAACCATTTACCATACCTTCAGTACAGATTTGACCTGTTAACTGCATATAGGTTATATAGTAAACTTAAACCATATTAATTGAATTAAAAATCTTGTAATATGGCGAGAAGTTTCCCTGACAGTTACCAAATTCTCCTTGTTTATAGACCAGTTTGGCCTTGGCATACCTGATATGGGCATTTAATCTACGACATCTTCTCCGACAGAGCTCCATGAGATATATTAAACAAGATATAATAGAATAAACGCTTAGTTTATCTCTTGAATACATGAGAATGACCAAATCTCTGTTAACTAAATACAGAGGAACCTTGTTAATTGAATAGCCATTTTACCGGTGAAAATATTCAATTAATGGAATTCAATTAGTATGAATTTGGTCATTTTTCTGTACTTTAAAGATATACTGAGCAATTATTCTATTATATTTTGTTTGACAGAGCTCCTGGAGCTCTGTCAAACAAGATATAATAGATTAAATGCCAATATTGGATGTGTAGAGACCAAATAGTTCTGTATATGTTGAGACTTCAGTGGTCAGAGTAATACTCTTGATAGATTACAAAATTTTTTATTCAGTTAAAGGACGTTTACTCTGTATCCTATATGCAAAATATAGGGCAAATTCGTACTGAAAATATGGTAAATAGTTTTTTCTTTGGAAATTACATTCGTTTAACAGGGTTATTAAGTTAAGAAGGCTCGACTATACTCGTGTTAATTGAAAATAATTTTCTCTGGCAAATTTTTTATTCAATTAACAGGGTTTCACTGTACTTGAATTTTAAGGCTAAAAACAAACTTTATAGGAAAAGGTCGGTAAATTCCTTGAAAAATATTTTTTAGGTATATGTTTGGCACATTCCGGTCAAACTCTCAACTTACTTGTATATGTTGTTCAGTATTTGTAGGTAAATTGTTTTTTATGTGTACCCATACCATGTATGGCACACATAATGCCTGCATCCAAGGTGGCCCTCCATCGGTCGTCCATCCTCTGTCTGTCTGTCTGTCTGTCTGTCTGTCTGTCCATCCATCCGTCCATCCATCTGTCCATCTGTCCATTCGTCAGGCCATCCAGCGTCCGTATCCATTTCTTTGGCATTCGATAACTTGAAAACTGTTGCTTAGATTGTCATGATACTTTACATTTGTGTTCAGGTTACTAATGCTCCAAGCTGTATAGTTTTTGGTGTAATTCTGATTATTCAATACTGAGATATTAACCCTTTACCCATCCAATTAAGCATTATTCCAATCCATTTCTTTGGCATGCGATAACTAAAAAAATTTCAATCCTATTGTCATGTTACTTGATAGATATGTTCGGCTACAGGGACATGCCGTGAGGGCGACTAGGGCGATTAAGTCGCCCTTCTAAGCCCAAAGTCGCCTAGAAAAATAGTCGGGGCGATTACAAGTCGCCCTCTAAAAATTGGCCAAAATGAGAAAAGGCTGAACTGAGTGATGCGAGGTTTACATGAAAACGAGTATTTTCAAAAATCGAATGTGCTCGAGTGTGATAAATGGGCATTTTAATTCGTCAAATAAACGTCCATTTATCTGAAATCACACGACAAGCAATTGTCCATTGTCGCTTTTGGCGGATTTTTTTATTTCTATTTTGTTGCGTTCCAGTCGGAGCTTCAAGTGTCAAAACTAAAATAGGTGGCTTACGCGACTCAACAAAACAAGCCAGTTTGAAAGTAGGTTACGTCGCTTAGGATGCCAAAAATGTATACACAACGGACGTATTTTATAACACATTATTTTCATTTCGATTTGCTGACGACTGTTAACTGTTGTGCTGTCTATTCCCAGAAAAACCCGAATGGAATTGAAACACATGAAAAAAAGCTTTAGTGATGTCAAGAAAAGCTTTGTACAGGACACAAGTGTGCATGTGGATGATCTTGAAAAAGGGTCCTCCTAAACATCGGAATGACATGAAATGACGCGGAATGACACCGGAATGCCATAAAAATGATGCGGAATGACATTTCTTTTACAAAATACTCGACCCCAGAATGTATTTTGTTTATTAACTAACAAAGTACCTCCCAAGCAATCTTCTTACATCTGGTCCTGTTCACACTTTCAGACTTAGGAAATTATTAGCTTAGTAGACTTTGTTGAAAGGCAACCACAGGAGAGTGATGGGGGATTGGCACGAAGAAGAGGTGAGGGGTCATGAAGGAGAAGGTAGCAGTGGGGGATTTTCAGTAAATAATTACATTGTGATTTTTTAACCTGGCACAGATGCATCATAGACAACTGGACCTGGGTTATTTGTACGTTAATGGGGGACCATAAATTGAAAATATGAAGGGGCGGTGGGGGTGGTACATGAATATTCTTAATTTTCCCCACTTGCCTATGAAGTCTCCCTACATGACTCTGCAGTCTCCCTATTTTTTCTGGAGGGAGACTTGAAGTCTCCCTAAAATTCCCCCCTAGGCTGGTCCCTGTTCAGGTAACTGATGTGCCAAGCTGTATAGTTTTTGATGTAAATCTGATGATTCGATCCTGAGATACTAACCCTTTATCCATCAAATTAAGCATTACTCCAATCCATTTCTTTGGAATGCGGTCACCTAAAAAATATTGATTAGGTTGCCTTGTTACTTCATATGTGAGGTCAGGTTTCCGATGTGCTGAGCTGTATAGAGTTTGGTGTAAATCTGGAAGTTTGATCCTGAGATTTTAACCCTTTATCCATCAAATTGTGCATTTTTCCAATCTATTTCTTTGACATGTGATAACTCAAAGAATGTCAATCTGATTTTCTTGTTACTTCATATAGATGTTGAGGTTACTGATTTGCCGAGCTGTATAGTTTTTTATATAAATCTGATCATTTGATCCCGAGGTATTAACCCTTGGTCTACTTAATTAATAAAATGTTTTCAATCTATTTCTTTGACATGCAATACCTCAAATAATATTAATCAGATTGTGTTGTTACTTTAAATTTCTGTTTAGGTTACTCATGTGCTGAGCTGTATAGTTTTGGATGTAAATCTGTTATTTTGATCTTCTCATATCAACCCTTTATCCATCAAATTAAGAATTACTCCTATCAGTTTCTTTGGAATGCGATAACTCAAAAATATTGATCAAAGTTATTATGTGTACCCATACCATGTATGGTACACATAATGTTGGCATCCGGAGTGGTCTTCTGTCGTTCGTCCATCCTTTGTCTGTCCATCTGTCTGTCCATCCGGCATCTGTATCCATTTCTTTGGCATTCGATAACTTGAAAAATATTGCTTGGATTGTCATGTTACTTTATATTTGTGTTCAGGTTACTGATGTGCCGAGCTGTATAGTTTTTGGTGTAAATCTGATAGTTTAATCCTGAGATATTAGCCCTTTATCCTTTATTATTCTTCAAATTGAGAATTCTTCCAATTCCTTTGGTATGAGATAACTCAAAAAATATCAATTCATTTGTCATGTTACTTTATATATATCTTCATGTTACTGATGTGCCATGCTGTATAGTTTTTGGTGTAAATCTGATACTTTGATCGTGAGATATTAACCCTTTATCCCTCAAATTGAAAATTCCTCCAAAAATTGGTCCTGAGATAATAACAGCTTTCTACAAGTTGTGCGTATGGGTACACATCTGACGATTTAATCGGCCTATTTTTTTTATCCACTGGTATATATGCAGTACATGCACTGGATACTCATTCTTGGGAAGCTCTCGAAGGAATACTCAGAGATCTGTGTCAGGCTCAAATTTTGTTAGTTAGTCATGCATGTAAAGTTGGTTGGTTTTGATATTTTGAAGTTGATTTTAGTTTCGGTTTCAAAAAGTGCAGTTCTTTTGGGGTTTTCAGTTTTAATACTCTAACAAGCAAAAACAATTTTCCCACTCTGGACCCAGTATGGAGATATGACTTCAAACAGTACAGTATCAGACATCGATTCACCAAAACTTTCCCCAAAGTGGAGCAACTTTGAACCAAAATTCATAGACTAAAGTTACTTGACCAAGTTGTTTATGAAACTGAGAATAATTTTTTTGGCAAACTTCAGAAGATGGACTAAAATGTTTTTTTCCTGCTCACCTTGACAGCAATTAATTTATAATTTGTGATTTGTCATCAAATACTCATTTTACATTTGTATCAAGTGAAGGCATATCTTTGATATACGATCACCTCCAACAGCTGTCTTGCATCCTAAATTCAAATATTTTGATTGTTTTGAAAACACATTTCATTTACATGTAATGAACATGACATTATCAATATCTCCTCATAAACTACTCAGCCAATTTGAACCAAATTTGATATGCATATTCCTTATCATATGTCAATTTAAATTTGTTTAAATAAGTTGCCACGCATCACAAAGGGAATAATTCTGTTAGCACCCTCAACATTTTCACAAAATTAAAAAAAATCTTCTCCAGAACTTCCTATCAGAATCTTTTGATACTTGGGTATCAACATCCTTAGAGGGGTCAGATTCAGGTTTGTTGAAAACAAGTTCGAGGGTTCATATTTTGGCTCCCTATGGGTACCCGAATTTCAACTTAGAGCACTACAAGGAAATCATGTAATAATCTTCTACAGATCTACCAGTCATAATCTCTTGATATTAGATTCTGTATCTTCAGAGGTCAGCTTGAAGTTGGTTCAAATCAAGTCCCTGGAGTCATATTTGGGCTCCTTGTGGAAGCCCAAATTTTGACTTGGCGTAATATGAGGAAATTTTTTTTAAAATTGTCTTCTTTAGATTGCTCAGTCAGAATCTTTTTATATTTGGTATGTAGCATCCTTAGTGGGGTGAGATTAAAGTTTGTTTAAATCAAGTCCCAGGGGTCATATTTGGGCCCCTACGGGAATTCAACCTTTAACTTGGTGCAATTATGAGGAATTTTCTTTAAAAATCCTCATCAGATCTTCCAGTCAGAATCTTTTGATATTTGATATGCAATATCCTTAGGAAGTTCAGATTCAAGCTTGTATAAATCAAGTCACTAGGGGCATATTTTGGGCTCACTATGGGAGCCCAAATTTTAATTTAGTGCAGTATGAGGAATATTCTCTGAAAGTCCTTTTCTTCACATCCATCAGTCAGAATCTTTTTGTATTTGTTTTGCTGTATTCTCAGCATGGTAAGATTCCAGTTTGTTCAAATCAAGTCCCTGGGTTCATATTTAGGCTCCTTGTGGAAACCTAAATTTTAACTTAGTGCAATTTCGAGAAATTCCTTCGAAAATATTTTTCAGATCAACCAATCAGAATCTGATATTTAATATGCAGCTATCTTAGGCGGTTCAGATTCCAGTTTGTTCAAATGAAGTCCCTTGGGTCATATTTGGGTTCCCTGTGGGATCCCAAATTTTAACTTAATGCGGTATATATGTAAGGACTATTCTTTAAAAAATCTTCTTCCTCACATCCACGAGTCAGATTCTTTTGTTGCATAATATTGACATCCTTAATGTGAGGAGATTGAGTTTGTTCAAATGAAACCCCTGGGCTCATATTTGGGCTTCCTGTGAGAGCTTGAATTTTAACTTAGTTCAGTATAATGAATATTCTTCAAAGATCTTCTTAAGACCCACAAGGCAGAATCTTTTGATATTTGGTATATACCATTACTATGACTCCCAGATTAAATTTTGTTGAAACTGTTTTACTTGACTGATTTTGGGTTGTCCCAGAGGGGTTTGAAATTTAACACAAAACCCAAAGGAGAATTTACTAATTGCTTACATGAATTGTGCCCACGTGTGACAGAGCTGGTTGTGGTAAACTTTAGTTAGATGTAAATGTGAGTACATAAGATTTGCTTTTGCTCAAACGGGGACCACCAGACCCCTTGAAGCCTTGGGGGAGAGGGAAGGTCCATTGGGCAAATTATTTGTTTCTTCTTTTGCCTTGAAAAGAAGATTTAAAGGATTTTGAGTGATGTTTGTGCAAAAAAAACCCTTTCTCCCTGTCTGGGGGTGGGGAGTTGAAGGGAGTCCACTGCGTGACTCAAAATGTGTTTTGTGTTTCAAAATGTGTTTTGAAGGAGTTTGATTGATTTTACACAAAAAAATAAATTGCCCAACTTACCCTTCTCCCACCACCCCACTTCCCTAGCTAAATTGGATTAACTATATTAATGTGGATGGTTAATGTGACCGTAGATCCTTTATCAGGTGAGCGATCAAGTCCCCTTGGGGGCCTCTTGTTTTTACTTTTGTCGGTTTTGTCTCAAAAACATGGAGTAGGACCCTCCTATTGGGGCAAGCTCATTGAGCTCAATCCAATGAGGTGTCATAAGTCATGTTTTTGAATCAAGAAATAAATGAACATTTATAGTTATTTTGAGAAATAACTTTGCGAGTGCGGTCTTCTTCTTGTAATAGGTAAAGGGTTCTTCAGTACCATTATGTTTAATATTTTATTTGTACTAACAGGCGTTTTTTAAATTTTTTAGCTCAACTTTGACGAAGCCAAATTTGAGCTTTTGTCATGGCCCGTCCGTCGTCCGTCTGTCCGTACGTCAACAATTGGATACGGCTCGGGCTAGAGGCCGTATTTATGAACCGATCTTTACGAAACTTCTTGGATACCTTTGTTATGACCGTGGGACGAGAACGAGTGTTTTTGGTTGCAGTCCGAAATTCAAGATGGCTGCCAGCCACCATTTTGTACCGACGATGCAGAAATCTGTTTTTTGTACAGAACTTCCATATGAAAGCTCTGATTTGAATAATTTTTTGTATGAATGTTTAGTACCATGGGATACATCACATATAATACAGGTTTTTTTCTCATGCGTAAATTGTGCAAATTAGACTAATTTTGATGTTTTTGGGGGTTACTTTCAGCACTGTAAGTGCAAATGCCAATACGGCTCGGGCTAGAGGCCATATTTATGAACCGATCTTTACGAAACTTCTTGGGTACCTTTGGTATCACCGTGGGACGAGAACGAGTGTTTTGGGGTCCGGTTCGAAATTCAAGATGGCCGATGGCAGCCATTTTGTACAAAATTAGGTGCAATCAGATTTTTGCACAGAACTTCCATATGAAAGCGCTGATTTGAATAATTTTTTGTGTAAATGTTTAGTACCATGGGATACATCACATTTTATACGGGTTTTTTTCTCGTGCAGAAATTATGCAAATTAGATGAACTTTGATTTTTTCAGTGCGACTTACACACAGTAAGTACACATGTCAATACGGCTCAGACTAGAGTCTGTATTTATGAACTGATCTTTACGAAATGTCTTGGGTACCTTTGTTATCACCTTGGGACGAGAACGAGTGTTTCTGGGTGTGGTCTAAAATTCAAGATGGCTGCCAGTGGCCATTTTGTACCGAAATTAAGTCTAATCAGTTTTTTGTACACAACTTCTTTTCAGCTCAGACTAGAGGCCATATTTATGAACCAATCTTTACGAAACTTCTTGGGTACCTTTGTTATCACCGTGGGATGAGAGCGAGTGTTTTTGGGTGTGGTCCGAAATTCAAGATGGCCACAGCAGCCATTTTGTACCAAAATTAGTGCAATCAGTCTTTTGTACAGAACTTCTGTATGAAAGTTCTGATTTGAATAAATTTTTGTATGAATGTTTAGTAACATGGAATACATCACATATTGTAAGGGGTTTTTTTTTTTCGTGCAGAAATTATGCAAATTAGATGAACTTTGATTTATTCAGTGCTACTTACACAACGTAAGCACACATGTCAATACGGCTCAGGGTAGAGGCTGTATTCATGAACCGATCTTCACAAAACTTCTTGGGTACCTTTGTTATCACCGTGGGGCGAGAACAAGTGTTTTTGGGTCTGGTCCGAAATTCAAGATGGCCGATGGCAGCCATTTTGAGAATGAGTGTTTCTGGGTACGGTCCAAAATTCAAGATGGCTGCCAGTGGCCATTTTGTACCGAAATTAGGTCCAATCAGTTTTTTGTCACAACTTCTATACAGCTCGTATTTATGAACTGATCTTCACAAAACTTCTTGGGTACTTTTGTTTTCACCTTGGGACAGGAACGAGTGTGTTTTGGGGTGCCTTTGTTATCACTGTGCTATGAGAACAAATATTTTGGGGTTCAGTCAGACCCACTCTGGGACTCAAAGATTTTTTTCTAGTTTAGCATCTGACTGTCACCCACCTTTACAATACTTTACCTATACATTTGTTACAGGCAACGGTCAGTATTTATGTACAGACCGTTACAATACTTTATATGTACCTTTGTTATCAGGTCATTACCTAGATGTTTGTCATTGCTGTGTCACATACTATACATGTACATGTCTTTGTCTTGACAAGTTGAGCTACAGTGTCATTGACACTTTCATTTGTAGAGTGAAGACTCGATCATGCCATGTGTCATGGAGAGCAGTTCTCCAAGTGCAAAGATAGATCAGAAGATATGTCCTCAAAATTCCAACCTCCTGGCGTATGTGCAAGACTCTGATATCTGGGTGTCAGATATTCTTAGTGATAAAGAGATGAGGTTGACAAATGTCAACAATGGTAAGTTTGTATAATACAAGCAAAATGGAGTATCAATAAAATACTCATAGTCTGGAGTTCCACCCAGACAAGAAAAGACATAAAAACACAAGCTTTGTTTCAGCTAGTTTGTTTATGATTGTTATGCTTTTTTCACAAGAGTGTGAGTATGTGTAAATACCATGGTAAATCTCCTCTCTGCAGTAGTCCTGAGGCCAAAGCTATAAAACTTTTACAGTTGTATTTTTCAGAATTGTATTTTCTATTTATGGAAATAACTAACTGCAATGAACCATTAGCATTTTCAAAGATGTGGCAATTTGCCAGTTGATTCATTTCCGTCATTTATATTCACTTGTAGAAAATACAATTCAGGAAAATACAATTGTAAAAGTTTTATAGTATTGGTCCCTGGGATTAAAGAGCTTACATTATAACCCATTAACAGATTAATTGATGTAACATGGTGGTAACCTACAGGAAAAAGTGTTCTGATATTTTCTGCCTTTTCTGTTTTTATTATGCCAGCAACAATGTTCATGTCTTGAGATCTTGCATTAGTTGTTGCGATCTCTTTTGGAGAAAATTCTGTTAAGATGTAAATGGTACATCACTCTATTCATATGTGCATACAGTGCACAACTTTCGAGGTGAGTTAGCCACTGAATGATTGTCAAGTATGACTGATTAACATGCAGGGTTAAAAGTATTTAATTTATGTTGTAATATTTTATCGGCGTTTTGACGTTTTAGGTTTTAAAAGCTAAAAATTTCAATGGACATAAAATTGTCAAAAATGGGGATAAATCGAAAAACTAAAAAATAGCTATCTCCTAATGTTTTGAGCTCTACAACATACTAAAATTTAAAAGAAATCCAACTCATTTTAATTTTTGACCAATTGAGCCCCATCATCTCTCTCTGCACACAATAACAGTTGGGAATTCTTAGGATGGCTCCACATTTTTAGGTGGGTCGTCTCACTTACCCGTTTACTATTGTTTCGGTAAAATGAGTGAAAATTAAGTAGATCAAAGGGAGGCGGATTATAGTCAGTATCTAGTAAGTTTGTTCGCTTAACTCAGTTCGTGTTCATTACCAACAACCAACCGGATAGGTGGGACAGACCAGATTAACCTGCTGTATATTAATTAAAAATTACTTTATAAATACACTAAAATCCAGTACTGTGAGAAATATTATTTTGAAATTTTCAATTGAATTGTGTATTTTTCTGTATTTTCTTTTCCTGGGTGTAAACTTTCCCCCCAGCACTCAACTGCAATATTGTGGATTCCTGGAATGAGAGGGTTGTCTGTCATCTTGAGTAAATTACGGTAGGAGCCAGCTTTAAACAAACTCATCCTTCTCTGCCACCCTTCGATGTGCTCTGTAGTACGCGGTCCGACCATATCAAAATGGTTCCACATGAACCATCCGTGGTCACCATCCACCCAATAACTTGTAACATAGTCAGAAAACCGTTCAACACTTGAACTGACTGGAGCCTCCTCAAGAGTTAAGAACCAAGCATCGCTCGCTAGGTGAACGGGCACTAAAGGAAGAGCAATAGCCCTCTGTATCGCACACTGAGTTTCTGGATTATCCTCGTACAATGTTGGAAGGAAGATGACTAGGAATTGTGCATAATTACAAGAATTCTGCTCTGTGTTGGCTTAGAGACGTGGGCATATTTCTGGAAGTACTGAAACCGCAGTTTGTTGGTTGTTTAAGAAAACAGTCTCTGGTTTGGGAGCAGCCCCAGCATGTTATCCATAACGGTTACAAAAAGGAAAAAAAATTTACCAATATGTGTTTTTGAAAGCTGGGAGTCATCCATCAGCCCATAAGGGAGAGTGGATGCTGAGGCTTGGCCATCTGGTCTGCCTTCAGAGGAAAACAGATAACCCGAGTGATGGGAGGGACCCCCCCTGTTCCCCCACCCCTCCCCCCCCAAAAAAAACAACAAAAAAAACACACATACACATCCACTCACATACACATCCACTCACAGACACACACCCAAAAGCCCTTAAAAGGGTTATTATATCTTTATTCAAATCTTTATTTATTTAAAATGTACACTCGTCCCAGCCAGGCAAGCTTATTTGCATTTTGCATTTTCTGATTATACCCATGACCTCTTCTACACTTATTGGTTCGGTTAATTCATTGTTGTCCCCATCTTCATGCCTTTGGTCGAAGTTGGGATCATTGAAAATTGAGTTGTTTTCTTGGACAGATTTATTTACTTTTACCTTGAAATCATTGTCATATCTATTCCCTTCTTGTGGACGATGAGCTTTCTTTAGAAGAGCGGCAAAAACGCTGGCTTTTGCCTTGTCATCCAGGGCCATAGTTCTGTCGCTAGTCTTCAGCACATTATTATTGGCTGAGGATACTAAATAATGTGGCATAATTTACACACTGTGAATTCCGTGAGTACTAAAAAAGAACTCGCTTTAAAATAAACTGCAGATTCTGCAAATACTGAAAAAAGTACACAGGATTTCTTCATGATGGCATGTAGAGGGCACCTGTTCTGAGGTCGTAAAAGTGAACTGGAAATTAAAATCTTAAAAAAAAAATCCTCAACTTCCTACTCCTTCCAATTGTGGGTGTAAAGTATAGAAGGTAAGGCCAGATGGATCCATTTCAGATAACCTGAAATCGATGTGCAAAGTTTGAAAGCTGTACCTTTAATAACTGTGGAACAGTGCGTGTCACAAAATCAACATTTTTAAAAAGAAAATGCTCAAGTTTGAAGTGACATAAAAAATGCGGTATCTCGAGAAACAAAAAAACAGCTGTCTCCTATTTTTTTGTGCTCTACAACTTACTAAACAGGTCAGACAATGTTGAATTTTGACTTATGCCCCTTATGACATCAACTGAGGGATTGAGGATTTCCCACGAGTGAACACATTTTTAGCCCAACTGTTTACAGTGAGGGCTATAGTAATGACTTTTGTCCGTCCGTCTGTCTTTTTCTGTTAACATTTAGAGTTTTGGTTAAAGTTTGTGGTTAATGTTTTTTACTGAAGGTTCAAGTGTTTTTTTTGGGGGGGTTTTTAGGGCCCCGCCGAGAGGCGGACGCCCTATAGTGATCGCTCTGTCCGTCCGTCCATCCGTAATCTTTCTTTCTTAATAGATAAGGTTTTGATATCTGACATGTGGGTATATTATCTCAAGACGATGTGTCGCATACCAAGGTTGCCATTCTTTGACCTTGAAGTTTGACCTCAAGGTCAAATTATTCCGAATTCGGGGTTCTTTTCTGACAAGTTCGTGTCCTGGCTGTAACTTTTTTCTCTTAATAGATAAGGTTTTGATATTTGGTATGTGGGTAGATTATCTCAAGACGATGTGTCGCTTACCACGGTTGCCATGCTTTGACCTTGAACTTTGACCTCAAGGTCAAATTATTCCGAATTCGGGGTTCTTTTCTGACAAGTTTGTGTCCAGGCTGTAACTTTTTTCCCTTAGTAGATAGGGTTTTGATATTTGGTATGTGGATAGATTATCTCACGACGACATGTCGCGTACCAAGGTTGCATGCTTTGACTTTGAAGTTTGACCACAAGGTCAAATTATTCAGATTTTTTTTTTTTTTCTGACAAGTTCGTGTCCAGGCTGTAACTTTTTTCCCTTAATAGATAGGGTATTGATATTTGGTATGTGGGTAGATTATCTCAAGACGATGTGTCGCGTACCAAGGTTGCCATGCTTTGCCCTTGAAGTTTGACCTCAAGGTCAAATTATTCAGAATTTGTTTTTTTTTCTGACAAGTTTGTGTCTGGGAAGGGATTTTAATCAGATTTTACCTATTGCTTGAAATATTTTAGTATTACGGTTCACATCAGTTTATACCTAACATCGGTTAGTTGCTGTGGGGCCCGTAGAGATGGATTCCATCTCCGTGCTATCTAGTTTTTTCTTATTCCTGTTTAGTTGACATTTGGAGTTTTGGTTAAAGTTTGTGGTTAAAGTTTTTTATTCAACCTTCAAGTACAGACTATACCTGGTATTTCTTGTCTGATCATCACAAAATTTCATATGCAGGTTTTAGGTCATGTTTACATGAGAATGTCCCCTTTTGGTCGTGATCGGCCAACCGGTATGGCTGCCCGAGCCCCAAACCCCGCAACCATTAGCACAGTCTACAGGTCGTATTTATGAAGGGATTTCATTGCAACTTCATAGAATGCCTCTGTATAATGCCTAGATGAGAACATCCCCGTTTGGGCATGATCTGTCAACCGTGATGGCTGCCCAAGCCCGAAACCCAAAACCTTTTAGCACAGTCTGCAGGTCATGTTTAATATGGATGGATTTCATTGTAACTTGATACGATGACTCCGTAAGATGTCTACTTGAGAATTTCCCCATTTGGGCATGATCTATCAACCGTCACGACTGCCCGAACCCAAAACCCGAAAACCTTTAGCACAGTCTACAGGTCATATTTATGAAGGGATTTCATTGTAACTTCGTAGGATCAATCCACATGATGCCCAGATGAGAATGTCCCCTTTTGGTTGCGATCATTCAACCATGATGGCTGCCTGAGCCCAAAGCTTGAAAACCTTTAGCACAGTCTACACGTCATATTTATGGAGGGATTTCATTGTAACTTGATAGGTTGACTTCATATAATGTTTAGATGAGAACGTCTGTTACGACCCGTAATGTAATAAATGCCCATAATGTAATACCTACCCATAATGTAATACAAAAACGACCCATAATGTAATACGAACCCATAATGTAATAAAAAACGACCCATAATGTAATAAATGTAATAACGTGTAATAAATGTTAGGTACCCATAATGTAATAAAATTTTTAAAAAATTAGATACAAATTACACTTTTCCAGGCCCGTAATGTAATAAAATTCTAAGTTTGATTTTTGTTTTTTCTCTTTACTCCAGCAGTGCGTTCGGCTACTTATGACACATCCTACGCCTTCATCAATGCTGCCAATGGCCCCTATGCCGTACACAGCCAACATGTGTGGGTGTGTTGGGATTATGATGGAGAGTATTCCGGGACCTGGGGCGGGTATACTCTGCTCTGAGTGGCAGGCATTATCCCTCTTCTATGTGTACCACCCGCGCAAACGTCTTCCTCAATAGCCTCTACTGCCCTGCCACAACCATATAGGTCTACCTTACCAGACATTCAGTAATTTTGATTCCAGGATGGTCATTTATAACTGCAATCATAATATTCGACCGGCTGTTCACTTGCACAAAAGCAATGTGGGTAGCAGGTTCCTACTGTTGATAAATGCAAGTAACTCTGGCCAAAGTTGCTGGGGCAAAGGGTGGAGTGGGTGCCGTGGGATTTGGGTGCACCAAGACTGGATAGTGGCGGGGGGGGGGGGGGGGGGGGGGATTAGTGTGGGATACAAGGAAAAGATGGAACAGAAGCAAGACGTTGAGTCAAGCGGCGCAGAGGAATATCGGGAGGCGATATGGTAGGTGTACTGGTATTGGGATAGGGGATATCCTATAGCTCGATGGATTTGGATTAGGCTACTTTCCTCCAAATTAAGCGTACGATCTATCCTCTGTCTCTCCAGTTTTCACTACCTGAACAAATTAGTCATTTCCCTGTACTGTACTACTATAAGTTTATGTCACACCCACCGCACATGGAAACCAATGAGCCCGATCCCAGGATGACACTTAATAACGACCACATCATATTCCCCATCCTGTGATAACATGTGTCAAGTAATATTATTAGTCCACCACACGGCCTTCCACTTAAACTACCTACAGTCATGGCAGTTCCTGGCGGTTGGCAGGGACTTCCTGCCAACCGCCTACTCTATCACATCGACTATTCGCGTGTTCATCTCCGCTATTGTGCCATCTTCTCCTAAGTTACACTCAAACAACATGCATAGCTAGACACGAGGAGTAACATGGGCGTATCCGTTTGACCGGGTGAGTGACCTTGACCACCAAACCGGAAACCTTGAACCTGTGTATCGGCTCCTGCTGGGCGATTGTCCTGAAACTTGGTGTGTGGTTCGGGCGCCCAACAATTTCGCCA
The DNA here is from genome assembly GCA_031216915.1 of Pictodentalium vernedei. Lineage (NCBI taxonomy): Eukaryota > Metazoa > Mollusca > Scaphopoda > Dentaliida > Dentaliidae > Pictodentalium > Pictodentalium vernedei. The sequence continues at coordinate 213,064,227 of CM062292.1, read as the reverse complement.
CACCCGATGCCTGTCATGTGTGACCTTGATATTCAAACCGTTGACCTTGAACCTGTATCTCGGTTCATGCTGGGCCGATTTTCGTGAAACTTGGTATGTGGGAGTAGTTCAGGACGCTCAATATATATATATATATATATATATATATATATATATATATATATAGAGAGAGAGAGAGAGAGAGAGAGAGAGAGAGAGAGCCCCGAACTACCCCCACATACCAAGTTTCACGCAAATCGGCCCAACATGAGCCGAGATATAGGTTCAAGGTCAACGGTGTGAATATCAATCAAGGTCACACATGACGGGCATCGGGTGTGGCAAAATTGTTGGGCGCCCGAACCACACACCAAGTTTCATAAAAATCGGCCCATACACAGGTTCAAGGTCACCGGATTGATGGTCAAGGTCACACCTCACGTTCAAACGGATATGCCCATGTTACACCTGGTGTTTAGCTACGTATGTTGTTTGAGTGTAGCCTAGGAGAAGATGGCACAATAGCAGGGATGAACACGCGAATAGTCGATGTGATAGAGTATGCGGTTGGCAGGAAGTTCCTGACAACCGCCAGGAACTGTCAGGAAATGTAGGTGGTTTAAGTGGTAGTCCCCACAGCTCAGAAAATGCTGTGGAATGCTTTTCCAATCAACATAATCTCAAGAACCACCAAAACTACTCTCTGTTATAGATCTGCATTCGTCCTGTGCATACTATGACTGATGCCACACCACTGGTGAAATTTATTTGAGAATGCAATCCCCTGAGCTCAATACAAAGAGGCTGCTTTGTACAACCAAGTGATGTGCACATTAACTCGACTCAGTTGCTGGTCACAGCCACAATGAACATGACATACTCTTAACCAACCTTCTCGCAAAGGTGGCCTGCGTGGATGATAGCAGTCTACAAGGCGTTTAACTTGCTTCGGTTCATATCAATTGAGGGTGTTCAATCTGTGGTGTGTTGAGGTTTTAGAAAAATAACACTGAGAGGAGTTGAAACCATTTCACTCAGGGCTGTCAATATTGAAACTGATACAATTTTTATTGAAAATGTAAGGTCTTTCTTGCATGTGTGAAGTGCAAACTATTTGACTGGAAAGCATTTGATAATATTACTTGACACATGTGATCACAGGACCAGGAATGTGATGTGGTCGTTATTAAGTGTGGTCCTGGGCTCGGGCTCATTGGTTTCAAGGTGCGGAGGGTGCGACATGAACTTATAGTAGTACAGTACAGGGAAATTACTAATTTGTTTAGGTAGTGAAAATTGGAGAGACAGAGGATAGATTGTAAGCATAATTTGGAGCAAAGTAGCCTAATCCAAATCCCATCGAGCTATAGGATATCCCCCATTCCAATACCAGTACACTCACCATATCGCCTCCCGATATTCCTCTGCGCCGGTTGACTCAACGTCTTGCTTCTGTTCTATCTTTTCCTTGTATCCCACACTATACGCCCCCCCCCCCCCCCCCAACTATCCGGTTATTGTGCACCCAAACCCCACTGCACCCCACTACAACCTCTGCCTCAGCAACTTTGGCCAGAATTGCTTGCACTTATTAACAATATAGGAACCTGCTACCCGCATTGCTTTTATGCAAGTGAACAGCCGGTCGAATATGATGATTGCAGTTATAAATGACCATCCTGGAATCAAAATTATTGAATGTCCTGTAAGGTAGACCTATATGATTGTGTCAGGGCAGTAGAGGCTATCGAGGAAGTCGTTTGTGTGGGTGGTACAAATGGAAGAGGGATAATGCCTGTCACTCATAGCAGAGTATACCCGCCCCAGGTCCCGGAATACTCTCTATCGTAATCCCAACACACCCACACATGTTGGCTGTGTACGGCATAGGGGCCATTGGCAGCATTGATGAAGGCGCAGGATGTGTCATAAGTAGCCGAACGCACTGCTGGAGTAAAGAGAAAAAACAAAAATCAAGCTTAGAATTTTATTACATTACGGGCCTGGAAAAGTGTAATTTGTATCTAATTTTTTAAAATTTTTATTACATTATGGGTACCTAACATTTATTACACGTTATTACATTTATTACATTATGGGTCGTTTTTTATTACATTATGGGTTCGTATTACATTATGGGTCGTTTTTGTATTACATTATGGGTAGGTATTACATTATGGGCATTTATTACATTACGGGTCGTAACAAACGTCCCCTTTTGGGCAACTGTGACGGCAACAGGGGCCCGAAGCCCGAAAACCTTTAGCACAGTCTACAGGTCATATTTAAGGAGGGATTTCATTGTAACTTGATAGGTTGACTTCATTCATATAATGTCTAGGTGAGAACGTCCCCTTTTGGGCAACTGTGATGGCAACAGAGGCCCGAAGCCCGAAAACCTTTAGAATATTCCACAGGCCATAATTATGAAGGGATTTCATTGTAGCTTGGTAGGATGACTCCAAGTTTGTAGTTAAAAACCCAGACAAACACCACCACCCCCTACCCCCCACCCCCCCATTTGGCTTTTTTTTTTCTTCTTTTCTCCAATATGCATTTTGAACTATTTACAGTCACTACATGCGGAACCTTTTTTTAAACTTACGTACCCCCCCCCCTTTTTTTTTTCTTTCGTCAAAAATGCTTTTTTTTACAGTTTTTGTTAATGTTTGTGGTTAAAAACCCAGACAAACACCACCACCCACCCCCACCCCCCACCCCATGGTGCCAGTTAGGTATTTTTTTTTCTCTGCCCAAAATGCATTCTGAAGGATTTAGACTGACCACATGTGGAAAAATAAATGTAATCCCCAAACACACCCCCACTCTCCCCCACCCCTCATCCCCCACCCCACCTCCTCCTCACCCAGGGCCATTCACGCAATATTTTTTCTTTGGTACAAAATGCATTTTTAGCCTGACTGTTTATAGTCAGGGCTATAGTCATGACTTTCGTCCGTCCATCTGTCGGTCCATCCAGCTGTCTGTAAACAATTGGTTTCCGACTGATAACTCCAGTTTGGATTATTTGATTTCAACCAAAGTTGATATGTGTATTTTCCAGCTAGTAATACAGGCCAGGTTTCAATATAGATTCCACAACTGCCCCTCTCCCCCCCCCCCCCCCCCCCCCCCCCCCCCCCCCCCCCCCCCCCCCCACACACACACACACACACACACACACACACAAATTGTCACTTAGGCAATTATTCCCAAAATGCATTTTGAAGGATTGGGAGTTATTACATGCAAAAAAGAAAATTGACTTATATAGCCCAACATTGCTTTATGTACTGCATCTTTAATCCTTTACCTTACACAAGTTGAAGCCAACAGTTCAAATTATTTTTCTGAAACCTCAGATATTTTCATTTTTTATTTACTTCCAACCATGGCTTATTACTCCTTATTGGAACAAGCTCATCAAGTTTGTTCCATTAACAGGTCATGAGGTATGTTTTGAAGAAGAGAAATGAAAAAATAAAATTTGAATAGCAAATTTTGTATATCACGAGTGCAGATATGGCAGATTCTTTAGGTAAACTGTTAACAAAAAATGGCTCTGACTATTTTGCGTCTAAGCATTGCCATTCCTGGGACAGCCGGGCTGCATGCGTGACATCACTCTAGTTAAATATGGTGTTTATTGGCATTAAGATATGGAAAGTTTGAAAGATGGGAGCTTGATACAGGATTTTATGTTAAAGATATTTATAAAATATGAAAAAAATAAAATCTGCATTGCTCTCATGGAAACAAATGGTTGTCCCTCCCTAAGTGTTTCATGTTTCTGATCAGTGTGCCAGATTTCATGACCGTGGGTGAAGGGAAAGAATGTCAAAATTTTGGTGTGTCTTGACCCTGACCCAAGGTCATAGTTTGAAGGTCAAGGTCACAGATTGTTTGTTTGTTCTGCAATTCTACCTTTGTCCAATCCATAAAATTTTATTATATTTTAAATTTTCCAGTCCATAAAAACTGATTCAACTGATCGAGTTTGTTCATACTTCATACAATGGTTGTGTATGATTCAAGTGTGTGTCATGACCTTGACCCATGGTCACCAGTCGAAGGACAAATTCATCCATTTTAATTTTGTCCGGTCGATAAAATTATTCAGTGGTTTGATCTTGTTCCTGCTTCACACAGTCATTGCTTATGACTCCGGGGGTGTTATCCCAAATTGCCCCAAATTTAAAAAAAAACCTCTCATGATCAGATGGATGGAATTACTTGATATGAGGTATTCAGCTTCTTTTTTCCTTATACACAAATAAATAAATAAAAAAATAAAAAATACTAATAAATTAAAAAAATACTGCCCCAAAAAATAATGCTGGTCCATAATGAATAAGAGATTTCCCCAGCTCAAAGGAATCAATCAAAACTTGTTCCATACAGGGTGTACTGCCCAAAAGGGTAATGCTGCTTCGTAATAAATAATAATTATACCCTCACTTTCGAAGAAAATGGGAGTATACTGGATTACATGCGCCTGTGCGTTCATCCGTCTGTCCATCCGTTCATCCATCTGTGTGTCCGTGTGTGAGTCCGTCCGAGAATATTCATAACTTAAGTAAATTATTACTTTTTACCTGCGTCGCCAGTGGCAGAGCAGGTCTAGTAACCGCTCGACTCCGTCCGTCAGTCCATCATTCCGTCAGATCGTCAGTCCGTCCGAAACACTTTTTCCGTCAAAGTTTTCTTGGCTTCTATGAAAGGGAATGATTTTATATTTGGTCTGCTGCTTCATAATGATGAGTTGTATCGTGTAAGCAATTTTCAGATCTGCCATGCAGCCACTTCCTGTTTGCCGATACTTTGAAATTTTACTGTACCCACTGAACATTGAAATTTTCCGTCAAGGTTTTCTCGGCTTCTATGCAAGGGATTGATTTTATATTTGGTCTGCTGCTTCATAATGATGAGTTGTATCGTGTAAGCAATTTTCAGATCTTCCGTGCAGCCACTTCCTGTTTGCCAATACTTTGAAATTTTACTGTACCCACTGAACATTGAAATTTTTCGTCAAACTTTTCTCGACTTCTATGCAAGGGATTGATTTTATATATCATCTGGAGCCTGATAATGATCAGTTGTATCGTGTATGCAATTTTCAGATCTGCCGTGCAGCCACTTCCTGTTTGCCGATTCAATTGCATGTAGCGATGCAGGTCCAGACCCAGTATTGGTCTTGTTTATAATATTTGTTGGTCATAGGTATGCCCATGCTAGTTATTTTTTTTTAGCTCACCTGACTGAAAGTCAGGGTGAGCTATTCTGATCACTTTTCGTCCGTCTGTCGTCCAGCGTCCGGCGTGAAGGTGGTGTTTGGGCTTTTTCTCCCAAACCACTGGCCGCATATTAATGAAATTTCATGTGAGAAGGGGTTGTGTCTGCGGACTTTGATTTTTTGTCAAATTAGGTTTTGGCTCACATTGAGCAGAGGGATGGGGCAAAAATGCTCCAATTCTTAAAAAATCTTCTCAGGAACCAGCAATAGCAGAGACTTGATATTTGGTATGCAGCTTCCTTTTGAGGTGTAGACTCAAGTTTGTTCAAGAGAAGTTGGAGGGGCTATACTTGACGATGTTAACGGAGGGGCAAAATTTTTGCCCCGCCCCAAATTTCTATTTTCCAAACCGCGAGGCCGATTTGAACCAAATTTTACATGAGTGCTTATTGGGTCATAAGTACCTAATTTATGCTGAAATTTTTTTTCCCATAGCCCCGTGGGAACCACAGGAGCTAAAAATAGAAAAAATGAAAATGCCCATATCTCCAAAACTACATGGCACTGAGAATTTTTATTTGTTGTGAAGCTTCCTTAGGACCAACAGAACGGAATGATCAAAAAAAATTGCCATCGGTTTTATGATGGGGTACTTTTTGGGGACTTTGAAAAAGTGATGAGTCAGCATTTTTTAACACTGTGGGTAATGGGAAAAACATAAGACTACTTTTCTCGGAAACCACTGCTCCAAAAGCTTTAAAATTTCACATATAACATCTTTGGAAGATTGTTTCACATGTTTATTGAAATGAATTGCCTGGGTGGATATTTGGGCTCTCTATGGGAGCCCAAATGTTTAAATTATTGCAGTATGAGGAGTATTTTTGAAAAATCTTCTTCTTCAGATCTAGCAATAAGAATGTTTTGATATTTGGTATGCAGCATGCTTAGGGGGGGGGTGAGATTCAAGTTTGTTGAAGCCAAATCCCTGGGTTCATATTTAGGCTGAAAATTTGGGGTCCCGTTGCGGACTTCGAAATTTTGGACCAAAATCCGAAAAAAATTTGTTTGCGTTTTTTTCTGCCTTTCGGTCAATTTTAAGACAAAAAAAAAAAAATTTTTTTTTTTTTTTCCCCTGAAAATTTGGGGTCCGGGTGGGACTTAGAAAATTTTGGACCAAAAACCAAAATTTTTTTTTTGTTTTTTATGCATTTCTGTCAATTTTAAGACAAAAAAATTTTTTTTTTTTTTCCCCTGAAAATTTTGGCCGAAAAATTTTTTTTTTGTTTTTTATGATATTTCTGTCAATTTTAAGACAAAAAAAAAAAAAAAAATTTTTTCCCCTGAAAATTTTGGGTCCGGGTGGGACTTGGAAAATTTTGGACCAAAATGCGAAAAAAATGTTTTTTTGTTTTTTCTGCGTTTTGGTCAATTTTAAGACAAAAAAAATAATTTTTTTTTTTACCCTGAAAATTTGGGGTCTGGGTGGGATTTAGAAAATTTTGGACCAAAATCCGAAAAAATTTTTTTTTGGTTTTTTATGCATTTCTGTCAATTTTTAAATTTTTTTTTTTTTCCCCTGAAAATTTGGGGTGCGGGTGGGTCTTAGAAAATTTGGGACCAAAATCTGGAATTTTTGTTTTTTTGGTTTTTTATGCGTTTTTGTCAATTTTAAGACAAAAAAATTTTTTTTTTGTTTTTACCCTGAAAATTTGGGGTCCGGGTGGGACTTCGAAAATTTTGGACCAAAATCCATAATTTTTTGGTTTTTTATGCGTTTCTGTCAATTTTAAGACAAAAAAAAACATTTTTTTTTTACACCAAAAATTTGGGGTCCGGGTGGGACTTAGAAAATTTTGGACCAAAATCCGGAAATTAGTTTTAGCGTTTTTTATGCGTTTTAAGAAGAAGAAAAAAATTTAGGCTGAAAGTATTTTGTTTGGGAAAAAAATCTGTTTTTTATGTGTTTATCTCAATTTTGGTACATTAAAGTGCAGGAACTGAAAATAGAAGGAAAATCCTGTGTATTGTGTGGGCACAATCGCTTCATCTAGTTGGTATATGCTTTTCTTAGGAGGGGTGTATGCAGCTTATTCAAGTCAAGTCCCTGGTTTGATATTTAGACTACCATGTCAGGTGAGCGCCCTCAGGCCCCCTCTTGTTTTATTTTTTTTTTTATTACTTGTTCACTTGGAAATTGTGTCTATCCGAGCCAAATTTTGTCTGTTCAGCCTGTATCTCGGGTATCGAATGTTCTATTGCAATGAAATTTGCCATGAACACTGCTTATGGTATAGGCTTTAAAAAAAGGATTCAACGATATTTCTCACATTCTCCTTTTTAGAGTTATCCCCCTTTTTTGCTTAGAAATTGTAGGAAATAGACATTATTTGTCTGTTCAGCCTGTATCTCAGGTATGGGTTATAAGATTTCGGTGAAATATGGCATGCAGTTTGCCTATGACAAAGGCTTCTGCCTCATTACATAAAACTTCCAAACACCAAACAATTTACCATACCTTTTGACTTAGAAATTGTTGGAAATTGTTGAAAACTTTTGAAGAAAATGGGAGGGGGGGGGGGGGGTGGCATACTGGATTGGGGTTATCAGATTTCAGTGACATATGGAATGCAATTTGCCTTTGACAAAGGCTTAGGCTTCTGCCTCATTGCATAAAACTTCCAAACACCAAACAATTTACCATCCCTTTTGAATTAGAAATTGTTGGAAATTGTTGAAAACTTTCGAAGAAAATGGAAGGGGTGGGGGGGGGGGGTGTTACTGGATTGCGTCCATCCATCTGTGCATCCGTCCATCAGTCCGTATGAGAATATTCATAAATAATATTTGTTGGTCATAGGTATGCCCACACTAGGCAGTACACCACGTGGGGGTATGCACCGGATGAAAGTCCAGCTCTTGTTAATGTTTGTCATGGTAATAATGCTCCATAGTATTGAGGCATAACCTGAAATGATTATCAAGTTTGGGATGACAGGCACATAACTGTTGGTACTGGTCATCACAAGGCCCCAGAAAAAATGTTTGCAAGTGAGGAAAATACCAAATATTCTTCTGTGAATTTTGCTGATTTATTTCATGTAACCCTCTACCAACCCTAATTACCATCACGAACCAACACTGTTTACAAAAACCGGCATTCAAATTTTACTTAGATTTTCAATTTATGGTACAGAAACATAGCTTGTCACTCCTCATTGGAATGAGCTTGTTCCAATAAGGGTCATGAGCTATGTTTTTGAGACAAAAAATGAAAGTTTTTAGTTTTTCAAGAAATTGTATTCCAAGTTCATCTGCTTTTTACCTGCGTCGCCAGCGGCAAAGCAGGTCTAGTAACCGCTCGACTCAGTCCGTCATTCCGTCAGTCCATCCGAAACACTTTTTCCGTCAAAGTTTTCTTGGCTTCTATGAAAGGGAATGATTTTATATTTGGTCTGCTGCCCTCATAATGATGAGTTATATCGTGTAAGCAATTTTCAGATCTGCCGTGCAGCCACTTCCTGTTTGCCGATACTTTGAAATTTTACTGTACCCACTGAACATTGAAATTTTCCGTCAAGGTTTTCTCGGCTTTTATGCAAGGGATTGATTTTATATTTGGTCTGCTGCTTCATAATGATGAGTTGTATCGTGTAAGCAATTTTCAGATCTGCTGTGCAGCCACTTCCTGTTTGCCGATACTTTGAAATTTTACTGTACCCACTGAACATTGAAATTTTCCGTCAAGGTTTTCTCGGCTCCTATTCAAGGGATTGATTTTATATTTGGTCTGCTGCTTCATAATGATGAGTTGTATCATGTAAGTAATTTTCAGATCTGCCGTGCAGCCACTTCCTGTTTGCCGATACTTTGAAATTTTACTGTACCCACTGAACACTGAAATTTTCCGTCAAGGTTTTCTCGGCTTCTCTGCAAGGGATTGATTTTATATTTGGTCTGCTGCTTCATAATGATGAGTTGTATCATGTAAGCAATTTTCAGATCTGCCGTGCAGCCACTTCCTGTTTGCCGATACTTTGAAATTTTACTGTATTCTCTGAACATTGAAATATTCCGTCAAGGTTTTCTCGGCTTCTATGCAAGGGATTGATTATATTTGGTCTGCTGCTTCATAATGATGAGTTGTATCGTGTAAGCAATTTTCAGATCTGCCGTGCAGCCACTTCCTGTTTGCCGATACTTTGAAATTTTTCTGTACCCACTGAACATTGAAATTTTTCGTCAAACTTTTCTCGGCTTCTATGCAAGGGATTGATTTTATATTTTATCTGGAGCCTGATAATGATCAGTTGTATCGTGTATGCAATTTTCAGATCTGCCGTGCAGCCACTTCCTGTTTGCCAATTCAATTGCATGCAGCGACGCAGGTCGAGACCCGGTATTGGTCTTGGCTTGTTTACGTAATGTAAAAGATTAAATGATGAAGAAGGATTTAGTTAATGTATAAAGTGTGCAGATTGGAAATATTTTTTATACTTTTACTTTTTATTCTAGGCAGTCATAATTTATTGTCTGATCCACTGAGTGCTGGTGTACCATCTTTTGTTACACAGGAGGAATTTGGCAGATATTCTGGATATTGGTGGCAAAATAGTAAGTGCAAAATGGCTTTGCCATTCTTTTTGTTTTTGATTTTTTCCATTGAAACATCAAATTCTAAGGCTACACAAAGTACATCTTCCAGTTCTCAGCCATTTTTAGCCCGACTGTTTACAGTCAGGGCTATAGTCATGACTTTTGTCTATCTGTCCATCTGTTAACATTTAGAGTTTTGGTTAAAGTTTGTGGTTAAAGTTTTTTAGTCCAGGTTAAACTTTTTTTTCTTTTAAATTAATATTAATTACTATTGATTGTATCATTCTCATTATGTTTCATGTTATTTTGGGAAATATTTAAGTCTTTTTTGCATGGCAATTTAACTTACAACTTCCAGGTTGAAGTTTTTTGGTTAAAGTTTTTAGCTCATCTTGACAAAGTCATGCTGAGCTAATTTCATCGCTCTCCGTCTGTCGTCTGGCCGTCCGTCAACACCATGTTTTGGTCTTCTCGTCCAAAGCCACTGGGCCAATTGAAGTGAAAGTTTGTGTGAGTGATGGTCCCGAAGGGGCATTGCATTTTTCACTCAACATGCTCAGCCCCATAGGGATGGAGTGGGTGAAAATGCTCCAAAATATTTTTAAAATCTTCTTCTCATGAACCAGTGTGTACAATGACTTGATATTTGCTATGGAGGTTCCTTTTGAGATGTAGAAACAAGTTTGTTCAAACGAAGTTCGTGAAGCAATATTTGGCTTTGTAATGGGAGGGGTAAGATTTTTGGCCCCACCCAAAATTTCTATATTTTTATACTGTACCAATGAGCCAGACTAAGCTGATGCTAACTCTAAAATATTTAGGGCCGAACGCAAATTTTACCCCCCCCCCCCCTCCCAATTCCCAAAATTTGCATCTAAAACCGAAAATTACATTCCTAGATGGACCTCCATACTTTTACTCCACTGCACATGCGCAGTGTCAAGGAGGTCTCGAAATTGGCGCCAAAAATCATTCTTTGTTTGGCCCTCAATACAGTTACACTTCACTGTTATTTGTGCTTGTAAATCTCAGTTTTAATGATGCCAGACATAATTATGAGAGAAATGGTGGATATAAGGAGGAAATAGAAGGAGGAGAGGAAAAAAACAGTGGAAGGAAATGTTCAGGGCTGTAACTTATAATTATTTTACGAAATTATTTCATGTTACCTATTTTCGAGGCATGACCCTGTTGTGGTCATTCTTGCTATGAATGTTCCATTGTTTAATCAGTGTTTCCTCTCTCCTTTTCCTTTATTCCCCCTAGCTATTCTCCCATGCTTTTGGCTTATTTTTTGTAATGTTTATTACTAAAAATTTTTGGGAGTTTTGGCTTGGAAACAGCATTTTTTCTGTTTTTTCTCCATGTTTATGTCCTCACCCTTGGGTGTTTAGGCATTTTGGTCTGCATCTACCATCTGATGTTCTGCAGTTTCTTCTCTGGAAGTCTCTGTTTTGCATCAGATAGTGTTTAAATTGGTAACTGATTTCGGGCCGTGTTCACCAGTGCCTGGAGTCATGTTTCCGGTTTGTTTACACTTTTTGTTTATGTTGACAACAGTTACTTCTTACAGTGATTATTTGTCCTCTGCTTTGTTCAGTTCATAGCAAGATACATTAATATTGTCCGTAAGTGTTACATTAATTTTTTGAAATGATTTTAAAATTTTTGTCCACACTTAGGCTTTTTTGGGATCCATTTGGGCTCATTGTTCCCATTGAGAACTTGGGCTCTTCTGAAAATTTTTTCAAAAATTTTTTTTTTTTTGAAATTATTTTCTTTTGAAATGTTATAATGGATTATAATATATTATGTATATTTATTTCAAGGGTTAGTGCGAGTAATATGACTGTGTATATTTTTTCATGTTAAAAAATATTGTTCAAATTGTAATGCGAGGATATCTTCCTCTAATTCTCAGGTTCATTGTGTTTTTTATAGTCAATGTAGTCGCACTAATTCTTGCTTTGTGTGTGTTGATATGACAATGTTGGAGACGTGTGTCATGGTATTTTCTTAGCGGTGAGGGGTCCATTACCTTCCTCTCACCGTAGGGTCACTTTATATTATCAGTTTCTTTTTCAGAATTCAGAGTGATGTTTCTGTGATGTCTTCAACAAGTGTGTCACCGTCGTTGCAATATTAGGGCTAGCCGGAGGGGGCGCGGTGGCTCAGTTGGTAGAGGTGCAGGCTGCAAGCCGAGAGGTCCTCGGTTCGAATCCCACCTGCGGCAACCGCGTTGTGTCCTTGGGCAAGACACTTCACCCCGATTGCCTACATGGGGGCACGATGACGCTGTGTACTGAGGCGTACTGCACGTCGATGGTGCGCATGTCTTCAACCAATCTGACCCTGCCTGTGCTGCGGTGCAGAGTTCAGAGTTATGATGTTGGAGAGCTGACAGCTGCTCGTCGTTGCTCGGTGGTTCTCTCCGGGTACTCCGGCTTCCTCCACCCGTAAACCTGTCACGGTCACGATTAGCCATTGTGCATAAGTATGTGACCTTAAACACCAATAAATAAATAAATAGGGCTAGCCGGAAGTGCTCAAGGTATTACGACAATTGCCGGGAGTTTCCTAGTTGGATCGAAGGCATTGATCGTCCGCCGGTGTCGTGATCATTCACCGAATGGCTCAGCACCTGGGTTCGTCTGTCACGGTCAAGGGAAGCAGATTGGGTGATGCGAGCACTATAAAACATCGGATGTGCACACCCAGCAACGACGGATCGGAGGATAGTACGGAGGAAGCCTGTCAGTCCGGTAGCTAGCTTGTCCAGGTCCACCTGGACCGCGAGTGAGAGAGGCCCCCTCTCTCTTGCATCAACATCTGCGCCACGATGTTGTATGTTTGTTCGCTTAGTCGGAGCTTACGTCCACTCCACCTGCTCGGGACGCTCCATTGCATGACAGTCCGACGCGGCTGTTATATTGGCTTCCTCATCCTCATCAACACACACGACCGCACCTTGGCTATGTGACCACAGATTTCCAGGGGACGTTCGCATATTATATAAATGCAGGATTGAACGTCCCTGGTGCTCTGGCTTCGCCGACCAAGGAATACACGTTGACCAGGTCACTCCATCTGCTAACCAAGGATACCAGACCTATCCAGTTGGGACGTTCGCATATTATATAAATGCAGGAATGAACGTCCCTGGAGCTTCCAGCGGATAATTTACGTAGAACCGCGACTCCACAGGTCTCATAGAGTAACATGAACAAGATGTTGTTACTGTGATGTCTTCGTAAAGTGTGCTTCCATCGTCACAGTCAAATGAAGAGTTAGCGGCAAAAGTGCTCATGTAGATGCGTTAGTTGCCTGAAGTTCCCTAGTAGGATCGATGGCTTTGGCATCCGCTAGCTCGCCCGGTGTCGCGACCATTCACCGAATGGCTGAGCACCCGGGTCCGTCCATTGCGGTCCAGGAAGGAGATTTGGGTGATGCGAGCACTATAAATACAATGTGCACACCCAGTGACGACGGATAAGAGGATGGTACGGAGGAAGCCTATTAGTCCGGTTCCTAGCTCGTCCAGGTCCATCTGGGCTGCGAGCGAGGTCCCTCTCTCGTATTACAACATCTGGGCCCAGATGTTGTGGTACAAAACGTTCCTCAGTCGGAGCATACATCCACTGCTCGGGACGCTCCATTATATAGACAGTCCGGAGAGACTGCTCTTTCGGCTTCCTCATCCTCACGGCAGCACACGTGACCGCACCTTGGGTACGTGACCTGTCATATTCAACGAACATCGCCGACCAGGTCACGCCATCCGGTAGCCAAGGATACTAGGCCTTCATACTCCGGACGTTCGCATATAAGAAATATGCAGGAGTCAACGTCCAAGGAGCTTCCAGCGGCTAAATCCTGTTAGACCACAGCTCCACAGGCCTCTGTTACGGACGTGCTATCGCAGATAGCACAAATTATCACAGCATCCCTGCACCAGACAGTAACTCTGTTTGATCAAGAATTATCTGAGGAAGCTGGGTTGGTACGTTCTGCTGCAGGCTCAGGCACGGACGACCAAGAATTACAAGTGGTCTGACAGGATGGCGAAAGGGATATGGATGAGTTGTATTTTCCCTTTCGGAACAACATAATTGCTGTAGAGTGCATCCGGCATTATCTTTTGACGTTGTTCCTCCGGACCAAATTGCTGCGTTGCCGGATAAGAGACTGATAGCGCCACTGGACTCAGAATTCTTATCGGTTTAGGGACATCATCCCTCAGTTTCCGATATAGTCCAGCAATGTCTCATAGACATTTGAACTGTTGAATGATGCTATATATATATAACTTGCTACCTAAATGGGCAGGTCAGGTTTCTGATCAGCAAATGCTCTACATCTGCCTTTCATCAATTCAAGGAATATTTTGAAACGGCAGGACAGCATCCCGAGAGTTTCTCTGCGTCTAGACGACCAGGCCAAGACCTAGTATTGTCTATACCGTCGTCAATGTCAATTCCAACCATGATGTTGGATTCGACAATATCGTCTAGCACGGTTAGCTTTGACGCATCATCGTAGGCAGATCACCTTACCAGTGCGTTATCACTACGTCTCAAAGGAAAAAGAGTTCTTTCAAGGGCCTCACGTAGATCTCCACCCTTTCAGTGGCGATATGGAGTTGGTTAGTCGTGACGCAGCCCTGGCTACATCCACGCATGTGAATAGTAAGGTGAAAAACTCTTTCAGAGTCGCTCCTGTCTCCGGAGAGTTTCTCTTCGACGGCAAGCTTTCCGCAGTCTATTATCAGATAACTAAGAAAGCTTCAGACTCTCTGCTATTCAAATCCACTTACATGTAGTCGGATTCAGCGGAAAAAGTAGGACGGACACTTCTGGGACGAATACGTCCAAGGGAAGTTCCTATAGAGGTTCCTATGCGTCCTCTAGGTTTTACTCTAGAGATGTCAAAGTAGCGACTCAGGTAGGGGCTGTAATACTGGCCGAGACATCCGGTCAGACGCCCCATGGTCGACGGGGCGAGGTGCGGGCCATGGAGGACATCGTAATGGTTTTAACCTCTATCGTGTACCAGTGAGCGGATGACTGTCAAGTTTCTCAATCAGTTGGGAGTAGATTACGGATGTCCCTAGGATTCGAGGGGTGATTTCGGAAGGACTAAATTGTCCTTCAAACAAAACCTCCGTTAACTCGAAGTCCAAGATGGACTCAGCTTCCGTCAAGTCCGCAGGAAGAGGCTTGCTTCCATCAGAAGTCCAGTCTCTTCTGGAATGATCGCGATAGAGATCGTAGAAATCCAGGAATTTCCAGGTTTCTACAACCATCTTTTTCTGGTTCCAAACCAGATGGCTCGTTCCGTCCACTCATAAATCTGAGCTGGATAAACAAGCTGATCGTGGCTCTAAGTTTCTATATGGAGTCCATCCGATCGGTCAGAGTGAGTTTTCGGGTGTACGACTATGCTACATGCATAGATCTCAAGATGTGTACTTTCACGTCATGGTACATCAGGCGTTCAGTAAGTATCTTCGCTTCTTTATCATAGGAGTTGTGCATCAGCTCCGAACAATGTGCTTCAGTCTGAATCTAGCCTCCTGGGCTTTCACTCGAATAACGAACTTGGTAATGACTCATTTCCGAGCTCATTCGTCTGCGATAACGTCGGCCTACCTGGATGACATTCTTCAGAGGTACGGCAATGAGTTAACGCTTCAGAACGATGTGCAGAATCTGCTTCTATTGCTCTGACGTCTCGGTTTCATAAGTAAACGAGAAGTCAGATCTGGTATCGTTCAAGCCATTCACCCACTGGGGGATGAGCTTTACAACATTCTCGTTCATCTGCCGTTAACCAGAGCAAAATTAATCAGTTGTTATGATCACTATTGTCTTCGCTCAGACAAGGTCTCAGTGAGAGATCTCATGAGACTGATACGTTGGTGCGGAGCTGCCGCGATTTATTCCGATGGGGCGGTTACGCACTTGTCCTCTCCAATTTCTTCTGATCCAGAATTGGAGGGTGAAGATTCTTTCGCTCGTTACGGACATCTTGTCAAATCAAGTGAATAAGAGATTCAGACTTGGGCAGGTTTTCAGTGGTTAACTCAGGGAGTTCCACTGCAATTGCCGGATCCGAGTTTTACAGTTTTGACGGATGCCAGTCAAACAGGTTGGGTCATATCATTGAGCCCAATGGATTTGAAGTGCCAGGGTCTTTGGGATCCGTAGTTCCTAATCAAGCACATAAACATCAAGAATGATGTCATTTTGGCTTGCGCTACGTTATTGGATGAACGTTATTCTGAATGCTCACATGCTAATTCTGTCCGACAATTCAACGGTATTAACGTATTTTCGGAACTAGGGAGGCACTCATTCCATTCTGTTATTCATGTTAATGGAATGAATCTTTCTGTTTGTACAAGAACATCAAGTTCTCCTATCGGTCCGTCATATTCCTGGTCGTCTGAACATATTAGCGGACTCCCTTCACGGAGGGGCCGCTTGTTGCCGCCAGAATGGACTTTCAACAAACGAGTATTCAAGCAGATTTGCTACCAAGGAGAGCGGCCAATGATCGACTTATTCGCAACACATCTCAACAATCAGTTGCAGACGTATGTGTCACAATGTTCGGATCTTCGAGCGTTTGCAGTAGACACTCTATCGATCTCGTGAGACGGAATAATAGGATATGCGTATCTTACAGCGCCGTTGTTTCATCAGATATTGCTCAAGTTAAATATCTCAATGCAAAATTCTGTTGGTAGCATTTCTAGCTCCACAAAGTCCATGGATTAATCGACTCAGGCGTCTGTTGTGGGACATGCCATGGAAGCTTCCTCCACATTTCAGTGCATTCTATGGTCAGATGGATTCAATTTACTATCAGTACTGCTGATGATAATATCTTCAATCAGCAGTCTGTGCTTTAGTTTTAAGCTCATGAAGTAAGAGTTCTTTCTACATCATGGGCTTACGCAAATAATGTTGCTATTACAGATCTAATGAGGGCTGTATATTGGTCTTAGCCCTCCACTTTCACGAATTTGTAGTCCATTTCTGCAGATCTGCATTGTTTAGGTCCGTTATTTTTTCACTCAGAATGTCGTCCACTAAACAGTGGCAACTATATGTGTGTAGGCTTTTGGTTCCGGCAGTGACTCTGTCCTGCTGCCCTCTTCGCTCTGGAGTATTTGATCCAGGGCAAGGGGAATGGGGGGGGGGGGGGGTGTGTTCCCTTAGGTCACCTGCTTTATAGTGTAAAGCAAGGGAATACCTCCCTTGGTGTCAGTAATTCCAAGTCGGTACCAGGATGGTTTTAAAGTGTAAAGCTAATGCTTACTCATCTATGTAATATTTTTTAAGTGTTCTCGGTGTGAGGCATTTGTATATGTCACGGGTTAATCGGGCGTTAATATACAATCCTCGGACACTTTTAAATGAGTATAGAGAGTCTCATTTCTCTGGACTTCCTTATTTATTGGCTTTCCTTTAAAAAATATTAGTATAAAGGGTTATACTGGATGTTAATAGAGATCATTGATGTTATTGTGCTCAATTATAGAATGGTGTTGTGTCTTTCTTTTTTGATACAAATAAGAAAGATACATGTAAAGCCTATCTCTCCTTTTCTCCTTGAGGGGATAGTCTTATATGTAATTGAGTCTATTGGATTTTCACTTATGTCCTAGGCCCTCCAACCTTTTTACTATTCAGCTAAGTCTGGGTCATTGGTACAGTATAAAAATGTTAAAAAATTTATAGTAATTTATATATTTTTTATACTTACCAATGACCCAGACGGGGATGGCCCTCCCATGAGTTCGGAACTCATACCTCCCCGCTGAGTACATAACGCTTAACAGGCACTGGTTGTAAGAATGATTTTTGGCTCCAATTTTGAGACCTCCTTGACACTGCGCATGCGCAGTGGAGTAACAGTATGGAGAGCCATCTAGGACATGTAATTTTCGGTTTTAGATGCAAATTTTGGGGATTGGGGGGTAAAATTTGCATTTGGCTGTAAATATTTTACAGTTAGCACCAGCTAAGTCTGGCTCATTGGTAAGTATAAAAAATATATAAATTACTATAAATTTTTTTAACTTTCTGAACTGATGGTCCAGTTTGAACCAAATTTGGTATGTGGTATTATTGGGTCATAAGTACTTGACCCATGCCAAAAAAAAAAAATCCTGCAACCCCATGGGAACCCTGGGAGCTAAAAATAGAAATATTTTCAAATGTCCATATTCCCCAAACCACACGGAACAGAGAGCTGTTATTTGGTATGAAGTTAGGACCAGTAGAATTGAATGGTAAAAAAAAAATTGCCATCAGTTATGTTAGGATGTTCTGTAATGGGCATCGAAAAAATGCTGAGTCAGCATATTTGCAAAAATTAAAAAAAATCTTTTCTCCAGAACCAATCATCAGAATCTTTTGATGTTTGGTATGTAGCATTCATAGGGGGGTCAGATACAAATTGTTAAAATAAAGCCCATTGGTTCATATTTGGGCTCAATACAGGAACTCAAATTTTTAACACAGGTAATATGGGGAATATTCTTTAAAAATCTTCTTCAGAACCACCAGTTAGAATCTTTTAATGTTTGGTATACATCATTGTTACAAGGGTCAGATTCAAGATTGTTCAAACCAAGTCCCTAGGTTTATATTTGGCCTTCCTACGGAAGCCCAATTTTTTAACTTTGTTCAATATGGGGGATAATTTTAAAAAATCTTCTTCAGATACACCAGTCAGAATGCTTTCATATTTGGTATACAACATCTCTAAGGGGGTCAGATTCCAGTTTGTTCAATTCGAGTGCCTGGGTTAATATTTGGGCTCCATATGGGAACCTGAAATTTAACTTAGTACAATATGAGGGAATTTCTTCAAAAATCTTCCTTCTTCAGATCCATTAGTCAGAATGCTTTCATATTTGGTATACAACATCTCTAGGGGGTCAGATTCAAGTTTGTTCAAATCGGATCCATAGGTTAATATTTGGGCTTGCTATGGTAGCCCAAATTTTAACTTAGTACAATATAAGGAAATTTCTTTAAAATTTCGCTTCTTCAGATCCAACAGTCAGAATGCTTTCATATTTGGAACACAACATCTCGAGGGAAGTCAGATTCAACAGTGTTCAAATCGAGAGCCTGGGTTAATATTTGGGCTCCATATGGGTTGCCGGAATTGGCCATTTTGCTGAAGATTTAATAATTTTGTATTCAGAACCCTCCAGAGGTGTGTAACTAAGATTAATCCACATAGGTTGTATCAATGGGCTTCATAGGGGAGCTCTGAAGAAAAGGCATGATGCCCGGATTATTTTTTGTCACTCCTGATTGGATTGGCAGTGTAGCCTATGGAGATGAATTGCTTAATGTAGATTCATTCTTGGACTCTGTTTGTATTGTGGTCTGTTCAAGATGAGCGCTTCAAGCCCTGTGGGGCCTCTTGTTTGTTTACAAAGTTACGCCTTTAATTCTTCAAACAGTTCAGTGCAATGTCCCTATTTCTCATTTGGGACAATGTCTACTGAACCTTTCTACAGTGATTTTCATTAATATTGGCATGGTTTTAACCCCTTTTAAACATGTTTTCAGACTTCGTTTCTTTGTATTTGAAATTAGGCTTTGCCACATACTTTCTTACTTTAATTCTTGCATGGTCAATACAACTTACCCCCCAGTGCCAATTAGGCACTTTTTTTTCTTTTGTTCGAAATGCATTTTTAGCCTGACTGTGTACAGTCAAGGCTATAGTCATGACTTTTGTCCGTCTGTCTGTCCATCTGTTAACATTTAAAGTTTGGGTTAAAGTTTGTGGTTAAAGTTTTTTAGTCAAGGTTAAAGTTTTTTTTCTTTCAAATTAATCTTAATTACTATTGATTATATTATTCTCATTATGTTTCATGCTATTTTGTTTGGGAAATATTTAACCCTTTTTTGTATGGCAATTTAACTTCCAGTTTAAAGTTTTTTTGTTTACAAAGTTACACCTTTAATTCTTCAAACAGTTTTGTGCAATGTCACTGTATCTCATTTGGGACAATGTCTACTGTCTACTGAATCTTTCTACAGTGATTTTCATTAATAGTGGCATGATTTTAACCCCTTTAAACATGATTTGAGACTTACTTTCTTTGTATTTGAAATTAGACTTTGCCACATACTTTCTTACTTTAATTCTTGCATGGTCAATACAACTTAATGATTGCTTTTACATCAATGATTTCTTTTATCAGTTTTAGGAAATATTTAATGCTTTTTTGACAGTCAATTTTACTTAGTATTCCCAGCTTAAAGTTTCGGATTAAAGTTTTGCTTTTCAAGGTTGTCCCTTTTATTCTTCAAACACTGTGTTACAGCGTCATTATTTTTCATTTGGGGCAAGGTCTACTGAACCTGTATACAGTGGTTTCAATTAATATATGCGTTAATTTAACCCTTTTCAAAATGGTTTTTGATTTAGTTTCTTTAAATTTGAAATTGGGCTTTTAACACATACTTTGTCACTTTTTGTTCTTGCATGATCAATACAACTTTTAATAATTGCATTTACAGACCTGATTTCTTTTATTTGTATGCAGCTTTTTTCTCATTACCTGAGCTTCCCAGTTTGAAATATAAAGAAAAGCCTTCTGCAGCATGCTTCTTGCTCGGGTCCTTTTACAACTACAAGAAGCTCCTTTTGAACCTCTGGATTCTATGGTGTTTAACCCTTTACCCAACGTAACTGCCAAAACCGGCTACCACTGTTTACAAAAATCACCATTCAGTTTTCATTTTTTGGGGTCTCAAAAAAACAGCATTGCCACCTCATTGGAATGAGCTTGTTGAGATGGTTACATTGAGGGATCATTAGCTATGTTATTGACACAAAAGTTTTAAAAAAATTAGTTATGCAGGAATTTTGTTTGCAAGTGTCGTCTGCCTTTCATATTAAGTAAAGGTTTAAGTTTCTGACATTCAAGAAGGTATTCTTACTTGCTTTTGCTATATCTAGAAGAGTCAGTAAGCTTCATGCTCTTTCTATTGAGGATTCACATTATCACAGTGTGGGGAATTCTATTACCCTTAACGGTACTACTCAAGTAGATTTTCTAGCCAAGAATCACGCACCAGATAAGCTACTCCTATAGTTCATGCTTTACCATCGGTCAATAACTCTAGACCCTTACAATGTTCAGTAAGGGCTTCAAGAGTTTACGTGAAGCAGTCTAGTTTCATTAGGAAAGCAAAAAAAAAAGCTCTTCCTTTCCCTTATCCCAGGCAGAAAAGATATCTTACTACATGCCCGCGGAATTTTGACAAAACATATCTTGCATCAGGACGTCTCTAAGCATATTTAACCTTAATTGCAGAAGTCTTAATGCCCACTGGGATGCCTTGAATAACTTACTATATACTTTGCAAACAGACGCCAATTCGTTTGACATCATTGGATTGACAGAGATATTCATATGTCCCGAAAACATATCTTATAATCTAGCGGGTTACCAAAATATCTTAACTAATTTGCGGACTAATGATGGCAGGGGAGGTGTTGGCTTATTTATAAAGGAAGGTATAAATTATAAATTACGTCCCGACTTAACCGTTTTTATACCCCACGTATGTGAAACATTATTTGTGGAGATCATAGGTAGAAAGATTCCACCGACTACAATTGGTATAATATACCGGCCAAATTCTCAACCTAGGGCTGACCTAAACCTTTTTCTAACTCAACTCAACTCAATATCTGGTCTTATTAACTCAGAAAATAAAAAATGTGCCTTACTTGGTGACTTTAATATTGATTTACTCAAGATATCTGAACATAAACAAACAGACGATTTCATCACTAATATATTTTGCCTGGGATTTCTGCCCACCGTGACAAAGCCGACCAGAGTGACTGAACACTCCGCAGCCCTGTTAGACAACACTTTTGTTAACAAGGTTAGAAGCTCCAAATCTGGAATTGTTATTACAGACCTCTCTGATCACTTTGGAACGTTCTACTTAGAAACAAGTTTAAAAACTATTATTGACAGAGAAACAATAAAGACTAGAAATATATCCCAGGAAAATATTAACACTTTCAATGGGAAGCTTTTGGAACTGGACTTCAATAATGTGTTAAACACTCATTGTCCCGATGAAGCATATAACAACAACAACTTCATAAATATATTCCTACAAGCCTTCAATGAGAGTTTCCCCTTAAAAGAAAGACAGCAAAAGAATCAGTATGTCAAAAAACAACCTTTTATGACCAATGGTTTAATAACCTCCTCAGTAAACAAACTTAAACTCTACCACAAACAACTGAAAAGCTCTACCGATGAAAATAAAAGTTCTTTTAAACAGTTCTGCCAAGTCTTAAACAAAACAAAACGGAAAAGTAAAGCCTCTTATTATAACTCTATACTCAGAGAAAATCAATATAACCTAAAGAAAACATGGCAAATATTAAATGAAGCAATCCAAAAACCCCATTCAAAAATTAAATTTTCAGCAAGTTTCAAAGTTAATGATACAGAAATCTCCAATGGCATTGAGATCATGCGAGAATTCAATAACTTTTTCACTAGTGTGGGAGAATCTACGTCCGCACAGATAGCAGCTTCGAATAAACATTTCTCAAGTTTCCTTCAAGGCAGCGGCCACCCGAACAGCTTCTTTATTGAGCCCACAACCCCTGACGAAGTTGTCAACATAACTAAGAGAATGAAATCTAAAACAACTAAAGATTGTAACAAACTGACATCAAGGAAATTATTAATTCTATATCAACCCCATATCACATATAATAAACCTATCTTTTGAAACCGGCATAGTAACCGAGAAGATGAAATTAGCTAAAGTTATTCCAGTATTTAAATCAGGTGATGCGAGTGTTCTCAATAATTATAGACCAATTAGCATACTTCCTATTTTCTCCAAACTCTTAGAAAAGATTATGCAGGTTCGCCTTGACACATTCCTAGTGAATAATAACATCATTTACCAACACCAGTACAGATTTAGAAAAGGACATTTATCAGTACATCCGATACTATACCTTCTGGATCATATAGGAAAGGAAAATAACAAACCCACCAAAGATAGTACGATCTCTGTTTTTTTAGTCCTGTCAAAAGCCCTTGACACAATAAACCATGATATTCTCCTCAAAAAGTTAAAGTTTTATGGTTTCAGAGGTGTTGTAAACAAATGGTTTCTGAGTATCTGAACAAAAAATCATCACTCACCAGAATAACCTACGGAGTTCTGCAGGGTTCAATTTTAGGGCCTGTTTTATTTTTGATTTACATTAATGACATATCAAATAGTACTAACTTGCATCTCCTTTCGTTCGCTGATGACACAACGGGATATACATCCCATCATAATCAAGAAATCTTATATCAATCGGTCAACACTGAACTAGAAAAATTAAATATGTGGTGCAGAGCTAATAACCTACTCCTGAATGCCAAAAAATTGAAATATGTCATAATCAACTCATCACATATCAAACTTAAAAATAACGGGAATATAATTAGCATCGATAATAATCCTATAATCAGGGTAGGTATTAAAGAAACAGAATCCTCTGTCAAATTTTTAGGTGTTCATCTCGATGATAGGTCGAGTTACTCCACCCACATTTCAATGTTGTGCACAAAAGTGGCAAGAGCTGTTTGGGCAATAAATAGAGTTAAAAAAATCCTATCACATAGAGCGTTAGTAACCCTGTATTATGGGTTAATTCATTGTCACTTCCTGTTTGGTAGGTATCCAAATATGGGGACCCTCCAAACATATAGACAAACTCTATCTTCTACAAAAAAGAGCAATCCGAATAATAAACGGCAAAGCTTATAACTGTCACACAGATCCCCTATTTCTAAAAGATAAAATACTTAAAATTCAAGACCTTTATACACTACAGACATTATTATTGGTACATGACTGGCATAACAATGCACTGCCTGCCACCTTTAATAAGTAAGTACTTCACCTCTATTACAAACCAAAATGGAGTTGTGACTAGATAATCAGGATTATTAAAAACAAACGTGCCTAGAACCAAATTTATTGAATGACTACCAGCGAACCACTTTCCGGCATTATGGAACAAATTAGACAATGAAATACGGAACATACACGATAGAAATGTTTTTGAATTGACCTTAACCAACTTACTAACAGGCTCCTATCTCACTTCTGTCTCCTGCTCAAATCCTTATTGCCAAGATTGTAACGTTTGATTAAATACTCACTTGACTCTGAATCTCATCACTTTGTCGACCAATAGCTTATTTCTCCATCGCTTGAAGGCAGTTTCTCATCAAGTATGGACATTGCGCGCGATGTGGTGATGTAACACTTAGCGCTTTTCAGTCATTCTTTGAATACTTCAGTTGAGTCAACTAAACTGAGCAGTGAGACATTGGCTCACCCGACACAATTCGGAAGTTACATGTTGATGGGATGGACATGTGACTGATGATTTTGTGTCTCGCTTGCCATGCCAGTCTCTGTATTGTCATTCAGTATTTTTGACAAATCTTTGGTTGTCACCCTGCTGCGCCTCCTGCCGAATTCTAGTTGCCTCCTGTGAGATGAGGCCTTCTGGTTCTTTTTCATACTAAGTTTTCCAGCGTCCATCCATCCGTTCATCCAACCGTCGCCAACATTTTGTTTGTCCGGGCCATAATTTCTTAACCACTGAATATTATTTTAACAAAACTTTGTAACCATATGTATTGTCACTAGACAGTGTGTCATCAGTCATAATGAGGTCTGTACCCTCAAGGTGAAGGTCACTTGTCACATAGATCAGGTAACAGCTAAGAAAACTTTTGATATTTACTATCATTCTTGTCCGGTCCATATAATTTGATCTAATTGGCAGATCTTGTTCATAGATAGTACAATTATTACTCATGACTCAAAGGTGTGTCGCGACTTTGATCCAAGGTCATATCATCAAGTTCAAGGTCACAGAGAGTAAAATTTTGTTATTGTTATACATCTCTTGTCCGGTCCATATAACTTAGTATGATTGACATATCTTATTCATAGTTGGTACAATTATTGGTCATGACTCAAAGGTGTGTCTCAACATTGATCCAAGGTCATATCAAGGTCATGGTCACAGACTGCAAAATGTTGATATTGTTATAAAGCCCTTTTCTGGTCTGTATAATTGGATCTATGTGTCAGATCTTGTTCATATTTTACACAATTGTAATCCATAACCTAGCGTGTCATGACCTTGACCCATTGTCATGTCATGGATTTTTGTCTTTTATTTAGCTTCCCCTAAAAGCAGTGACCCTGGGCAGAGCTGTCTAAGCTGAGAGGCATCTTGTTATTTTAAAGGATTACTCTTATTAAACGAAGGTAATTTTTTAAAATAATATACGTAATGGACATTTGCAGCCTGTTTCATTTATTATTGCTTGAAAGAAGTATACTGGGCTCGGTTTCATGTTTGTACCAATGATACCCAGGAACACTTTTGAAATCCTAGCTTCAGGTTTGCTTACAAAATCTGAAAAATGGTTATCAGAGAAAAATAAAATGCCTAAATATGTTACTGTTCCCTTTTTATGGGTCACCTTAATTTCTAATTTGTCTAGCCCTGTTGTTTGAATTTTTTCCATGTTACTTATTACAGATGGGTGTTCCCCAGAAAGTGGTATATACAGGATATTGTATGAAGAAGTTGATGAAAGTGATGTTGATATTATCAATATATTTTCTTCAACAAGTGATGAAAATGATGTTGATAAGTACAGATATCCAAGAGCAGGTAGTATATTAGTATATGATTTGAATGAAGAACAATCTCTGAAAATCATTGGAGGTTGAATCATTCTCCTGATTTTATCCCCTTACCTAACATATCAGACATAAACGCCAGATTTTTGGTAATTAATGAACTGAGAATTTCTTAACCCTTAAGGGCATAGGGATTTTTACATATATTCGCTACACTTTAACAGTCTACATCCTGTGACTTCGCTGCTGTTTTTGGCAAGTCTTAGCTGCCTATATAGGCCTAAAAACAACTATGAAGGTGCTTAGAATGTAACTTGTGAGTTAACCCAAAGACTGCCTTTTGGGGCTTCTGTTCTGTTGCAAAAAAATGAAAAGTTGCAATTAGGCCCTTAAGGGTTAATCAGTTTTTTTGTTCTTTTCCCTGATTGAAGTGCTATACTGTGATCACAAAAGTGGTCTTTTTGGCGATCGGATCACCCACCTCCACCAGAGGTTCAAGATTTTGTAAATAAATTTTGTAAATAAAATACAGTTGAGCCAACTTAGTTGTATATCTTTGATTTGAATAACTTTTTTAATTGTTTACAACTTACAAACACAAAACCCCAAACCATTTACCATACCTTCAGTATAAATTTGACCTGTTAATTGCATATAGCCTATAGAGTAAACTCCTGTTAATTGAATAAAAAAATATTGTAATTTGTTGAAGAATTACTCCGGCATCTACTCAATTACCCACATTTCGAGATATTTTTACCTAAATACATCATATGCATTTAACTTTTAACCTGTTGAGTATTTTTAAGATATTTTTCACCAAATTTAGTCATGGCTGCTGTGAATAGCCATGACTAGATTTGATGAAAAATTCCTCTAAATTTGACTCAAGGAATCATTTGTGAAAAACTCCATAAATTTACAGTTAGAAAATTTGATTAAATGTACTCAAATTATACTTATTTCAGTGGCTGGGGAAATCCTGTCCTGGACAGGAATATTTGCCAGCAACATGCAAGGAGTTAATCTATTGTATCTTGTTTGACAGAATTCAATGAGCTTGGCCAAAAAAGATATAATAGCATAAATACACAGTTTATAACTAGAAGATGGGAAAATGACCCTGTTCCTGTTAATTGTATACTCCTGTTAATTGAATTTTTTTCCATAGGCAACGTAGCTATTCAATTAACAGAATTCCACTGCACTACGAAATGAAGACTGCATCAAAATAACACAAGTGAAAATTGCATCTCAGATGCAGCTTTCCTGTACTTTGTATCTGTAGGTGATATTTTATAGTGGTGCATTGAGGTAAGCAGATAGAGAATTCCACTGAGATCCATACTGAGTCGTAATCCAATTGAAATTCTCTTTCTGCTTTTGTGATCACAGTACTGCATATATAGAGGATATCTAGTGTTTTTGAGTGGATACCGAAAATTATCTCTTGAGTGACCGATACAAATATTTATTTTTAGCGCGAGCAAAAATGACCATTTGTCTTGGTCACAAGTGAGTTAATTTTCAGTACCCACTCAAAAACACTAGATTTTCTTTTTATTATACGCTTTTTATAAGAATCTGATAATTCCACTCATTCCAACCATGAATTGATGCATGAAAGTAAACAGCGCATTGAATCATTGATATACGGAAGTGATTTGATCAATACTCGGAACAGATAGCATCTTGCGATCTGATTCAGTTGGTGGCTTTCTAGTCCTAACATGACCTGAATGTCCGTAATATAAGTTTTTGGTTTGGTACATCCTTTGAAAGGACGTACCAAACCAAAAACTTGTATTATGGACTTTGTTTGGACTAGCAGGTTTCATGCATCAATTCAAGGTGAATACGTGTTGAATTATTGCTGGAAATGATCGGTATCCACTCAAAAACACTAGATTTTCTTTTCATATTACATTTCAAGAACAAATTGATCATTTCCAGTTAGAATTTGGCTCATGTTCACCTTGAAGTGATGCGTTGAAAGCTGCCATTTTGATTGATACCGTGAAAGAGAAACTTTCTGTATTTTTATACCACAACCAATGGCCCAGACTAGCTGGTGTTAACTCAAATTAATCCAGGGCCAAACACAAATTTTGTCCCCAATCCCCAAAATTTGCATATAAAACCGAAAAAATTAAGTCCTATATGGTCCTCCATACTTTTGTTATCTGTGCAGGCATAGTATCCAGGAAGGTATCAAAATTGGCGCCAACCATCATTCTTTGTTTGGCCCTAAAGTCAGTAACAATGAACTGACATCTGTGCTTTTTAATCTCCTTTTTAGCTCACCTGACTGCACGTCAGTGTGAAGTATTGCCATCACTTGGCGTCCATCGTCCGTTAACTTTTGCAAACCTGGCTTCTTCTTCACAGCCATTTCGCCAAATTCAAACATATATTGCACAAACCATCCTTGGGGTATACCCTTTCTATTTTGTTCAAATGAAGCAGCTGCCTTCTTTGGGCTCTGGGCAATGATGCCAAAGCCTAAAAATCTTCTCATGAACCACCAGAGAGATTGCCTTGATATTCGGTATTTAAGACTCTTTGGTGTTGAAGATTAAAGTTTGTTCAAAAGAAGTTGGTAGATCAATATTTGGGCTCTCTGTGGGCACATACCCATTTTGGGCTACGCCCCAAATTTCTATTTCAAGAACCGATGGGCCAATTTGAACCAAATTTGGCATGTAGCACAAGCATAATTTTTTTTTCCGTTGCCCTGTGGGTACCCCAGGGGCTAAAAATAGAAAAAAATTCAAATGCCAATATTTTCCAAACTACATGGAACAGAGAACTGTTATTTGGTATGAAGCATCCTTTTGACCGGTAGAATGGATTTAAAAAAAAAAAGGCCATCGGTTGTGTCAGGGTGTTCTGTAGGGGCGTTTGAAAAAATGCTGAGTCAGCATATTTGCAAAAATTGAAAAAACTTTTTTTTCAGAACCGCTGATCAGAATCTTTGGATATTTGGTATACAGCATCCATAGGATGGTCAAATACAAGTGTGTTCAAATCGCCCCCCTCGGTTCATATTTGGGCTCAACAGAGGAGCCCAAATAATTAACTTGGGGTGCTGTGGGAAATAAGTTTTAAAAATCTTCGTCTTCAGATCAAAAAGTCAGATTCTTTTGATACTTGGTATATAACATCTCTGCAAAGGTCAGATTGAAGTTTGTTCAAATTGAGTCCCTGGGTTAATATTTGGACTTCCTATGGAAGCCCGAATATTAACTTTGTGCAATATGGGGAATAATTAGTCTGTGTGAAACACACAGACTATTGTTTTTGTATGGTTTCTTTTTTTTTTTTTTTCTTTTTCTTATTCTCCTGTCTTCTGTCTTCTATGCGCTTCCTTGTCCGCATGATAACTCGAAAACGATTTGTCCTATCTCGCTGATTTTTGACATGCTGATAGATAGTCACAAGTTCTTGGCCACCTATGTTTTTCAGAGTCCTGGGGATTTGCCATATCTCAGGTGTGGTATGACGTATGGACATGGGATTAACACCAAATAAGTCAACACTTGTTGGAGATTCAAAATATGGTTCAAGGTTACGGAGGTCACCTAGGGGTCATTGAGTTCATTTTTCATAATTGCTGGAAATCACATTTTTTTGACCCCCTGAAGCATTCTTGACATACACACATGCATTTTTTACATTAAAAAAGTGGGCGTGGCCAAACTTTTTGAAAGTGGGTCATGCTGATATCTCAAGTGTGGTATGATGAATGGACCCTGGGACTAACACCAAATGAGTTGACACTTGTTGGAGATTCAAATATGGGTCAAGGTCACGGGGGTCACCTAAGTGTCATTGAGTGCATTTTTCATAATTGCTGGAAATCACTTTTTTTGACCCCCTAAAGCATTCCTGACATACACACATGCATTTTTTACTTTAAAAAATTGGGCATGGCCAGAATTTTTTAAAGTGGGTCACGCCCATATCTCAGGCGTGGTATGATGTATGAACCTGGGATCAACACCAAATGAGTCGACACTCGGTGGAGATTCAAAATATGGATCAAGGTCATGGAAGTCACCTAGGGGTCATTGAGTGCATTTTTCATAATTGCTGGAAATCACATTTTTTGACCCCCTAAAGCATTCCTGACGTACACACATTGCATTTTTTACATTAAAAAAATGGGCGTGGCCAAATTTTTTGAAAGTGGTTCACGCTCATATCTCAAGTGTGGTATGATGAATGGACCTGGGACTAACACCAAATGAGTCGACACTTGATGGAGATTCAAAATATGGGTCAAGTTCACGTAGGTCACCTATGGGTCATTGAGTGCATTTTTTTAGAATTGCTGAAAATCACATTTAGTTACTCCAAAATGCTTTCCCGAAGTTCGTACATGCATTTTTACACGAAAAAAAGTGGGCATGGCCAAAAATTTTGAAAGTGGGTCATGCTCATAATCTCAAGCATGGTAAGACGGATGGACCTTGGACCAACACCAAATGAGTCGACACTCAATGGAGATTCAAAATATGGGTCAAGGTCACTGACATCACCTAGGGGTCATTGAGTGTATTTCTCAGAATTGCCGGAAGCAACATTTTGAACCTCCTATTGCATTCCCACAACCCATACATGCATTTTGTCATGAAAAAAGTGGACGTGGCCAAAAATGTTGGACACACTCAACTCCAGCATGGTGTGATGAATGGACTGGGTCCAAAATGTGGTCCACCTCAATGCGGGCAACGGAGATCATTAAGCGCGTATTTTTCAGAACTATTAGGAATAGCATTTTATAATAGCTAATGCAATGCTGAAGATTATCCTTGTACCTCATCTTTCAAATAATCGGCAGAGCCGAAAAATGTCTATTTCTGATTCCTGTTTCGAACCCATTGAATGCTGGGCACGTACATGTCTTTTCTGGTTTCTTATAAAAATTGTTCTGATTCCTGTATGAATATCTGTAAATACTGTTAACGAAAATCCATTTCTGATTTGTTTAAAATTATTTTACTCCTGAAAATAAGCCTCCATAAATTCTCTTTCTATATAGTTTATTCCTGATTCTTTAACCCTTTTTCACACAGACTTGAAGTTACTGGTTTCAGTAAATTCTGTTTCTCAAGTTTTCTTCTTCTTATTATTCTCCTGTCTTCTGTCTTCTATGCGCTTCCTTGTCTGCACGATAACTCAAAAACGAATTGCCCTATCTCGCTGGTTTTTGGCATTCTGATAGACAGTCCCAAGTTCTCGCCCACCTATGTTTTTAGCTCACCTGACTGGAAGTCAGGGTGAGCTATTCTGATCACTTTTCGTCCGGCGTCCGGCGTGAAGGTGGTGTTTGGGCCTTTTTCTCCCAAACCACTGGCTGCATATTAATGAAATTTCATGTGAGTAGGGGTTATATAAGGGCATTTTGATTTTTTGTCAAATTAGGTTTCGGCTCACATTGAGCAGAGGGATTGGGCAAAAATGCTCCAATTCTTAAAAAATCTTCTTCTCAAGAACCAGCAATAGCAGAGACTTGATATTTGGTATGCAGCTTCCTTTTGAGGCGTAGACTCAAGTTTGTTCAAGAGAAGTTGGAGGGGCTCTATTTGACGATATTAAAGGAGGGGCAAAAATTTTTGCCCCGCCCCTAATTTCTATTTTCCAAACCGCGAGGCCGATTTGAACCAAATTTTACGTGAGTGCTTATTGGGTCATAAGTACCTAATTTATGCAGAAATTTTTTTTCCCGTAGCCCCGTGGGAACCACAGGAGCTAAAAATAGAAAAAAATGAAAACGCCCATATCTCCAAAACTACGCGGCACTGAGAATTCTTATTTGTTGAGAAGCTTCCTTAGGACCAATAGAATGGAATGGTAAAAAAAAAATTGCCATCGGTTTTATGATGGGGTACTGTTTGGGGACTTTGAAAAAGTGCTGAGTCAGCATTTTTTAACACTGTGGGTAATGGGAAAAACATAAGACTACTTTTCTCGGAAACCACTGCTCCAAAAGCTTTAAAATTTCACGTATAACATCTTTGGAAGATTGTTTCACATGTTTATTGAAATGAATTGCCTGGGTGGATATTTGAGCTCTCTATGGGAGCCCAAATGTTTAAATTATTGCAGTATGAGGAGTATTTTTGAAAAATCTTCTTCAGATCTACTAATAAGAATGTTTTGATATTTGGTATGTAGCATCCTAAGGGGGATGAGATTCAAGTTTGTTGAAGCCAAATCCGTGGGTTCATATTTTGGCTGAAAATTTGGGGTCCCGTTGCGGACTTAGAAACGTTGGACCAAAATCCGAAAAATTTTTTGGGGTTTTTTTCTGCGTTTTGGTCAATTTTAAGACAAAAAAAAAAAGCAAAAAATTTTTTTCCCCCTGAAAATTTGGGGTCCGGGTGGGACTTAGAAAATTTTTGACCAAAATCCGAAAAAATTTTTTTTTTTTCTGCGTTTCGCTCAATTTTAAGACAAAAAAAAAAAAAAATTTTTCCCCTGAAAATTTGGGGTGCGGTTGGGACTTAGAAAATTTTGGACCAAAATCCTAAAAAAAATTTTTTTGTTTTTTTCTGCGTTTTGGTCAATTTTAAGACAAAAAAAAAAAAAATTTCCCCTGAAAATTTGGGGTCCGGGTTGGACTTAGAAAATTTTGTACCAAAATCGTGAAATTAGTTTTATCGTTTTTTATGCGTTTTAAGAAGAAGAAAAAAAATTAGGCTGAAAGTATTTTGTTTGGAAAAAAAATCTGTTTTTTATGCGTTTATCTCAATTTTGGGACGTAAAAGTGCAGGAACTGAAAATAGAAGGAAAATCCTGTGTATTGTGTGGGCACAATCGCTTCATCTAGTTGGTATATGCTTTTCTTAGGAGGGGCGTATGCAGCTTATTCAAGTCAAGTCCCTGCTT
Source organism: Pictodentalium vernedei (assembly GCA_031216915.1). Taxonomy (NCBI): domain Eukaryota; kingdom Metazoa; phylum Mollusca; class Scaphopoda; order Dentaliida; family Dentaliidae; genus Pictodentalium; species Pictodentalium vernedei. Next base: position 213,031,773 of record CM062292.1, on the reverse strand, counting down.
TGATATTTAGACTACCATGTCAGGTGAGCACCCTCATGCCCCCTGGGGCCTCTTGTTCAGATTCCTGGGGCATTAGGGGTGTCCGTAGGGGTGTTTCGAAAGTGGGTCATGGCCATATCTCGGGCGTGGTATGACGTATGGACCTGGGACCAACACCAAATGAGTTGAAACTTGATGGAGATTCAAAATATGGGTCAAGGTCACTGAGGTCAGCCAGGGGTCATTAAGTTCATTTTTAGTCGAGTTGTGATGAAGTCAAACTCGACTTACAGTTTGATGAATGGCGGCCGGTTGGGCGGGCGGGCGTAAACAATTGGTTCCCGGATGATAACTTGATAATGGTTCAACCCATGTTCATGAAACTTCATAGGTAGGTTGGTATCGGTGAGAGAAAGAACCCTATTAATTTTGGACTTGCTTGGTTAAAGGTCAAGGTCACAGTGACCTTGAACATAGTAAATTGTAAACAATTAGTTTCTGGATGACAACTTGAATACAGTTCAACCCACATTCATGAAACTTCATATTTAGGTAGGCCTTTGTGAGAGGAAGAACCCTATTTATTTTGGACTCACTAGGTCAAAGGTCAAGGTCACAGTGACCCTGAACATAGTACATCAAAACAATTGGTTTCTGGATGATAACTTGATAATGGTTCGACCCATGTTCATGAAACTTCATAGTTAGGTTGGCATCAGTGAGAGGAAGAACCCTATTTATTTTGGACTCGCTAGGTGAAAGGTCAAGGTCACAGTGACCTTCAACATAGTAAATCGTAAACAATTGGTTTCCGGATGATAACTTGATAATGTTTCTACCCATGTTCATGAAACATCATAGGTAGGTTGGCATCAGTGAGAGGAAGAACCCTATTTATTTTGGACTTGCTAGGTGAAAGGTCAAGGTCACAGTGACCTTCAACATAGTAAATCATAAACAATAGGTTTTTCGGATGATTACTTGATAATGGTTTGACCCACATTCATGAAACTTCATAGGTAGGTTGGGCCAGGTGAGTGGAAGACCCCCTATTTATTTTGGACTCACTAAGTCAAAGGCCAAGGTCATAGTGACCTTGAACATAATAAATCGTAAACAATTGGTTTCCAGATGATAATTTGACAATGGTTCCACCTACGTTCATAAAACTTCATAGGTAGGTTAGCATTGGTGCAAGAAAGAACCCTATTTATTTCGGAATCACTAGGTCAAGGGTCAAGGTCACAGTGACCCTTCATAGTAAATTGTAAACAATTGGTTTCCGGACGATAAGTTGATAATGATTAAACCCACTTTTGTGCTGACATTGGATCGGTGATCCTGTCGGCATTTTTCATTATTGCTGGAAATCACATTTTTTGACCCACTAAAGCATTCCTTGCATCCATACATGCATTTTGACGTAAAAAAAGTGGGCGTGGCCAAAAGTTTTGAAAGTGGGTCACACTCATAACTCAAGCATGGTACGATGCATGGACCTGGGACTAACACCAAATGAGTCAACACTCGATGGAGGTTCAAAATATGGGTCAAGGTCACAGAGGTCACCTAGGGGTCAATGAGCACATTTTTCATAATCGTTGGAAATCACATTTTTTTGATCTCCTAAAGCATTCCCAAAGCCCAAACATGAATTTTTTTTTAATGTAAAAAAGTGGGTGTGGCCAAAATTTTTAAAAGTGGGTCATGCTCATATCTCAAGCATGGTATGACGAGTGGACCTGGAACTAACACCAAATGAGTCGAAACCCGATAGAGGTTCAAAATATGGGTCAAGGTCATGGAGGTCACCTAGGGATCATTGAGTACATTTTTCGGAATTTCTGGAAATCACATTTTTTGACCCCCTAAAGCATTCCCGAAGTCCATACATGAATTTTTTACGTAAAAAAGTGTGCATGGCCAAAATTTTTGAAAGTGGGTCATGCTCATATCTCAAGCATGGTATGATGAATGGACCTGGAACTAACACCAAATGAGTCAAAACTCGATAGAGGTTCAGAATATGGGTCAAGGTTATGGAGGTCACCTAGGGGTCATTGAGTGCTTTTTTTGGAATGGCTGTAAATCACATTTTTTGACCCCTAAAGCATTTCCGAAGTCCATACATGAATTTTTACATAAAAAAGTGGGCATGGCTAAAATTTTTGAAAGTGGGTTGTGCTCATATCTCAAGCATGGTATAATGAATGGACCTGAAACTAACACCAAATGAGTCAGCACTCGATATAGGTTCAAAATATGGATCAAGATCATGGAGGTCACCTAGGGGTCATTGAGGTCATTTTTCAGAATTAATGGAAATCACATTTTCTGGCCCTCCGAATGCATTCCCAAAGTTCATACATGTATTTTTACACGAAAAAAGTGGGTGTGTGCAAAATTCTTAAGAGTGGGTCACACTCATATCTCAAGCATGGTATGACACATAAACGTGGGACAAACACCAAATGAGTCAACACTCCGTAGAGGTTCACAATATGGTCAGGGTCACTGAGGTCGCCCAGGGATAACTGAATGCATTTTTTAGTATTGCTGGAAATCACATTTTTGGATCTGTAATGCATTCTCTTGACCAAACCTTTTGATTGCTGTGCACATATATGCCTTTTCTGGTTTCTTAGAAAAATTGTTCTGATTCCTTTATGAATATCTATAAATACTGTTTACAAAAATCCCTTCCTGATTTGTTTAAAAATATGTTACTCCTGAAAATAACCCTCCATAAATTCTCTTTCTATATAGTTTTTTCCCGATAGATTTTGTAACCCTTTTCTTACAAGCTTGAATTGACTGGATGCAGTAAATTCTATTTTTCTAGTATTAACATTATTTTTTATTTCAATGATTTTTGTCTGATGGATTCCATACCATTCTACTGAAATCTGGCACATATACATGTATAGAGCTTCATTGGAAGTTTCTCACCTGGATCATGGCATTTCTGAAGTTTTTCGTCTTCTGCCAAAATTGTGCAAAATGTTGTCACAATGTTACGTTTTTACCACAATTCTCAAACAAGACCCTGGGCAATTTGGCTGGAGCTTTCGTTATATTTGTAGCATGACTTACTACATCTGACTACATAAGCTGTATTACGTACGTTGCTCCCTTTTGACCTCAAAATTCCAAGCAAAGTGCAATTTTGGCAAAACTGGCAAATTTTTACATGCGATCAGCACTGCGACATTTTTAGCTTAACTTGACATAGTCAAGATAAGCTATTGCCATCACGCGTGCGGAAGTCTGTTAGTCTGAGAGTCTGTTAGTCTGTGAGTCTGTGACGTCTGTTCACATTTTCCTTTAGCACGGGCTACACCCCACAGTTCTTGTCTGATCGTCACGAAATTTCATATGCAGGTTTGGGGTCATGTCTAGATGAGAACGTCCCCTTTTGGTCGCGATCGGGCAACCGGTATGGCTGCCCGAGCCCAAAACCTGAAAACCATTAGCACAGTCTACAGGTCGTATTTATGAAGGGATTTCATTGTAACTTGGTAGGATGCCTCTGTATAGTGCCTAGATGAGAACGTCCCCTTTTGGGCATGATCTATCAACCATGATGGCTGCCCAAGCCCGAAACCTAAAAACTTTTAGCACAGTCTGCAGGTCATGTTTAATGTGGAGGGATTTCATTGTAACTTGGTAGGATGACTCCTTATGATGTCTAGATGCGAATTTCCCCATTTGGGCATGATCTGCCAACCGTGACGACTGCCCGAACCCAAAACCCGAAATCCTTTAGCACAGTCTACAGGTCATATTTATTGAGGAATTTCATTGTAACTTGGTGGGTTGACTTCATACAATGTCTAGATGAGAAAGTCCCCCTTTGGACGTGATTGGGCAACTGTGACGGCTACAGGAGCCCGAAGCCCGAAAACCTTTAGCACAGTCTAGAGGTCATATTTATGATACGATTTCATTGTAACTTGGCAGGATGACTCCAAATAATGTCTAGATGAGAACGTCCCATTTTGATCGCGATCATGCAGCCTTGATGGGTGCCCGAGCCCAAAAACCTTTAGCATAGGCAAAAGGTCATATTTATGGAAGGATTTCATTGTAACCTGTTAGGTTGACTCCATTTAATGCCTAGATGGCTACAAGTGCCCGAAGCCTGAAAACCTTGAGCACAGTCTACAGGTCATATTTATGAAGGGATTTCATTGTAACTTCTTAGGATCACTCCAGATGATGCTCAGATGAGATTGTCCCCTATGGTTGCGATCATTCACCCATGATGGCTGCCCGAGCCCAAAAACCTTCAGCATGTCTGTAGGTCGTATTTATGGAAGGATTTCATTGTAACTTGTTAGGTTTACTCCATATAATGCCTAGATGATGACATCCCTTTTTGGTCGTGGTTGATCAACTGTGATGTCTGCAGGTGCCTGAAGCCCGAAAACTTTTAGCACAGTCTACAGGTCGTATTTATGGAGGGATTTCATTGTAACTTGGTAGGTTGACTTCATATAATATCTAGATGAGGACGCAATTAGGAAACTGACTTCTACAGGGGCCCGAAGCCCGAAAACCTTTAGCACAGTCTACAGGCCATATTTATGAAGGAATTTTAATGTAACTTGATAGGATGACTCATTTTGGAATAATTTCATTGTAATTTTGTTGATATATGTTAACTGTGAGGGCCACATATATTAACTGTGAGGTCATATTAACCCACCCCTCAGATCTTTAGTACAGTGTACACCTCATATTATTAGCTCACCTGAGCGAAGCTCAAGGGGAGCTTTACTAATCACTTTCTGTCCGTCGTCGTCCGGCCGGCGTTAACTTTACATTATCGACTTCTCCTCCTAAACCACTAGCCCAATTTTATTCAAATGTTGGCTAAATGTTTATTACCTAATGCCAATTCAGATTTGTTCAAATGAAGTTGCCCCTCCTCCTGGGTGGTGCCACGCCCCCAAGGGGCACCAAAATCTTTGTAAATCTTCTTCTCATGAACCAGCAGTAGCAGAGACTTGATATATGGTGTGCAGCTTCCTTTTGAGGTGTAGACTCAGATTTGTTCAAGAGAAGTTTGTGGGGCTATACTTGGCGTTGTTATGGGAGGGGCAAAATTTTTTGCCCCGCCCAAAATTTCTATTTTCCAAACCGAGAGGCTGATTTGAACCAAATTTTATGTGAGGGCTTATTGGGTCATGAGTACTTGATTTATGCAAAAAAAAAAATTTTCCGCAGCCCTGTGGGAACCGCAGGAGCTAAAAATAGAAAAAATTTAAAACGCCCATATCTCCAAAACTGCACGGCATTGAGAATTTTTATTTGGTGTGCAGCTTCCTTAGGACCAACAGAAAGGATTGGTAAAAAAAAATTGCCATCGGTTTTATCATAGGGTACAGTTTCGGGACTTTGAAAAAGTGCTGAGTCAGCACTTTTTAACACTGTAGGCAATGGGAAAAACATTAAAAAATCTTCTTCTCCAGATCCAGCAGGCAGAATCTTTTGATATTTGGTATGCAACATTGTAGGGTGGATCTGATTCAAGTTTGTTCAAATCGGCCCCCTGGGTTCATATTTGGGCTCAGTATAGGAGCCCGATTTCGAACTTGGTGCATTTCAGGCAAATTTCTTAAAAAATCTTCTTCTCCAGATCCAGCAGGCAGAATCTTTTGATATTTGGTATGCAACATTGTGGGGTGGATCTGATTCAAGTTTGTTCAAATCGGCCCCCTGGGTTTATAATTGGGCTCAGTATAGGAGCCCAAATTTGAACTTACTGCATTTCAGGCAAATTTCTTTGAAAATCTTCTTCTCCAGATCCAGCAGGCAGAATCTTTTGATATTTGGTATGCAACGTTGCGGGGTAGATCTGATTCAAGTGTGTTCAAATCAGCCCCCTGGATTCATATTTGGGCTTACTATAGAAGCCCGAATTCGAACTTAGTGCATTTCAGGCAAATTTCTTAAAAAATCTTCTTCTCCAGATCCAGCAGACAGAATCTTTTCATATTTGGTAAGCAACATTGTGGGGTGGATCTGATTCAAGTTTGTTCAAATCGGCTCCCTGGGTTAATATTTGGGCTCAGTATAGGAGCCCGATTTCGAACTTAGTGCATTTCAGGCAAATTTCTTAAAAAATCTTCTTCTCCAGATCCAGCAGGCAGAATCTTTTGATATTTGGTATGCAACATTGTAGGGTGCATCTGATTCAAGTTTGTTCAAATCGGCCCCCTGGGTTCATATTTGGGCTCAGTATAGGAGCCCGATTTCGAACTTAGTGCATTTAGGCAAATTTCTTAAAAAATCTTCTTCTCCAGATCCAGCAGGCAGAATCTTTTGATATTTGGTATGCAACATTGTGGGGTGGATCTGATTCAAGTTTGTTCAAATCGGCTTCCTAGATTCATATTTGGGCTCACTATAGAAGCTCGAATTTGAACTTAGTGCATTTCATGCAAATTTCTTAAAAAATCTTCTTCTCCAGATCCAGCAGGCAGAATCTTTTCATATTTGGTAAGCAACATTGTGGGGTGGATCTGATTCAAGTTTGTTCAAATCGGCCCCCTGGGTTTATATTTGGGCTCAGTATAGGAGCCCAAATTTGAACTTAGTGCATTTCAAGCAAATTTATTAAAAAATCTTCTTCTCCAGATCCAGCAGGCAGAATCTTTTGACATTTGGTATGCAACATTGTGGGATGGATCTGATTCAAGTTTGTTCAAATCGGCTTCCTAGATTCATATTTGGGCTCACTATAGAAGCTCAAATTCGAACTTAGTGCATTTCAGGCAAATTTCTTAAAAAATTTTCTTCTCCAGATCCAGCAGGCAGAATCTTTTGATATTTGGTATGCAACATTGTGGGATGGGTCTAATGCAAATTTGTTCAAATCGGCTCCCTAGATTCATATTTGGGCTTACTATAGAAGCTAGAATTCGAACTTAGTGCATTTCAGGCAAATTTCTTAAAAAATCATCTTCTCCAGATCCAGCAGGCAGAATCTTTTGATATTTGGTATGCAACATTGCGGGGTGGATCTGATTCATGTTTGTTCAAATCGGCCCCCTGGATTCATATTTGGGCTCACTATAGAAGCTCGAATTCAAACTTAGTGCATTTCGGGCAAATTTCTTCAAAAATCTTCTTCTCCAGATCCAGCAGGCAGAATCTTTTGATATTTGATATGCAACATTGCGGGGTGGATCTGATTCAAGTTTGTTCAAATCAGCCCCCCTGGATTCATATTTGGGCTTAATATAGAAGCCCGAATTCGCACTTGGTGCATTTCGGGCAAATTTATTAAAAAATCTTCTTCTCCAGATCCAGCAGGCAGAATCTTTTGATATTTGGTATGCAACATTGTGGGGTGGATCTGATTCAAGTTTGTTCAAATCGGCTTCCTAGTTTCATATTTGGGCTCGCTATAGAAGCTCGAATTCGAACTTAGTGCATTTCAGGCAAATTTCTTAAAAAATCTTCTTCTCCAGATCCAGCTTCAGAATCTTTTCATATTTGGTAAGCAACATTGTGGGGTGGATCTGATTCAGGTTTGTTCAAATCGGCCCCCTGGGTTTATATTTGGGCTCCGTATAGGTGCCCAAATTTTAACTTAGTGCATTTCAGGCATATTTCTTAAAAAATCTTCTTCTCCAGATCCAGCAGGCAGAATCTTTTGATATTTGGTATGCAACATTGTGGGGTGGATCTGATTCAAGTTTGTTCAAATCGGCCCACTGGGTTTATATTTGGGCTCAGTATAGGAGCCCAAATTTGAACTTAGTGCATTTCCGGCAAATTTCTTTGAAAATCTTCTTCTCAAGATCCAGCAGACAGAATCTTCTGATATTGGGTATGCACCATGCTTAGGGGGGTGAGATTCAAGTTTGTTCAAGCCAAGTCCCTGGGTTCATATTTGGGCTCACTGTGGTAGCCCGAATTATAACTTAGTTCAAAATGAGGAATTTTCTTTAAAAATCTTCTTCAGATCCAGCAGTCGGAATATTTTGATATTTGGTATGCAGCATCCTTAGGGGGTGAGATTCAAGTTTGTTCAAGCCATGTCCCTAGGTCCATATTTGGACTCACTGTGGGAGCTCAAATTGTAACTTAGTTCAAAATGAGGACTTTTCTTTAAAAATCTTCTTCAGATCCAGCAGTCGGAATGTTTTGATATTTGGTGTGCAGCATCCTTAGGGGGGTGATCAAGTTTGTTCAAGCCATGTCCCTAGGTCCATATTTGGACTCACTGTGGGAGCTCAAATTGTAACTTAGTTCAAAATGAGGACTTTTCTTTAAAAATCTTCTTCTTCAGATCCAGCAGTCGGAATATTTTGATATTTGGTATGCAGCATCCTTAGGGGGTGAGATTCAAGTTTGTTCAAGCCATGTCCCTAGGTCCATATTTGGACTCACTGTGGGAGCTCGAATTGTAACTTAGTTCAAAATGAGGACTTTTCTTTAAAAATCTTCTTCTTCAGCCATGTCCCAAGGTCCATATTTGGACTCACAGTGGGAGCTCAAATTGTAACTTAGTTCAAAATGAGGACTTTTCTTTAAAAATCTTCTTCTTCAGATCCAGCAGTCGGAATGTTTTGATATTTGGTGTGCAGCATCCTTAGGGGGGTGATCAAGTTTGTTAAAGCCAAGCCCCTGGGTTCATATATGGGCTCCCTGTGGGAGCCTGAATTATAACTTAGTTCAATATGAGGAATATTCTTTAAAAATCTTTTTTTTTTAGATCCACTGGTCAGAATCTTTGGATATTTGGTATAAGCTTTTCTTAGGAGGAGCAGATGCAACTTGTTGAAATCAGTTCTCTGGGTTGATATAAATTTAGGCTACCATGTCAGGTGAGCACCCTCAGGCCCCTTAGCGGCCTCTTGTTTTTATCATAAACATAGCATACAGGGAACAGAAATGAACATATTCCCAATTATCACAATTCTTGTCTTATTTCATAATCCTTTCATAAACATTGAACATTATCCTTTTCATCAAACACAACACACAAGCTACAGTGTCATAGACACTTTCATTTTAGAATTTCGTAGGTTTAACTCGCAATTTACTCCATTCCTAATTAATTGAATGCTGAATGCTGTCTTTGGGTTCATGCGGCTAGCAAAGTATGACAACTTTTTAGCTCATCTTGACAAAGTCAAGCTGAGCTAATCTCATCGCTTCCCGTCCGTCAACACCATGTTTTGGTCTTCTCCTCCAAAGCCACTGGGCCAATTCAAGTGAAAGTTTGTGTGAGTGATGGTCCCAAAGGGGCATTTCATTTTTGTTCAACTCAGCATGCCCAGCCCCATAGGGAGGGAGTGGGGGAAAATGCACCCAAATATTTTAAAAATCTTCTTCTCAAGAACCAGTGTGTACAATGACTTGATATTTGCTATGGAGCTTCCATATGAGGTGTAGAATCAAGTTTGTTCAAACGAAGTTCGTGAAGTAATATTTGGCTTTGTAATAGGAGGGGTAAGATTTTTGGCCCCGCCCAAAATTTCTATTTTCTGAACCGATGGTCCTGTATGAACCAAATTTGGTTTGTGGTATTATTGGGTCATAAGTACATGACTCATGCAAAAAAAAAAATTCCTGCATCCCCATGGGAACCCTGGGAGCTAAAAATAGAAATATTTTCAAACGCCCATATTTCCCAAACCCCACGGAACAGAGAGCTTTTATTTGGTATGAAGTATCCTTATGACCAGTAGAATTGAATGGTAAAAAAAATTGCCATTGGTTATGTTAGGGTGTTCTGTAATGGGCATCGAAAAAATGCTGAGTCAGCATATTTGCAAAAATTTTAAAAAATCTCTTCTCCAGAACCAATCATCAGAATCTTTTGATATTTGGTATACAGCATTCATAGGGGGGTCAGATAAAAGTTTGTTGAAATAAAGCTCATTGGTTCATATTTGGGCTCTCTACAGGAGCCTGAAGTTTTAACATAGGGTAATATGGGGAATATTCTTTAAAAATCTTCTTCTTCAGAATCACCAGTCAGAATCTTTTAATATTTGGTATACATCATTGTTATGAGGGTCAGATTCTAGATTGTTCAAACCAAGTCCCTAGGTTAATATTTGGGCTTACTACGGAAGCCCAAATTTTATCTTTGTTCAATATGGAGGGTAATTTAAAAAAATCTTCTTCTTCAGATCCATCAGTCAGAATGCTTTGATATTTGGTATGCAACATCTCTATGGGGGTCAGATTCAAGTTTGTTCAAATCAGATCCCTAGGTATATATTTGGGCTCACTATGGTAGCCCAAATTTTTACTTAGTGCAATATGAGAAAATTTCTTTAAAAATCTTCTTCTTCAGATCCACCAGTCGGAATACTTTTATATTTGGTATACAACATCTCTAGGGGGGGCAGATTCCAGGTTGTTCAATTCGAGTGCCTAGGTTAATATTTGGGCTCCATATGGGAACATGAAATTTAACTTAGTACAATATGAGGGAATTTCTTCAAAAATCTTCTTCTTCAGATTCACTTGTCAGAATGCTTTCACATTTGGTATACAACATCTCTAGGGGGGTCAGATTCAAGTTTGTTCAAATTGGATCCATAGGTCAATATTTGGGCTCGCTATGGTAGCCCAAATTTGAACTTAGTGCAATTCGGAGAAATTTCTTTACAATTTCTCTTCTTCAGATCCAACAGTCCGAATGCTTTCATATTCGGTACACAACATCTCTAGGGAAGTCAGATTTAACTGTGTTCAAATCAGGAGCCTGGGTTAATATATTTGGGCTCTCTATGGGAGCCGGAATTGGCCATTTTGCTGAAGAATTAAAAATTTTGTATTCAGTACCTTCTAGAGGTACTAAGATTAATCCACATAGGTTGTATCAAGGGGCTTCATAGGGGAGCTCTACATTTTACTTATGATCAACTGAAGAAAAGGCATGATGCCCAGATTATTTTTGTCACTCCTGAGGGACTCAAGGATTGACAGTGTAGCCTATGGAGATGGCTTGCTTAATGTAGACTTATTCTTGGACTCTGTTTAAATTGTGTTCTGTACAAGATGAGCGCTTCAGGCCCCGTGGGGCCTCTTGTGTTTTGCATGTTATTATTAAAAGTTTAATCCTTGGCTGATTTGAGAGTTCTCAAGTGGGTACTGTTAGAATAACTGTTATTTTCGTAAAATCAGTCCCTGAATATTGGTAAGCAAGCAGTGATCTTTCGGTCCTATATAAAGGTGCAAATAGTTAAAGTTGAACAGTTCATCAAATAGAAATAATGCCACACTCGGCCGTTGACAGGTAAATAATGAAATGAAATTTTATTGCATTGAAAATAAAGTGGGAACGAACCGTTCCTACGGTTTCCACGCGAGGCGTGTTGTTTTCCACACGGTTAGAACACTCGCTTACATGCCATAATGTCAGGCTTCGTAGAACAAGTTCTGAAAATTGCAAGTCACTGCCTTCAGCGGTTTGGACGCAGTTGGTGTATGTCTGAAGTGCTATTTTAATGTATTATATGCAAATTTTCATTAATCTTTTCCGGCTAAAAAACGACTCACCGCCATTTTCTTTTCACTTTTAACTTCCGATGATTCTGAAAGGTTTCAAGGTTGCGATGGGATCCCTGGGTGCTGTTCTTAAAGAAGCTACTTCGATTTTCAGCCATCTCTCCGTCAGTCACTTTCTACTGGAACTTTTAAGTGGATCTACCCCAGAGAGGGCACTACGAGAGACTGCGCCCATTCCTGCCCTCTTTTTTCGCTCTGGCTTGAAAAAAGACCAAATTCAGAAAATTACCTCCTCTCTTCAAAAACGCTGTACACTACAAGTCAGAAGTAGTTGTAGGTAAACCGCAATTCTCTCGCGGTTTTGTGCGCAGTTATAAACTATACAAAAACGCGAGTTTTGTTTCCGTGCCACTAATAGAAACGATAACCGCGGTTGCCGATCGTTTGCGACTGGAGTGCGAAACGTAAATAAACTATAGTGTTTTGTGGGAAGAAACGAGACGTGAGCTTTGCTGAAACTGCATTGTGGCTTTCAGTCATAAACGCAAATAAACGATACCAACAATCATTTATGATACGATCTACACACATGTAAAGCAAAAATCCAAAATCTGTTGTTGGCATTTGCAATGCTCAAGTCGAGCAATCAAAAATTTAGAACGTCATTCCATTCGAAATATTGTCCATTGTTTGCCTTTTAGTACAAAATTTCCAATTTCGCAAGTCATACTGGAGACTGTCAAATATTTAATAAATAATGCGTGGATCTGATCACTGCGACAACGAGTGGCCGAGATTATCTTGCAAAATCATCTGATGTGAATATAATGCATAATCCATTGTATATTTGAACAAGTTAAAAGTAAAATTGAAAATATTTTTTCAGTGTTATTGTCGGTCGCGAGTTTTTAAGTGGGCCCACCAAAGGCAAAGAAAGCCTTCAAAATCTCAATACCGCTGCATCTGGATCACAACAAACTACAAATTCAACAACACATTGTTGGACTTTATTTCTTGAAAAATTCTGTCCCACTACCCAGTATTCTTTGCCTCTCATGCCCAATAATCTGTCACAGTTTAATGGAAGAGAATAACACGTTTTTCCAACACACGTTAAAAATTATCCTCTATCAAAACACCACTTTCACTTTCCAAAGCGTATCTGAGTGACTGATGAGTCATGCATTGGCGTAGATAGCTTTTCGCTGGCGGAGGGGCAAGCCCAAAATTTTCCGACAGACCAAAAATTTTCCGACAGTGTAACAACAACAAAAACCCAAACAAACAGAAAGAATCTGTTGTTTACTTCAAATGTACTGAAAATTGGTCTTTTTTACCCCAAATTTACCCCAAATGGCATGTTTTTATCCCCAAAGCCAGCATTTTAATGTTATTAGGCATACATTCGCCTAAAAATGGTCCCAAAAAATTTCCGACAAAACTTCTGGGGGGGGGGGCACCCTTCCCCCCCCCCCTTTATCTTCGCCACTGGAGTCATGAACAACACCTTAGCATAAAGCAGAAGTAATATGTTTCCTAATTTTTTACTGTCCACCCAGTGTTACCATACTAACCTGCACACATCTACTGTCTGAACCACATCCAAGAAAAATACAGAACTCCAAAATTAAACCGGTCTGTTGGCCAACATTTATTCAACTAAGAGTTTCCCAGGCGTGGGTTAAGTTCACTGATGCATTGGTTCGTGAATCTCCACTACACGGGCAAACTTTTACTAATACGTTAATTGGCATGCCAGGTAACAAGGAAATTCAAATGAATAACGTGTGGGCTACTGTGATTTTCAGGAGTGCAAAAGCCAAATATACTCGAATGAAATGTTTATGTGAGGCGGTTGTTTTGTGGGGAATAAACATTTGAAGAAATGTGCGAATGACCATTTAATCTAATGATATTTGTTTTGTTGGGATAATGCACGTTAAAAATAAAATGATCATCGAACAAAAAAAACAACGAAGAATGGTTCTTGCCTAAATTTGTTTATTTGTGTGCTAAACACGAAAATGCTAATTCTCGTCTGAACACGTGCTCTGTACAAAACACGAGGCACCTTCTGCCCACCTAAGTTCGGACCTGCATGTAGTTGAAACCAAGTTCCATTTAAAATACACCATTCCAAGAGAAACCTTAGAGGAGTACATACACGCACCATGATTTTAAATAAATACACATCCTTGTCGGGAACCCTTGGAAGCAAAGAGTGCTGCTCTACAGATGTAGACATTTATCTATCGCACCAAAGAGATTGCGGAGTGAGAGTGGGCATACTGAAACTTACTCCACAGGCCCATTGTCGAGAGGGATGCAACATTTTTTTTTTAAATAATTTAAAAAAAATATTTCGTGAGGGCATTTCAGTGGTGTAGCCAGGGGGAGGGGGGGAATACATACCCCCCTCCCCCCCATTTTAGTCGTTCCCCCCCACCCCGGTGATGTGGCTTAATTATTGATGCCCTTCACAACTTATAAATTATGGACACAAGCAGACTCAGTCAAGGAAATTGAGTTTTTTGTTGTCTTGAATTTCACATTTGTTTCAGGGGCAACCCCCCACATCCCCCCCTCCCCCCCCCCCCCCCCCCCCCCCCCCCCCACACACACACACACACCAAGTGAGGGGTGCTTCCTCTTGTGCTCGCCCCCATCTCGTCGATACCTGGATCGGGTAAAAGGCTCAAACGTGTTATTCTTCCCGATGGGCTCTCCTTCTCTCACCACGCTCTTGCAAAATCCTTAGACTCGAAATGATAAGCGTTCGTATTAAGATGCAATGGAATTTCAATATTCAAAGGTGTCATGAATTCAGAAAAAAGGTATGGCTGCTATTGAATGTGATGAGAATAAAATGTCACTGTAAGTACACTGAACTGAAGAAATGCAGAGCATCGGGAAACAATACACAAGTCGGGAATGGATTAATTAATGCCGTTCTCAAAATATTTAATTCAATTGCATGAATACTTAATTACTTTTTGGGGTGCATTGTGAGATCCAGAGCATTGATTTTTGTAAACAATAACTTCAGAAGGCCTGCACAATAAAAGGTAGCTGATTGATTTGTATGCCTGGCTCTTAATCCAATTTCGGTGAGTGTCTAATTGCCACCAGTTTAATTACAAAACAAACTACTGTAATTAACCACCTGTGGAAACACGAAAGAGGGACGGTTACTGCTATTTTAAGAGTGCTTTTTCCATTGGGTTTTTTTCTTTTTATCTGAACTACCCACTATTTGCACCATTTGAATGGCAAAAGGAGATCTGCTGCATTTAAATGATTGACATTTTTTAAAATGTTGGCGTTAAAATCTAAATGCACTCAGATATTGAAACATTTTGTAATGTACATTGGAAGTATTGTATAAAACTCAGAAAACGTTGACAATGTTATTTTCACTGATAAATCTACGATCCAAATGGGAAACTCTGCAAACAAGTGTTACAGAAAATGGGATGAAACGACAATAGTGACTCCTCAACCCAAACACCCTTATTCTGTGCATGTTTGGGGTGGAATCTGACAAAAGGGTGCCACTACGCTCGCAATATGCAATGGCAAAATTTTCAGGGAGAGTGGGAGGAGAGGACAAGTTCTCCAGATGAAGAAACTCAGTTTGTTTCATTATTTCAAATGAAAAATTCAAGTGAAAGCCATGCAGAATATGGGTCAAACTGAATAGGGACAAATTGTCTTTGTTCCCAGGCACATGTGTCGAGCAACGATCTTGTCATGTTCAATCGACATGTGCGTTATTTTTTTTTGGGCAATCTCTACCCTTAGAAATTGGCACATTTTTTAAATATTATGGCGAATAAATAACTAAAACTCATTATGTTGTTTTTTTTTTATCACATAAACATCTTCGTCCAATGAAGGAAAGCAAACAGAATATCAATTTACCCCAAATTGACATCCATATGATAAGGGAGGTACATGTAAAAACCTGGGGTTTGCACATGCATGTGTTATGTTTGGAACTGTCCTTAGTCCTTCAGAGTTCAGAATGAGAGGGTGGGGTCGGCATGGAGAGGAGAGGGATGGGGTGTCATATACCGGGGCACCGAAGCCTTTATTAAGTGGTAAATGACATCCGACGTAGCTAAGCGTATTACGGCATCAAGTCATTTAAGATATGACAGAGGTGATGAAATAGAAAGTATTTTTTTATATCAAATTGGAAACTTCAGGGCATTTAATCGCCAGAGTTTTGGTGAGTGGCGCAATAGAGGCCGGAGAAGTGAAATGGGGTATTGGGAGTTGGTGGGAGGGACAATTGATGGATAACTATGTTCATGTCGTTTTGAATTTGAATGGCGAATTTTCCATATTGCGCTGGCTATTTTTTAGCCAGCAAGTGGTTCAGGTGACCTCGTCCGTGAATATAACTAATAGGTAGGCAATTGGCATTTTGGGGGCTGGGGATGGAGGGGGCCGGGGGGGGGGGGGGGGGCACATTGCAAAGTGGTGGTTTTTGTAAGGGGCGGGGGATAGTGTTAAGTGATAAATGGGGAGAGATGTTTGGAGAGAATTTTTGTGAGATAAAATAGCTGCATGCTATGCATGCGATTTCTGTGCTGCTGTCTTTTTTAGTTTGCTCTTGCACATTCAAGTTGAAGCACATGTGCCAATGCTCGTTATTTGCCGAACGGATGAATGTTTATCTTCGTTTACAATCGGGAACAGAAACGAACTGTTACATGATATCCCTGGAGGATAACCACAAAAAAATGATAAACGCGTTTATCTTCGTTTACAACCGGGAACAGAAACGAACTGTCAAACGATACTCCTGGAGAATAACCGCGAAAAAAACGATGAATGCATTTATTGAAAGTTTACAACTGCGTTTCGATTCCTGATTATACCGCGGTTGTTCCTACAACTACTGCCGACTCGTGGTGTATGTCAGCGAATTCTCTGTGGATTTCCATGAAATTTTCACTGATCATTCACGAATAGTTGCTGGCTCGGATGCCTGGAAAAGCGACACGAATTGCACATTTCGTCATGTCCAATTCCAAATGAGCGTATGTGCATGCGCGTGAGGCTCCCACAGGCTACGCGCTTGGTTTTTGGATTTTTCAGGGACAGGTTGAGTTTGGAAGAGCTTCAAGAACAAAGGTTGAAAATTTCGAGTCACTACTCCAAAAACTCTCTCCACAATCTACTGTACATGGAACGGAGTGTATACTTTTTATGACCTGACGGCAGTCATAACCACCCTTCTAGTTTTATATGTTATTAATAAATGTTTAACCCTTGGCAGATTTGAGACTTCCCTTATGGGTACATCCACTGTGTTTTCACCCGGTCGCAGTACTCAAGAAAAATACTAAACTGTCGCACGGGAATAGTAGAACACATTCTGAGAATTTCAAGTGGCTGCCTTGGATGGTCTGGTTACAATTGGTGTATGTCCTTGTTATGCCCACAATGAATAGTCAAGGGGCATATTGTTTTACCCCTGTCTGTCCCTCTATCTGTCTGCATATAGGGTACATTGTTTGTCTGTCTAACCCCTCTAATAATTTTAAAGCTATTACTTTTTTATTTCACAGGATGTTTCTACATTTTCCAGATGGGTGCATATTGTCAGGATTTTGACTTGCCTCAATATTTCACAAAACTACTGGTTCTTAAAATTGGTCCATTTTTAGCTCAACTTTGGCGAAGCCAAATTTGAGCTTATGCCATAGCCAGTCGTCCGTCTGTCCATCAACAATTCAATACGGCTCGGGCTAGAGGCCGTATTTATGAACCGATCTTTACGAAACTTTTTGGGTACCTTTGTTATGACCGTGGGACGGGAACAAGTGTTTTTGGGTCCGATCCGAAATTCAAGATGGCTGATGGCAGCCATTTTGTTCAAAATTAGGTGCAATCAGATTTTTGCACAGAACTTCCATATGAAAGCACTGATTTGAAAATTTCTTGTGTGAATGTTTAATACCATGGGATACATCACATATAATACAGGTTTTTTTCTTGTGCAGAAATTATGCTAATTAGATGAACTTTGATTTTTTCAGTGCTACTTACACACAGTAAGTACACATGTCAATACGGCTTGGGCTAGAGGCTGTATTTATCAACTGATCTTCACAAAACTTCTTGGGTACCTCTGTTATCACCTTGGGATGAGAACGAGTGTTTCTGAGTGCGATCCAAAATTCAAGATGGCTGCCAGTAGCCATTTTGTACCGAAATTTGGTCTAATCAGTTTTTTGTACACAACTTCTATACGGCTCAGGCTAGAGGCCGTATTTATGAACTGATCTTTACGAAACTTCTTGGGTACCTTTGTTATCACCGTGGGATGAGAACGAGTGTTTTTGGGTGTGGTCCGAAATTCAAGATGGCCACCAGCAGCCATTTTGTACCAAAATTAGTGCAATCAGTCTTTTGTACAGAACTTCTGTATGAAAGTTCTGATTTGAATAAATTTTTGTATGAATGTTTAGTAAAATGGAATCAGGCTAGAGGCCGTATTTATAAACCGATCTTTACGAAACATCTTGGATACCTTTGGTATCACCGTGGGACGAGAACGAGTGTTTTTGGGTGCGGTCTGAAATTCAAGATGGCCGATGGCAGCCATTTTGTTCAAAATTAGGTGCATTCAGATTTTTGCACAGAACTTCCATATGAAAGCGCTGATTTGAAAAAAAATTTGTGTGAATGTTTAGTACCATGGGATACATCACATATAATACGTGTTTTTTTCTCGTGCAGAAAGTATGCAAATTAGATGAACTTTGATTTTTTCAGTGCTACTTACGCACAGTAAGTACACATGTCAATACGGCTTGGGCTAGAGGCTGTATTTATCAACCGATCTTCACAAAACCTTTTGGGTACCTCTGTTATCACCTTGGGACGAGAATGAGTGTTTCTGAGTGCGGTCAATTCAAGATGGCTGCCAGTAGCCATTTTGTACCGAAATTCGGTCTAATCAGTTTTTTGTACACAACTTCTATACGGCTCAGGCTAGAGGCCGTATTTATGAACCGATCTTTACGAAACTTCTTGGGGACCTTTGTTATCACCGTGGGATGAGATACGAAACTTCTTGGGTACCTTTGTTATCACCGTGGGATGAGAACGAGTATTTTTGGGTGTGGTCCGAAATTCAAGATGGCCACCTCAGCCATTTTGTACCAAACTTTGTGCAGTCAGTCTTTTGTACAGAACTTCTGTATGAAAGTTCTGATTTGAATAAATTTTTGTATGAATGTTTAGTAAAATGGAATACATCACATACAGTACAGGTTTTTGTCTCGTGCAAAAATTATGCAAATTAGATGAATTTTGATTTATTTAGTGCTACTTATACACTGTAAGTGCACATGTCAATACTGCTCGGGCTAGATGCTGTATTTATCAACTGATCTTCATGAAACTTCTTGGGTACCTTTGTTATCACCTTGGGATGCGAACGAGGGTTTCTGAGTGTGGTCTAAAATTCAAGTAAGCTGCCAGTTGCCATTTTATACCGAAATTAGGTCCAATCAGTTTTTTGTCACAACTTCTATACAGCTCGTATTTATGAACTGATCTTCATGAAACTTCTTGGGTACCTTTGTCTTCACCTTGGGACAGGAATGAGTGTGTTTTGGGGTGCCTTTGTTATCACTGCTATGAGAACAAATATTTTGGGGTTCAGTCAGACCCACTCTGGGACTCAAATATTTCTTTTCTAGTTTAGCATCTGACTGTCACCCACCTTTACAATACTTTACATATACATTTGTTACAGGCTACGGTCAGTATTTATGTACAGACCGTTACAATACTTTATATGTATCTTTGTTGTCAGGTCATTACCTAGAACTTTGTCATTGCTGTGTCACATACTATACATGTACATGTCTTGACAAGTTGAGCTACAGTGTCATTGACACTTTGATTGTAGAATTTCACCTGTATGATAGGTGATTTCTTCGGCTAACTTCTCCCCCAGTTTTGAAGCTAGGACCATTTTTATTATTCCAATATTTTAACTGCATTCACTAATATGAGTAAGGTGAGTAAGGTGACATAGCAGAGAACAAAATGAGTAGCATGACTACGGTTGACTACGGTTGTGGATTTAACCTAGAATCCACCAGGTAGTGAAGAAATTTTGTGTTGTTCAATCAGAATTCTGTCTGTGTGAGTTGTCGGTTGGAATTTTAACGGAAATGCAAAACCACAGTAAAAAAAAAATCCATTATAACAATTCTTTGAATTTGCAACGGTTGGAATTTTTGCCTGAAAAATTTCCAATTATCTTTTTTTTTAGCTTAACTCGACAAAGTCAAGATAAGCTTTTGCCATCACGCGTGTGGAAGTCTGTAAGTCTGTGAGTCTGTGAATCTGTGAGTCTGTTCACATTTTCCTTTAGCATGGGCTACACCCCACAGTTCTTGTCCAATCGTCACAAAATTTCATATGCAGGTTTGGGGTCATGTCTAGATGAGAACATCCCCTTTTGGTCGCGATCGGTCAACCGGTATGGCTGCCCAAGCCCAAACCATTAGCACAGTCTACAAGTCGTATTTATGAAGGGATTTAATTGTAACTTGGTAGGGATGCCTCTGTATAATGCCTAGATGAGAACGTCCCCTTTTGGGCATGATCTGTCAACCGTGATGGCTGCCCAAGCCCGAAACCCAAAAACTTTTAGCATAGTCTGCAGGTCATGTTTAATATGGAGGGATTTCATTGTAACTCGGATGACTCCTTATGATGTCTAGATGCGAATTTCCCCATTTGAGCATGATCTGCCAACCATGACGACTGCCCGAGCCCAAAACCCCAAAACCTTTAGCATAGGCAAAAGGTCATATTTATGGAAGGATTTCATTGTAACCTGTTAGGTTGACTCCATATAATGCCTAGATGATGACATCCCCTTTTGGTCGTGATTGGTTAACTGTGACGGCTTCAGGGGCCCCGAAGCCTGAAAACCTTTAGCACACTCTACAGGTCACATTTATGAAGGGATTTCATTGTAACTTCGTAGGATCATTCCAGATGATGCCCAGATGAGAATGCCCCCTTTTGGTTGCGATCATTCAACCATGATGGCTGCCCGAGTCCAAAGCCCAAAAACCTTTAGCACAGTCTACAGGTCATATTTATGAAGGGATTTCATTGTAACTTGGTAGGTTGACTTCATATAATGTCTAGATGAGAACGTCCCCTTTGGACGCATTGAGAAACTGACGGCTACAGGGGCCCGAAGCTCAAAAACCTTTAGCACAGTCTACAGGCCATATTTATGAAGGGATTTCAATGTAACTTGATAGGATGACTCGTTTTGGAATAATTTCACTGTAACTTGGTAACTTTCGTTAACATACGTTAACTCTGAGGGCCACATACATTAACTGTGAGGTCATATTAACCCACCCCTTGGCTCTTTAGTACAATGAACACCTCATATTATTTTTTATCAAAAACATAGCATTCAGGGAACAGAAATGAAAATATTCCCAATTATCACAATTCTTATCTTATTTCAAAATCCTTTCATAAACATTCAAAATTATCCTTTTCATCAAATACAACACACAAGTTAATCTACAGTGTCATTGACACTTTCATTGGTCAGATATTGGGGAGGTGAGACACCACTCCTACACCCCCTCCCCACACCCCCTCCCCACACCCACTCCCATAGATACGTGCCTGTGTGGAATGGCGAGTGTCTTCCTTGAAGTACCTATCACAATTATGAATGAAGGAAATGGAATATTCAAGTGGTGCGATTTTAACTCCCTTAATATTTCAGTGTGTGCCCGGAAGCTTTCATTTAATGTAACTCATAGCTGTAAAACATTTTGTACGCTTCTGTCACATTGCCACACTTACACAAAAGCCAATCTTGAGATCCAACCAACTTCTTATTTCCAGTATGCCTCATTTAAGACTCTAGATGCCGTTCAATGGCTCAGTCAGGAGAATAGTGACTTACTGGTTACGGCATTGGACTTTAAAGTCGAAAGGTCCAGGGTAGGTGCCCCATCAAATGCAACTGCGATTCATCTTAGGTAAGGCACTCAGCCCCATTGGGGCACAGCGGCATTGTGTACTAAGGCGTACGGCATTTATATCGACCAATGCTCACCCTGCTTGTGTGTAATTAATGCTCACCCTGCTTGTGTGTAGTTGGTATGTTGTGAATTTTGATAGTTGCTGATCAGTGCTCGGCATATCTATTCAAGTACTCTGGCTGACATCGCCCGTAAAACTGTCCAATATGAAATGAACTTCAGCCTCTCTGTTGAAAGTGCTGTTAAACTCCAATAAAAATGGTCAGGCAAATATCTCGAGCACAGTGTGTGATAATGTCACATATACATACTTTCTATCCCCTTCCTTTTGTCTTGACGATAACTCAAAAACAAAGCATCTGTCATGTGCTGTTTGGCATACTGGTAGCCTGTCACTGGTATTGGCCCAGCTATGTTTTTAGGGAGCCTTTGGGTATGGCCCATTGGGCCACAGAGTTTTTTACACCCCTGAATTCTTTGTAACAGAAAAGCATCGTAAAGAAATAGCTATTTTATATTTATACACATAAGAGTATAATGTAAACAATCACATTAGAGAGAAGTTGCTATAACTGACACACATCTACTCTTATCAGCTGTAGTGATCAGCATTAAATTCCACCCCAAACCAACTTGAAAGAAACCCTTTGAGTGGCAAGAAAATTTGTTTATTATACAGATCTATTTTACAACACTTGATTAATTGTAGTTGAATAAATAACCCTTCACCTTGCATTGCATTTTAAAATTTTTTTTTCCATTCTCAATCATAACTCAAGATCAGCAGGGTTCGGGCCGAGCAGTAAGCGGCTTTCTCGAAACACTTATCACAATTATGAATTAATGAAATGGAATATTTAAATGGTATGTCTTTAACCCTCTTCATACTTCACCGCCCTCTTCATACTTCACCGTGAAGAACAAACAACATTATTTAACTTATGACTGTAGAACCTTTTTCACGCTTCCTGCCATATTGCCAGTCTTCACATAAATGCCATGCTTCAAGATTCCATCATCTTATTTTATGTATGCCTCGTTTAGGGCAGTAGATGCTCTAAAGAGTAGGCCTTTAAACAAGCTCTTGAGGCTTTTAAGGTTTTTATGGCACTATCCCCAATAGAGAGTCTATACACCCTTTGTTGGCTCGATAACTCAAATACAAATCGTCCTATCTCTATTCGTTTTGGCATGCTGGTTACCAACAACCAGTTTGCACTCATCTATGTTTTTTCAGCTCTTTTGATGGCTTGTGTGTGATACAGTAGGCTGATTGCATTAGATGCTTCTAAATCATAATAAATATTTGCTATCATCACCCAAAAATGACAGATCTGTAGTTGGTGAGCCATTACTTTAAAATGAATATATACATGGGACAATACCGATTGAGTTAAAAGTTGCTTGAGGTTCAATATATGGTCCACCTGAAAAGAGGTCACCAAGGTGATCAAGGGCATATTATTCAGAAAGACTGGAAAAAGCATTTTATTACACCTTAATGCATTTCTAAAGTTTATGAATGTATTTCATCGCTCAAATTAGTGGGCAGAGCCAAAAAGTCCATTTCTGATTCATGTATCGAACTCTTTGAATGCTGGTCTTTCTGGTTTCTTATAAAAAAAATTGTTCTGATTCCTGTATTAATATCTGTAAATGCTGTTAACGAAAACTCATTTCTGATGTGTTTAAAAAATATTTTACTCCAGAAAATAAGCCTCCATAAATTCTATTTCTGTATAGTTTATTCCTGATACTTTAACCTTTTTCACAAAGACTTCAATTTACTGGGTGCAGTAAATTCTGTTTCTCCAGTCTTTAAAAATCTTCTTCTTCAGATCCACCAGTCAGATTCTTTTGATGTTTGGTATGCAGCATCTTTAAGGGGGTTAGATTCAAGTTTGTTCAAATGGGATCCCTGGATGAATATGTGGGCTTTTTATTGAAGCTCAAATTTTAACTTAGTGCAAAATGAGAAAATTTCTTAAAAAATCTTCTTTTTCAGACCTGCTATTGAGAATCCTTTCATATTTGGTATGTGACATCTCTAGAGGTGTAAGATTCGAATTTGTTCAAATTTAGTCCCTGGGTTAATACTTGGGCGTCCGGTGGGAGCCTGATTATTAACTTGGTAGAATATGAGGGAGGGATATTCTTTAAAAATCTTCTTCTTCAGATCCACGAGTCAGATTCTTTTGATATTTGGTATGCAGCATCTTTAGGGGGGTTAGATTCAAGTTTGTTCAAGTGGGATCCCTGGATGAATATTTGGGCTCTTTATTGGAGCCCAAATTTTAACTTAGTGCAATATGAGAAAATTTCTTAAAAAATCTTCTTTTTCAGACTTTCTATAGAGAATCCTTTCATATTTGGTATGTGACATCTCTAGAGGTGTAAGATTCTAATTTGTTCAAATTGAGTCCCTGGGTTAATATTTGGGCTTCTGGTGGGAGCCTGAATATTAACTTTGTGCAATATGGGGAATAATCTTTAAAAATCTTCTTCTTCAGATCCATGAGTCAGATTCTTTTGATGCATCATCTCTAGGGGGGTTAGATTCAAGTTTGTTCAAGTGGGATCCCTGGATGAATATTTGGGCTCTTTATTGGAGACCAAATTTTAACTTAGTGCAATATGAGAAAATTTCTTAAAAAATCTTCTTTTGCAGACCCACTAGTGAGAATCCTTTCATATTGAGTATGTGACATCTCTAGAGGTGTAAGGTTCAAATTTGTTCAAATTGAGTGTTCCTGGGTTAATATTTGGGTTCCCCAAGAGAGCCCAAATATTTACTTAGTGCAATATGGGGAATTATCGTTTAAAATCATCTCCTTCAGATCCAGCAGTCAGATTCTTTTGATATTTGGTGTATGACACCTCTGGGAGGGTTAGATTGAAAGTTGTTCAAATCAGGCCCCTGGGTTAATATTTGGGCTTTTTATTGAAGCCCAAAGTTTAACTTAGAGCAATATGAGAAAATTTCTTGAAAATTCTTCTTCTTCAGATCCACCAGTGAGAATCCTTTCATATTTGGTATGTAACATCTCTAGGGGTGTCAAATTCATATTTGTTCAAATCGATTCGCTTGTTTTTTTAAAAACATTTTTGAGGGGGGGGGGGGGTGGAGGGAGGGGGGGGGGCTGGAGAGAACCACAGTAGTTTAAAACAAAACAAAAATTTTGTTCAGTTGTTGTTTTTTAATACTTCACAGAAAAGAGCTTGCTAGGAAGCTTTCCTAGGACCAGCAGAAATGAATGGCCAATGAATGGCCAAAAAAGTTGCCTTTGGTTGTGTCATTGCAAATCAAAAAATTGCTCTTGCTGCTGATCACTTACTGATACACTCATCTGTTTTGACAATTGGAGCCAGGTGAGCTTTTTAGGCCCACTTGAGTCTCTGGTTTGAGGATGCCAGACACAAATCAATGAAAGAATTTGTGAATCCAAGGCTGTAAATGGATGATGGAAGTGAACAACTGCGGTTGGAAACGTTCAGGGCTGAAACTTTATAATAATTATAAAAATTATTTCATGTTTCCCAATTTCTGAACATACGCCTGATGTCCTCATTCTTGCTAATGATTTATCCACTGTTTGTTCAGTGTTCCTTCCGTATCCTTCATTGAACCCCTCATTGAACCCCTCCTGTTAAACTCCTAAGCTTTTTGGCTATTTTTTATTGAAAATTTTTATTAAATTTCTTGTGAGTTTAATGTGTATTACAGAATGTTTATTCTGTTTATCCCCATGGTTTACATCCTCACCCTAGGGGTGTTAGGTCGTTTTGGTCTTGTGTCTTCTATCCGATGTATCATTTTTATACACCTGTTTGAAATAACGGTTGTATTATGGTATACCGCTGTCTGTCTGTCTGTCTGTCTGTCCATTCGTCCACATGTCGTACAATAACTCGAAAACGCTTCAAGCAATTTTTGTGATTTTTTGGTGGAAATTATATGTTGATGGAAGGAAGCTCCCTTTCGATTTGTGTCGCTGTCCGATTTGTCATTCCAGAGTTATGGGACTTTATTTTGTCAAAATATAGGCAATACATGTATACTCATATTGTGTGCTTCCCTCTTGTAATTAATAACGAGCGCATCATGCGCTCATGGCGCAGCTGTTTATTTCTTCATATGAAGATCTAGCTTTGCATCTGGTAGCATTTAAATCAGTTACTGACTTTGGGCCTTTTTGTGTGCCTCATGTCCTTGTTTCCATTTTTTTCCTTTGATGTTGTTTACATTGGCAATGTCCTCAAATATATGTAGTATTTAGTATTATATTACTGTAGGATTATTGTGGGATACATTGATTATGATTCCCGTAGCGTAGCTAAAAAAATTTGGATTTTGTCCACACTAAGGCTCTATTGGGATGCCCTTGGGCTTATCATGTTCTCTTTGGGAAAAAATTTTTTGATTTACTTTTTTGAATTTAGTAATGATTGCTATTATTCATGTATCTTATCATATATTTTATTGTGGAGTTTGTAGGAGTGCCATCGTCTTTGTATTTTAATTGTACATGTAATTATGAAAGCTTACTGCTCTAAATGCAAGGCGAGGAAGTCTACCTTGGATTTACATGCTTGTTGCCTTGCCTGTAGTCAATGCACTCCTGCAGATTCTTGTCCTACCTGTGTTAATTGAGATGACAAACGTTGGAGACGGGTGTCACGGTACGTTGTTGGCGGTGAGATTCCTATGTCGGAACTCTCACCGCAAGATAATTCGAGTTTTTCAGAGGAGCAAGAACATGGTGATGGTATTGTGACACCCATCAAAAGTGTGCTACCGTCATCGTGCTCTGATGAGCAAACAGAGCTAGCTGCAATGTTGCTCATGAATATTAAGCAAGGGATAAGGCCTCTAGTTAGTGTTCTTAATCCCTTGCAAGCAGCTAGCTCGACCGGTGAAGCATCTGTGGGAGCCGTGACACTGGGTAAGTCCGTTGTGGTCGAAGGAAGTGTAGATTTGGGTAGAGCGAGCAGCTTAAAATCAAAAGCTCTCCCAGTGACGACGGAAATAGGGAGGAAGTCAGCAAGTTTCCCTTTGGGAGGCTCGGCGAGGTCTGACAAGGCTGCGAGTGGGAGAGGTCCCTCTAACCCAACAACATTTGGGGCCAAATGTTGTTTTGAGAAACTTGCACCAGCTGGAGCTTACGTCCACACCTGCCACTTGGTACTCTCCATCTAGATTGCAGCTGGCCTCGGCTACAGTCACGGCTTCCTCCACTACGTTAAAAAAGCACACACGACCGCATGCTAGCTACCCGACTTCAGATATCCAGCCAGCTGCGCGAAGACAGAGCCAGTCTTTGCCCGTGAAGTTGGACCATCCGGTAGCTAGCGATCCGAGGCTTCGATCATTGGGACATTCGGAGAAGAGATCCATCTCCGGATCTTCGTCCCAGGAGCAGGAAACGGCTAAAAAACAGAAGACCACTGCTCCTCAAGCCTCGGTAATGGACTTGCTGTCACAGATTGCGCAGCTGATCCCAGCAAGTGCAAGAACAGCTTCCAGCAGACTCCGGTGGTGAGCTGTCAGACAGTGATGGGTCGGCCCAGTCTTCTGTACACGCAGATGCGAATGACCGAATGTCACAGCCTAATCAGTCGGATGGTGAAAGGGACAAGGAAAAGGATTACCCTTCCCTTTTGGAACAGCATATGGTAGCAATGGATTTTATCCATCAATACTATCCAGAATTTGTTCCACCTGATCAGCAAGCTGCGACTACTAAAGAGAAACTGCTGTCGTCTTTGGACGCAGACTTTGTGCGGAGGAAAGAGCACGTTCTTTCCTTCCCGATTCAGTCTAGACAGGTGTCGCAGGCCTTCGGCCATGTTGATGACACCATATTAAACCTCTCTAGTGCTAAGAGGAAAGGCGGTTTCTAATCGACATCTTCCATAAATATACCGTTCCTTGGACCACTTTCATTTAAAATGATTGGAGAAGATGTCCAGAGACCTCCTCTGCGTTTAGATGAGCAGGCCGGGGATTTAGGACTCTCCCTACCTGCATCGTTCAGTATACGCTCGGAAGTGATGGAATGTGCAATTTCATCAAATAGAGCGAATCTGGACACGATGTCCTATGCAGATCACCTTACCAGAGCTATGGCACAACGTCTTGATGGGAAGGAAATTGAGAATGTTTGATCCTCGCTTAGAGTTCTTTCCAGGGCAGTCATGTATGCCACATACAACTCCGGAGTTGATCAGACGTGATGCTGCCCTTGCGTCGTCATCACTTATAGATGACAAGATGAAAAGCTCTCTCTGAGTCACTCCGGTCTCCGGACATACTCTGTTTGACAACAAGCTTCCTTTAGTCTATGAGCAGGCTACAAAAAAGCTTCCAGTGCGCTGCTTTTGAACCTGGTGTCTCAACAACACGCTTCAGCAGACAGGGTAAGCGTTGTCGTTCCGCATCTAAGTCATCAAAAGGGTACAAGAAACCCTCATATAATTACTGCAGAGGTCGTCATTACAGTGACATGAGGAAAGGGGCATAGGTCTGATCAAGTCTATAGGTCAGATGCCCCTAAGCCGACGGGAGGCGGTTCTTTGCGGGGAGGACATAGTTTCTCCTCCCATAAACCTCGTAAGTCGTTCAGGTGATGGACAAAACTTCTATTGCTTGCCAATTGGTGGAAGGTTATCAAACTTCGCGAGAAACTGGATAGCAGTCACGGAAGATCAGTGGGTGAGAAGTGTAGTCTCGGAAGACCTATGGCTATCATTCCGAGAGAAACCCCCACTTACAAGATGTCCGCGTTGGACAAATCTAACGATGGGTCCTTTCAAAAAAGAGTCTCTCCAAGCGGAGGTACAGGCTCTCTTATTAAAGGAAACAATAGAGGTCATTGGGAATCAAAATTCTCAAGGTTTTTACAGTCACCTGTTCCTCGTACTGAAGCCAGACGGCTCGTTCCGACCAGTAATCGACTTGAGCTGGATAAACAAGTGGATCGTGGCTCCAAATTTCTATATGGAAACCATTCGGTCGGTAAGAGCGAGCATTCGTGTGGACAACTATGCGGCAAGCATAGATCCAAAGGACGGCTACTTTCATGTCCTGGTACATCCGGCATTCAGAAAGTACCTGTGTTTTGCTGTGCAAGGAGAGGTTTATCAGTTCAGAGCAATGTGCTTCGGTCTGAACCTGGCTCCTTAGGCTTTCACTTGAATAATGAACTCGGTAATGTCATACTTCCGAGCTCATTCGTGTGTGGTAACGTTGGCTTACTTGGATGACATTCTTCAGATATATGGCAACAGAATTATTCTTCAGAACGATGTTCAGAGTCGGCTGCAATTGTTCCAACTTCTCGGTTTCATAGTAAATGAGAAAAAGTCGGATAAAGCTCCGTCGAAGCTTCAAGACTCACAACAATCTGGTTCATCTACCGTTACCCAGAGCAAAATTAGTCAGTTATGCTTGCTTTTGTCTAAACTCTCACGCAGTAACAGTGAGGGTTTTTATGCGACTGATGGGCCTGTGCGGAGTGGCTGCAGATCTTATTCTGATGGGCCGTCTGCGCACACTTCCCCTCCAGATATTCTTTACTCAGAACTGGAGTGTGAAGACGCATTCACTTGAAACCAGTATTGTTTTAACGGACCTAGTAAAACAAAAGGTTCAGATTTGAGCAGATCTTCATTGGTTAACTCAGAGAGTTCTGCTTTAACTGCTGGATCCTGCTTTCACGATTATGACGGATGCGAGTCAGACAGGCTGGGACTTGAAGTGTCAGGGTCTTTGGGATCCTCGGTTCCTAGAAAAGCACATAAACATTAAGGAGATGATGTCAATCTGGCTAGCACTACAACATTGGATTCGTCAAATAGCGAACGTCCATGTTCAAATTCTGCCGGACATTTCGACAGTAGTTGCTTACCTCAGGAACCAGGGTGGCACTCACTCGATTCCGTTATGCGAATTAACGGAGAAGATTCTCCTCTTAGTTCTGAATCATCACGTTCATCTCTCAGTCTGTCATATACCGGGATGTCTGAATGTACTAGCAGACTCGCTCTCTCGGAAAGGTCGCCTGTTGCCATCGGAATGGACTCTCAACAAGCGAATATTTAGGCAGATCTGCTACCAGCGGGATCGTCCCATGATAGATATAGATCTCTTTGTGACACACCTAAACAATCAGTTACCGACGTTCGTGTCGCCATGTCCAGATCATCCAGCGTACACAGTAGACGCTCTGTCGATCTCATGGGACGGGATGATAAGATATGCATATCCTCCACCTCCGTTGATTCAGCAGATTCTGTTAAAGATCCAACAGTCTGACTGCAAAATCTTGCTGGTAGCACCTCTGTCGTCATAGAAACCTTGGATCAATCTTCTTCGGTGTCTGTTATGGGACATTCCCTGGAAGCTTCCTCCTCAAAGGGATCTTCTGTTTCAGGGGAAGTCAGGCGCACTGCATCCCAACCCCGAAGGTCTCAACCTTCACATACTTCCGTTGTGCAGTCCTTCTTGCACTGAAAACATTTTACAGAATGAGCAGTGGATGCTACTTTGTTGAATTATGCAGTGAAGTGGAGGGTTTTCTTCCGTTGGTGTATGGATCGGTCAATAGTCATATATATCCATCCATTCCACAGATTTCCAATTTCCTGGTCTACCTGTTTGACGATCTCAAACTGCAGCCTGTCACTATTAAGGGCTATAGGTCTATGTTATCAGACACTTACGCTCATCATAACTTGGCTATTGGATCAGATATTTCTTTATCCAAGCAAGTTAGAAATTTCTCTATTAATAGACCTAGAACCCTCAGATTAATTCCTAAGTGGAATTTGGCTTGGGTTCTGCTGAAGCTTCAAGAAGCTCCTTTTGAGCCGTTAAACGATGTAGAGTTAAAATTCTTGACCTATAAAATGGCATTTCTGTTAGCCTTTGCATCCGCTAGAAGAGTTAGTGAACTTCATGCATTATCTGTTGATGATTCCCATTACAGTCACTACTGCAGTCTCATGGTATTAAAAGGTTGTTAAAATCCAATTAAAAAAAATCCCATTAAAATCCCTTTAAAACCCCATTAAGTGCACCCATTAAATTCCATTAGAAGGAACATAATTAAGTGGTATTAATTTTCAAGAAATTAATGGCCAATGCCATTAAATAAGTGTTAAATAGTTTAAGGGTTCTCCACTTCTTTAATAACCATTAAATACCATTTTAATTGTCATAATTTTATTAATATTTAATAGCCATTAATTGTTATTTAACGGCCCCCTGTAAAAATATTTTTAAGTGTCTTTTAATGACATAAAACATTTGATGGTCATTAATTTCCATTATAAGGAACAGGTTTAATGGCTAAAATTAATAGCTGTTAAAGTTATCACTAGTTTTATTGGATAAAATTAACAGCCATTAAAAATAAGACCAGTTTAATGGATAAAATTAATTGCTATTAAAATTAACATTAGTTTTAATGGATAAATTAATAGCAATTAAAAATAACACCAGTTTCAATGGCACTTAATAATTATAATGCAGCAGTTTCTCAGATCCGGTCTTTTAACTAGTATTAAATTGTTAATGGTAATTAAAATTAAAATTATGGCACACACAAGTTTACCCTGAAATGGAACAGCATTCCAACGCCTTTGAAAAAGAGGCCTAGACATTGGGGCCAGCTTGCTTCCTCCCTTCTGTGGCATTTCTGCATGGTTGGAATTTTTTATCACTTTTTCTTTCAACTGGTGGGTGTATTACTACTAAATCGAGATGGGGTAGATTTTCCACCAGATAAATATTTTCAATTTTTCAAAAAAAGTAACAAAAAGAACAAGCTAATAATGTTGAGCTCATGGACTAGTGTGAAAATTTAATTTTGCAACAGGCACTTTGTTTTCAGAAACTGTAAATAATCTTCAAGTGGAAAATCCACCCAACTGTGATTTAATGATAATCAACTATCCTTGCATGAACCGTACATACATTTCATTGGTACATTTATTTATGGGGTGCTTTTGTTCTTTTTACGAATATCTTTCAACATTAACACTATTTTTGTTTTGAAGAACAACAAGGTTATATTAATATAATGATATGTAACGTTAATTAAAAATCTTTATTGTATTGTCTTGGTTAATTAGAAGCTACGCCCCTGCCCCACCCCACCCCTCACCCCACCTCCACCATCCACACACACACTCATGCAGGAGCGTCATGAACACTGTCAAATGGACATGTCTTGATGTTGTTGGAATAAAATTGAAAATATTTGGTAATGTAGTTGTGCATAAATATAATATAAACCCATTTTTCGTTATTTGTACATGCTCTGTTTCACTTTGCCGTCTTATTCCACTGACTCGACCAAGTGAAATAACTTTTGTAAACTTGGGCACTTGAAGGGTGCGATAATGTTTGTTCATGGCTCCATGATGTTCTATGGGTTATCTGTAATGCTCTGTGGGGTTCTATGGGGTATCTATGGAGTTCTATGATGTTAGTCCAAACTTGGACCCACAGTCCGTAATATAATTTTTGGGGTTGGTACGGCCTGTAAGTCCAACGCTCTCGATCCCTGTGCTGTACTATATGATCGATAAGCGATTTACTTGCCGGTCTGTCTCGCCTCGTGAGAACAATATGACATATCCTGAAGCTTTGTGTCAATATGTGACCGAAACTGCGAAAGAGGGATAATTGTAAAAAAACAAAAAAACTTGGTGTCGGTCACCATAATTATTCAGAAATGAAAGATTCAAATCATCGAAGAGGTTCGTGAGAAAGAAACTGGCAGCCATGTTGGGTATTTTTAAACATTATGACGTCATTCCTTCCTTAAGCAATTGGTTGCAACCAGGGAATCCCTGGTTGAACACAATACACGCCCTTCACCTTTGGGGGTGTGTTCTCCCTTATAAAAATGTACCATGGTAAACCATGGTACGTCCTAAAATACCCTGGTATTACCAGGGTATTTGGGGTTTTACCATGGTTTACCATGGTACTTTTTTATATGGACTGTTTTAATCAATCGCATAAGGAAGGAATGACGTCATAAAGTTTAAAAATACCAAACATGGCTGCCAGTTTCTTTCTCTTACAATTATCCCTCTTTCTGTCAAATATTGACACAAAGCTTCAGGATATGCCATATTGTTCTCAAGAGGTGAGATAGACTAAGACTGGCAAGTAAATCGTTTGCCGATCATATAGTACTCTAATGTGCCGAATAACAGTGTTGGCACTATTATTTTTTAATTTTGGAGAAAAATTCTGACCATCTCTTTTATTTGGTAATGAGACAAAAAGTGAAAAAGCCATCACTATTATTTATTAGGGCCCTGCCGAGAGGCGGACGCCCTATAGTGATCGCTCTGTCCGTCCGTCCGTCCGTCCGTCTGGAATTCGGGGTTCTTTTCTGACAAGTTCGTGTCCGGGCTGTATCTTTTTTCCCTTAATAGATAGGGTTTTGATATTTGGTATGTGGATAGATTATCTCAAGACGACATGTCGCGTACCAAGGTTGCCATGCTTTAACCTTGAAGTTTGACCTCAAGGTCAAATTATTCCGAATTCAGGGTTCTTTTCTGACAAGTTCGTGTCCGGGCTGTAACTTTTTTCTCTTAATAGATAGGGTTTTGATATTTGGTATGTGGATAGATTATCTCAAGACGATGTGTCGCGTACCAAGGTTGCCATGCTTTGACCTTGAACTTTGACCTCAAGGTCAAATTATTCAGATTTTTTTTTCCTGACAAGTTTGTGTCCGGGCTATAACTTTTTTTCCTTAATAAATAGGGTTTTGATATTTGGTATGTGGGTAGATTATCTCAAGACGATGTGTCGCATACCACAGTTGCCATGCTTTGACCTTGAACTTTGACCTCAAGGTCAAATTATTCCGAATTCGGGGTTCTTTTCTGACAAGTTCGTGTCCGGGCTGTAACTTTTTTCCCTTAATAGATAGGGTTTTGATATTTGGTATGTGGATAGATTATCTCAAGACGACGTGTCGCATACCAAGGTTGAATGCTTTGACCTTGAAGTTTGACCTCAAGGTCAAATTGTTCAGATTTTTTTTTTCTGACAAGTTCGTGTCCGGGCTGTAACTTATTTCCCTTAATAGATAGGGTTTTGATATTAGGTATGTAGGTAGATTATCTCAAGGCGACGTGTCACATACCAAGGTTGCCATGCTTTGACCTTGAAGTTTGACCTCAAGGTCAAATTATTCAGAATTTGGGGGTTTTTTCTGACAAGTTTGTGTCCGGGAAGGGATTTTAATCAGATTTTACCTATTGCTTGAAATATTTTAGTATTACGGTTTACATCAGTTTATACCTAACATCGGTTAGTTGCTGCGGGGCCCGCAGAGATGGATTCCATCTCCGTGATATCTAGTATTTGGTGAAAATTCAAGCCATCCAGGGATTTTTTCTGGGTGAGGATAGGGGCCGAATATAGGCCCCATTCCCAATGAGATTTTGGCATTATTTTTCCCAATTTCTAACCTTAAATTCCCAATTGGTACCCAATATCAATTTGTTCACAACATTTATGAACATTTACAGCAAAATTAGGCCTTCTTATGCTGATAGAGGAACTATTAAACCATAATTTAAAATAAAAAAAACAACTTTATTATTTTTAATGTGCCTGTATAGAAGAAATGTGTACTTTTCTAAACCCTACAGAGTCAACAGGATTCCCAATTTGGTCCAAGAAGATGACTATTTTCCCAATTGTATGGGCCCCTGGCCCCATTCACAATACACCTGGTCCTACTAATTACCGACCAAAACAGTTCAAAGCCATCCAAAACAGTCCAAAACCATCCAAAACTGACCAAAAGTTCTAATTACCGACCAAAATACCGACCAAAAGACAGTAAGTACCGACCAAAAAAATAAATGAGTATGACCAAAAAAAGGAAGATTTTTTAGAATCTCGAAAGTTTTAATCAGTGATTTGTGGGTGGTTAAAAATAGAGGTAGCGGCCGACCTCCAGTTGCAGATATTTTTCAGGGAAGTGAGTATCATAGGGGATAAGGTGAGGCATTTTTCATTAGTCATGGTTGTCTCCGTAAAATGGGGTTATTGAGGTGTCATATCCCCGGGTAATATAACCGGGATGGGGTGACGTTGAAACTCGCTTCGAGTAAAAAATGGGGTGTTTTTTTTTGGGGGGGGGGGGGGGGGAGGGGGGACGGTGATTTGAAATTCACTGGGAGAGCGGGCATTCATGAATTTATTTGTGGGTAAAATGAATGTATGGTTTTGTGTAGGGGTTTAGAAACTCACTATGTCTGTTGGGGGGGGGGGGGGGTTACATATGTTTAATTGTGGGTAAAATGAATTCAGGGTAGGATTTGTCTGCCTTTTTGCAGAACTGAGGTTGTGTATTTGTTCATTATATATAGCCTACACTGGTGGTTTATTTTGCCTGGGTGGTATGTTTGGCGCTTTGTCCCAAGCCTCAAAATAATTTCCAAATGTGAGCCTGTCACCATGACAGATACCAAAAAGATTGTGCCTGTCATTTTCAAGTTTAAGCCGGTCATGAAATTTGAATTATTTGATTACGAGTTACATGTTATTTGTTGTAATTGCAATAGTTTACAAAGGTATTCATGAATTGATGTATAACAGTATACCTAATGCTAGCAGCAGACGGCACCCGTAAAAAATTTCTTGTGTAACTAAAAATTTTCATTTTTGCTCCCACAACATAGCTTATGACCTATCATTGGAATGAGCGCAATGCACGCGTTCCAATGAGGGGTCATAAGCTATGATTTGGAAGCAAAAATTTAAAATATTTGAAAAAATGAATGGCGATTTTTGTATATAGCACTGGCCGGTTTTGGCCGTTAGGTTAGGTAAAGAGTTCATGAAAAAAAAAAAAACTCATGAATTTTTTATTGTTTCCTTCTGTTTTAATTATCGTTAAATAATGTAAAAATCCAAATCCAGACATCGCTGATTATTTAATGTTTCATATTGCTCATATCAGTGTAGTATTAATTGTCCATACGTGGAGGTCCAACCCCCAATTTCCACCCAAAGAACACTCTTTCGATTATTATCAGCACTTGAATCGAACCTAGATTTATTTATTTATTGTTTTAAAAATGTGTTATGAAAGATTCAGTGTGCCGGTTTGACAACTTTGAAAAGAACATGAGTAGCTCTCAGTTCTAAAAATTGTACTGGTCATTATGTTAGGCTCAAGTGAATTGGTGCCTGTCAAACATGCAAGTTGAGCCTGACAATGACCATGACAGGCTGCTTATTTTGAGGCTTGCTTTGCCCCCCCCCCCCCCCCCCCCCCCCCCCACAGTGAGATTCAAAACCCATACACCATACCGTGCATTCATTTTACCCACAAATATACTCTCCCAAAAAAGAAAGTGTGCATGCTAAAAAATAACACTAAATAAAGATATATATCATTTTCATTCATGGCAATTTTATTCAATCACAGATGAATCAATTTGTGAATAACACGAGAAATTTCATTATGCTACAACGAATACTCTTGGTGCCATGGAGAGTCAAAGACATTAAGGGTCAAACACAAAAGTCACACACTCAATATCTGGTATGACCTCTGTCTGCATCGACTACTGCTGTGCATCTACGCCTCATGGAAGCGAACAAGTTAGCATGGAAGTGGGTTAGGGTAGGGTTAGGTTAGGGTAGGGTTAGGTTAGGCTAACCCTAACCCTACTCTACACCACTGCAGTCGAGCATGACGATGACGTAACATCAAAATCGGACGAATTGCAGGTCTTCGAGGACGTAAGCCGTATTCTCTCAGCCGGTTGATTACTGTTTGAGGATGTATCTGTCTCAGGTTAGGGATGTTCCTGGCTGTCGTCGTTGCCATTTGTTGCCAGTTCCGGAGATGGACGACACAGATATACCGATCTTGTGCAGGGGTGGTAACTCATGGTCTCCCGGAGCGGGGTCGTCTCGAACGTCATCATGTTGTGCATGTCGATGGACTAGCCTGTCTACAGTGTTACGGTGGCAGTTCAAATGCTGGGCAACCTCTCTGTGTGCTCTGCCAGCTCTAATCATACCCAGGGCAAGGAGACGTTGATTCATTGTCAGTCTTGGCATGCAAATGTGGAGTCGTTTTAACAGCAGCGCAAGTTTGAATGTGAACGATAGGAAGGCCTTACTTTAGTGTTTAAATACCCAATGATTCACACTGCTGCATGAATTTTCAGACTCTCCACGTGCAAAACATGCCTTTTCAACGTCTCAGTACCTAAAGTAACAAAAACCTATTCGAGTGTTGTATCTGACAGTAGGTAGGTTCATTTTCAACCAGTTGATGGCGTTTTCACCTGATTTCTATTGATATGCCAACAAATTCCCAATTTTTGATAAAAACAATATTCAGCACTGGTACGAAATGCATGCAACACTTTCGTCATTTCTGTAGCGGTTTTTAACTTCGTGCTCGCTTCAATTAGACAAGTTCCTTCAAAATTTTGACATGCATCGGAAAACAAACCGTTCATGGTTTCAACAGCCTGGCTGCTCAGTTTGTCCATCCTGGATTATTTCTTTCTGTTTCTCAAAATCCGTCAGTTTTAAACGTGCCGATGACTAAGTGCATTTTTGGCAATCGCGTGTCTAAACGGTTTTCGCCGCTTGGGTTGTGTTGAGTTGAGACAGACATACCCAAGGCAAGCGTACATGTCAACTTGGAATACTGTCAACTCGTACACACAATTAGACAATTCGCACCCTTCTTTGACTGATGATTCATTACCCAAGAGTACAATAGGCCCTACCTTGAATGAGCCATTGTGTCAAATGCATCCCAGTGAAACACAATAATGAATTTATCAGTGACACAAGATCGGGCCGATGTTTCTTACCAAACCTACACGACAGTCATCTAGTTATTTTGTGTAATACATTATGTCTGTGTTCAGTGTAATAAGTCTTTATTAAAAAATTATATATCCCAAGCAAAATTGACATGTTTATTTTTCTGTCGACCTCGTTTTTGGAAGCTGTCACTTGTTTCAAATGAGTGTGCATGCTGATGTCAATAGTTGTCTGAAACTCGCCCACAACATATAGTTTTCATAGTGGTTGAACATCATCAAAAAGATACTGATTGAACACTGCCACTTTCGAGCGGTGCACAACTCATTGTGAAAGAACACTGCCACTTTCGAGCGTGCACAACTCACCGTGAAAACAGGTGTTCAGAAAGTGGTAATTAAAAATAAAAAATAATTACAACCCTGGTATTTGAGAATTATATAGTAATATAACCAGGAAGATCATTTATGACTTATTGGTTCAATAAAACATGCTGATTTATCATTTCATCATGCTCTGCAACATGTGATGTTATGACTTTCAGTGTAAAATAAATTTTTTGAATGGTGACAAGGTAGGCAACTATTTTGTTATTCATATTCCACTGTGTAAATTTTTTCTGGTCTTCATATGATTTTTAGCTCAACTTGACAAAGTCAAGCTGAGCTATTGCCATCACTTCTCGTCCGCCTGCGTACGTTTGTACGTTAGTTAGTACGTTAGTACATATGTCCACAATTTCCTTTGGCACACCTCACAGGTCGCATTTATGATCAGATCACTTTGAAACTTGGTATTCCTGTTTGGGATGACCTCCAGATGGGAGCTATCGATTTTTTTCAATTTCCATCAAAAAATATTGCCACAGCCAATGTTCTTAGAACTTAGTTTAGTCAGACCACAATATTTCCCTTTGGCACACCCTACAGGGCACATTTATGATTGGATTGCTTTGAAACCTGGTATGCTTGTTTGGGGAGACCTTTAGATGGGAGCTATCGACTTTCTTCAATTTTCGTCAAAAAATGTTGCCGTGGCCAACGTTCTTAGAACTCAGTTAAGTCAGAAGACCTTAATATTTCCCTTTAGCACACCCTACAGAGCACATTTATGATCGGATTGCTTTGAAACCTGGCATGCTTGTTTGGGGTGACCTCTAGATGGTAGCTATCAATTTTCTTCAATTTCCGTCAAAAAATGTTGCCACGGCCAACGTTCTTAGAACTTAGTTTAGTCAAACCACAATATTTCCCTTTGGCACACCCTACAGGACACATTTATGATTGGATTGCTTTGAAACCTGGTGTGCTTGTCTGGGGCGACCTCTAGATGGGAGCTATCGATTTTTTTCTATTTCCGTCAAAAAATGTTGCCGCGGCCAATGTTCTTAGAACTTAGTTTAGTCAGAAGACCTCAATATTTCCTTTTGGCACACCCTACAGGGCACATTTATGATCAGATTGCTTTGAAACCTGGCATGCTTGTTTGGGGTGACCTCTAGATGGGAGCTATCAATTTTCTTCAATTTCCGTCAAAAAATGTTGCCGCGGCCAATGTTCTTAGAACTTAGTTTAGTCAGAAGACCTCAATATTTCCCTTTGGCACACCCTACATGGCACATTTATGATCGGATTGCTTTGAAAGCTGGCATGCTTGTTTGGGGTGACCTCTAGATGGGAGCTATCAATTTTCTTCCATTTCCGTCAAAAAACGTTGCCACTGCCAATATTCTTAGAACTTAGTTTAGTCAGACCTCAATATTTTCCTTTGGCACACCCTACAGGGCACATTTATGATTGGATTGCTTTGAAACCAGGTATGCTTTTTGGGGAGACCTCTAGATGTGAGCTATCGATTTTCTTCAATTTCCGTCCAAAAATGTTGCCGCTGCCAACGTTCTTAGAACTTAGTTTAGTCATACTTTACCTGTACATTTGTTACAGGCTACGGTCAGTATTTATGTACAGACCTTTACAACACTTTACATGTACCTTTGTTATCAGGTCATTGCCTAGTTGTGTGTCATTGCTGTGTCACATCAATACATGTACATGTCTAACACAAGTTGAGCTACAGTGTCATTGACACTTTCATTTTTAGCTCAACTTTGACGAAATCAGATTTGAGCTATTGTCATGGCCCGTCGTCCGTCTGTCCGTCCGTCTGTCCGTCTGTCTGTACGTCAACAATTGGCTATGGCTCGGGCTAGAGGTCGTATTTATGAACCGATCTTTACGAAACTTCTTGTGTACCTTTGTTATGACCCTGGGACGGGAGCGAGTGTTTTTAGGTGTGGTCCGAAATTCAAGATGGCTGCCAGCGACCATTTTGTACCGATGATGCAAAAATCAGTTTTTTGTACAGAACTTCTGTATGAAAGTTCTGATTTGAATGAAGTTTTGTATAAATGTTTAGTACCATGGGATACATCACATATAATACGGGTTTTTTTCTCGTGCGTAAATTATGCAAATTAGACTGACTTTGATTTATTTAGTGTTACTTTCAGAGCTGTAAGTGCCAAGCTGCTATGGCTCGTGCTAGAGGCCGTATTTATGAACCAATCTTTACGAAACTTCTTGGGTACCTTTGTTATGACCGTGGGACGAGAACGAGTGTTTTTGGGTCCGGTCCAAAATTCAAGATGGCTGCCAGCCGCCATTTTGTACCGACGATGCAGAAATCTGTTTTTTGTACAGAACTTCCATATGAAAGCTCTGATTTGAATAATTTTTTGTATGAATGTTTAGTACCATGGGATACATCACATATAATACGGGTTTTTTTCTCGTGCGTAAATTGTGCAAATTAGACTAATTTTGATGTTTTTTGGTGTTACTTTCAGCACTGTAAGTGCAAATGCCAATACGGCTCGGGCTAGAGGCCGTATTTATGAACCGATCTTTACGAAACTCCTTGGGTACCTTTGGTATCACCATGGGACGAGAACGAGTGTTTTTGGGTCCAGTCCAAAATTCAAGATGGCCGATGGCAGGCATTTTGTACAAAATTAGGTGCAATCAGATTTTTGCACAGAACTTCCATATGAAAGCGCTGATTTGAATAATTTTTTGTGTGAATGTTTAGTACCATGGGATACATCACATATAATACGGGTTTTTTTCTCGTGCAGAAATTACGCAAATTAGATGAACTTTGATTTTTTCAGTGCGACTTACACACAGTAAGTACACATGTCAATACGGCTCAGACTAGAGTCTGTATTTATGAACTGATCTTCACGAAATGTCTTGGGTACCTTTGTTATCACCTTGGGACGAGAACGAGTGTTTCTGGGTGCGGTCTAAAATTCAAGATGGCTGCCAGTGTCCATTTTGTACCGAAATTAAGTCTAATCAGTTTTTTGTACACAACTTCTATACAGCTCAGACTAGAGGCCATATTTATGAACCAATCTTTACGAAACTTCTTGGGTACCTTTGTTATCAACGTGGGATGAGAGCGAGTGTTTTTGGGTGTGGTCCGAAATTCAAGATGGCCACCAGCAGCCATTTTGTACCAAAATTAGTGCAATCAGTCTTTTGTACAGAACTTCTGTATGAAAGTTCTGATTTGAATAAATTTTTGGATGAATGTTTAGTAACATGGAATACATCACATATTGTAAGGGGTTTTTTTTCGTGCAGAAATTATGCAAATTAGATGAACTTTGATTTATTCAGTGCTACTTACACAATGTGAGCACACATGTCAATACGGCTCAGGGTAGAGGCTGTATTTATGAACCGATCTTCAGAAAACTTCTTGGGTACGTTTGTTATCACCTTGGGACGAGAATGAGTGTTTCTGGGTACGGTCCAAAATTCAAGATGGCTGCCAGTGGCCATTTTGTACCGAAATTAGGTCCAATCAGTTTTTTGTCACAAGTTCTATACAGCTCGTATTTATGAACTGATTTTCACAAAACTTCTTGGGTACCTTTGTTTTCACCTTGGGACGAGTGTGTTTTGGGGTGCCTTTGTTATCACTGTGTTATGAGAACAAATATTTTGGGGTTCAGTCAGACCCACTCTGGGACTCAAAGATTTCTTTTCTAGTTTAGCATCTGACTGTCACCCACCTTTACAATACTTTACCTATACATTTGTTACAGGCAACAGTCAGTATTTATGTACAGACCGTTACAATACTTTATATGTACCTTTGTTATCAGGTCATTACCTAGATGTTAGTCATTGCTGTATCGCATACTATACATGAACATGTCTTTGTCTTGACAAGTTGAGCTACAGTGTCATTGACACTTTCATTTATTGATTTTGTGTGAAGCTATATTTTGTTTTATTCGTAATAAATGTACATATTTAAAAAAAACAACTATGTTTGTCTGTTTTCAAGGGGTTGGTTGCAGTGTTGATTGATATTCTTACGTCCATTTCTGGCTTCGAGAGTAACCTGTAGTGCTGTACAAAAAAATGAAAACAACACCGCATGGATTTCTGTTTGTTTTATTCATTAAATTGAGGATTAAAACCCAAAATCTGAAAATGAAACGTATGTACAAGATAATTATGAGAATTTTTAAAGCAAATTCTATAAAATTGGTGGGCAGTTTCCAAAGAAACGTAACATACCCAGTGGATACTTACTTGTCTTATATAGGCCTATCGCCAATTCTGACGCATCCCAACGCAACTTGCAAGCACTATTACTCATCCCGAATCTGGATAAGCGGCCGGAGCCTATTGTCATTAAGGCTTTACCGTCCTCGGATAACCGTAGACCCTTGCTATGCCCAGTCAGAGCACTGCGCATTTATAAACGTCGATCAGATTTTATTAGAAAGGGCAGAAAATGTTTCTTTCTTTCTTTGATTCCTAACAGAAAAGATATTTCTCTTCATTCTGTCGCAAGATGGATTCAGTTGGCAATACGTATTGCCTATGAAAATCTGTCTTAAGATCAAAGTTCTGTCAACAAGATTTCAGCGCTCAAGGATAGAGCACTGTCCACTTCTTTGGCTTATTCTAACAGTTTTGCCATTACTGATCTTATGAAGGCTGCGTACTGGACACAGCTCTCTTCATTTACCAAGTTTTACCTTAGAAATTTAGAGTCCATCTCCGGTGACCTTAGATCCTTGGCTCCTCTTTCTGTTGCTCAGAATGTCATCCACTAATATTGCATCTATAAGGTCTTGAGGCAGTCTGCTCGAGCACTGATGCCGTTCCACTGCCCTCTTCGTTCTGAGGAATTTTACCTCAGAACAAGGGGAAGGGAGGGGAGGGGATGTTTTTTCCCTTATGTTATCTGGCTTTATAGTGAAAAGCAAGGGAATACCTCCTCCAGAGACAGTAGTCCAGCATCTGTTCTGGGTAGTTTTAATGTGTAGCTCGGTGTGAAGCAATAACTATGTCTCATTTATTTACTGTTTTTAAAGTAGCTCACTGTGAAGCATTTGTATATGTTACGTGTCATACAAGTGTTAATGTACAATCCTCGTTCACTTTTAAATGAGTATAAAGAGTCTCATTCTCTGGACTATCTTTATATATTGGTTTCCTTCACCGAATTAGCATAACGGGTTATGCTGCATTCAATGGAGAAATTATGTAATTCTCAATTACATTGTTGGTGTTATACCTTTCTCTTTTCTTGTAAAAGAGAAGGACATATGTAATTCCTATGTCTTCTATTCTCCTGTAGGAGCTATCCTTTATCACAGTAATTGAGAGATTGGATTTTCCTTTAAGTCCTTGGCCCTCTAGCCTTTTTGCGATTCAGCTAGTCTGGGCCATTGGTTGTGTTATAAAAATATGATAAATTTTAAGTAATTTGTATATTTTGTATACTTACCAATGGCCCAGGCGGGGATGGCCCTCCCATGAGTGGGCACTCATTCCTCCCCACTGATTATAACATTTAGCAGGCAATGTAGAAAGAATGATGGTTGGTGCCAGTTTCGGTACCTTCCTGGATACTGCTCATGTGCAGATCACAAAAGTATGGAGGACCATATAGGACTTAATTTTTTTCGGTTTTATATGCAAATTTTGGGGATTGGGGGGCAAAATTTGTGTTTGGCCCTGG
The DNA here is from genome assembly GCA_031216915.1 of Pictodentalium vernedei. Lineage (NCBI taxonomy): Eukaryota > Metazoa > Mollusca > Scaphopoda > Dentaliida > Dentaliidae > Pictodentalium > Pictodentalium vernedei. Next base: position 212,988,363 of record CM062292.1, on the reverse strand, counting down.
ATTAATTTGAGTTAGCACCAGCTGGTCTGGGCCATTGGTAAGTATAAAAAGTATACAAATTACTTAAAATTTATCATATCTTCACAGTGGGGGATACGATATCTATCTTTCTGCAATTTCTTTGATAATCTATCGTTTAGCGTATAATAAAAAGTGTTATCACATCTTTGTTGATTGAGGTGTGCTATAGAGAAAATTTCAGTTGGAAATTATAAAGTGGATTTCATGCTTTTGAGCCTGTGAAAGCAATACGATAATGAAATGATTGTCACTATAAAATATGTAGGCTTGGACTGCCTGTTTTCACATGTCTTAGAAAGTGTTAGCAAGTAATTTTGGACTCGCATACTTCCAAAATGTGATACGGTACTGTCAAAGCATTGCAACATCAGCCCTTGTGTCAAATTGTGTTAGATTCTTTTTGTTAACCCTTTACCCAACGCAAACGATATCAAAATTTATTATTTTAAATACCATTTTTTAAAATTTTTCAAAAAATTTCGACAAAACCATTATCATGTGACCCTTCGTTGGAACGAGCTCGACGAGCTCGTTCCAACGAGGGGTCACATGATATGGTTTTGTTGAAATTTTTTGAAAAATAATATTTTTTCAACTGGTGAATTTGCATATTACGCGGGCGGATGCGGGCGATTCGTTGGGTAAAGGGTTAAACCCCTTACCCACATCATAATAATAATGCTGTTTAAAGCTGAAAATCCACCGAGGTACTCATGTGCTTTATAAAGAATTATATGAAAAGAAGTGATATTGCCATATAAATTGGTTTACAAGTAGAAATACAGTACATTCAATGTTATACATCGGTAGCCGATCCAAAGGCAGCCTTGAAGAAATACGTTTTTAGTGATCTTTTGACTGGTAGAGTGCTGGAAGCCCATATTTGGGCTTTACTCTGAAGTGTCGGTACCAGCACTTAAAGGCTTCATATTTCGTGGATGTTGTTCATATCACCTTTGAAGTGGAAATATTTAGTCTGTTAGGATTTGCCTTGATACAATTTATGGGAGAGTGCCTACTGGCACTCTCCCATAAATTGTAACAAGGCAAACATATGTGAACAAATTCTGATGACCAAAAATAATTCAGCACTCTACCAGTTAAAATAATTCAGACTCTGTGGTCTTTTGAGATGCTCGGGGAGCTGATTCCACAGGCAACTAAGGTAGGGGCAGCAACAGCGAAAACTCTTATCATCTGCAGTAACCACGTCACCAGGGTTATGAATTATTGGATGAAGACGATCTCAGGGTTCTGACTATTTCGTTGTGTGAAACTGGACTTCATAGATAGAGAGATACTAAGTCAATCAGAGACTTGCAGGAGACAAGAGAATCTAGTAAATTATCCTCTGCTAAAATGGGAGCCAGCGAAGCTTGAATTGTATTGGTTTGGGAGAACCCTGACTTCCCACATACTACTCTGGCTGAACACTTTTGGACATTATTTTTAACCAAAGATTTCTTGCAACTATAAAGTAAGGAATTACAGTAGTCCAGTCGACCTATGTCGAAAGCATTTATGAGTTGTTTAGCAGTTCCCTCACCGATCATGCTGCACACCCTACCAACATTCTGCAGATGATGAAACACCACAATGCAAACCTGCATGACATGTTGATCAGCAGTTAGGTTCTCATCCGCAAAATATCTGACATTGCATACTGAGGCCAATGGTTGATTGAAGTTTCCTTCAATGTTAACTCTTTGATACTTTTGTACGTCTTATGACGTATGAAATCAAACAGCGCGTTAATACTTTGTGGTCATTTGTTTATTATTATTTTTCGATTTTTGAAAGTTTTAACCTTAATTCCTATTTTCTCCCGAATAGTGCTCAGTGACAACGGTCGAGCCAAATGTTATCGCAGCTTAAAATACTAATATAATCTTGCTGTCAAGACTTCTTAACTGATGGAGTGCTGGAGGCCAATATCAGGGCTTTCAAAAAATGAGGATAACAGAGCAAAAGCCAACACTTTCCTTACTTATATTTCATATTCAGTCAAACACAAATAATATTTTGTTTAAATATAAATTTGTTTTATTACAAATTATTGGAGAGTGCCTGTGGGCACTCTCCAATAATTTGTAATAAAACAAATTTTGAATAACAAATTCAAGCCACCAAAAATAATCTCCCCCTCAACCAGTTAATCACTAGCGTGAAAAATATCTTGTTATTTGTACTTACCGACGTCTGACGTCGCATTTTGAAAAACATTTAAGAAACTGATTTCCCAGTGACGTTTGAACGTTTGGATAAATAAAGTCTCAAAGGGTTAAAATGGCATTTCAACAGCTTAGACAATTGTCGAGGTAGCCTGATGTATGTTATCTCTGTTTTGTCTGCATTAAGCTTGAGAAAATTCTGGTTCATCCAGATTTTTATATCAGCCACACAGGCCTCTGGTGAACTAGTCGCAGACTCCTCTGATTGTGGTTTGAAAAGAACATTATAAATTTTTGTGACGAGTTGACAGTAACATGGTCTGAGGTTTGCGACTTGGAGCGTATGTTCAACCGAGATGCTTTGTGTTCAGCCACAAACCTCAAACCATGTTGCTGTCAACTCATCACAATAATGTATATGTTCCCATAAGACACTACCCATAGCCCTAACCTACATTGTGAATCACAAGAGGCTTATTTACTAAGCTTGTGATCGTTAAAAGTTGCCTTCTGCAAGGCAATCAATAAACCAGATAAACTCGTTCCATCTTAGTTGAAATCGTAAATCGGTTTGTAATTTAAACAACACTTTATCCAGAACACCATCTGCTGCATGTGTGAAAAATCCAGAAAAATGTAGTGACTTGCTAGTCACTCCATTGATGAAGCAATTATGAAATGGGCAAAGGTCATTTCAAATATTTTGCATGGTGACATCAGACGGTAACATTTGTACTGGAGCTTAAACATAAAAGAAATAATGCCAGCTCTCATCCAATCAGAGGGCGAGGATTTTACCCTTATTGGAACATATACCTGTATCTCCTCTGTGTAGCAATGGTACTAGAGGCCTGATCATGAATTATATCGCCAAGGGGCAGAACGTAAATGATGTAAAGAAGTGGACCTAATGCCGATCCTTGAGGGACACCAAATCTTAATGTGACCTTGGAGAGCTCACCACTGATGATCACTCTCTGGGAATGCTCTTAGAGATATGACAGAAGCCATAGTAGAGGTTTTCCTGAAAGTTTGACCCAATGTTCTAATTGTTGCATTGTACACATCGGTTGCAAATTCTTTTTAATAACTAACGCTCAATAAGCTCATTGAAAGAAGGGGTCATAAGCTATGTTTCTGAGACAAATATAAAGAAAATAGTATTTCAATGGTGAGCCATGTGAATAGCACTGGCTGGCAAAGCTAGAGAGACATACACTCATGTGTTAAATGACTCATTCTCTGAGCTTGTTGAATGCACCCGTGACTGATTTTGTAGTAAAAATTAGATTGTCAGAAATGTATTTTTATACTGTACCAATGACCCAGACATAGCTGGTGCTAACTCTTAAAAATATAGGGCCAAACACAAATTTTGCCCCCCAATCCCCAAAATTTGCATCTAAAACCAAAGAAAACATGTCCTGAATGGCCCTCCATACTTCACCTCTACTGCGCATGCGCAGTGTCAAGGACGTCCCGAAATTGGCGCCATTAATCATTCTTTGTTTGGCCCTTCATCAGTTAACATCTGACTGATCTTTGTGCTTGTAAATCTCAGTTTAAATGATGCCAGACACATAAATTTTAGTGAAATGGTGATTCTAAGGAGAATATAGAAGGAGGAGAGGAAAAATGAGTGACAGAAAATAATCAGGGCTGTAACTTAAAATTTTTTGATGAAATTATGTTAAGTTACCTATTTTCGAGGCAACTGCCTGTTGTGGTCATTCTTGTTATCAAGATTACACTGCTTATTCAGTGTTTTCCTCTCTCCCTTTCCTTTAAGTCCCCTCTTGCTATTCTCCCATGCTTTTGGCATATTTTCTGTAATATTATTACTAAAATTTCTTGGGAGTTTTAGCTGGATAACAGAATGTATTCTGTTCTTTTCCCCATGTTTACGTCTTCACCTATGGGTGGTTAGCCGTAGTGTTCTGCATCTACCATCTGATGTTCTGCAGTTTCTTCCCTAGAAGTCTCTGTTTTGCATCAGATAGTGTATTATTGGTAACTGATTTCGGGCCAGGGTGCCTGGAGTCTTCATCTAGTGTTTTTACACTTATTGTTTACATTTCCAACAGCCCTCTGTGTGAGGGGGGATTTCTTGAAAATAATATCTTGATGTTAATTTAATCATAACTAGACACATTATTATTGTTCGTAAGTGTTGCATAAATTGTTTAAAATATTTTTAGAATTTTTGGCCACACTTAGACTTGGGATCCATTGGGGCTCAATGTTACTTTTCAGAAACTTGGGCTGTTCTGAAAAAATATTTTTTCAAAAGTTTTTGATTCAATTATTTTTTCTATGTTAATGGATCTTGTTATTATGTTTTTTGATTGTCAGGGGTTGGTGCGAGTACTAGGACTTTGTTTTCTTTTCACATTGAAAGGGGGCGCGGTGGCTCAGTTGGTAGAGGTGCAGGCTGCAAACCGAGAGGTCCTCGGTTCGAATCCCACCTGCGGCAACCGCGTTGTGTCCTTGGGCAAGACACTTCACCCCGATTGCCTACATGGGGGCACGATGACGCTGTGTACTGAGGCATACTGCACGTCGATGGTGCGCATGTCTTCAACCAATCTAACCCTGCCTGTGCTGCGGTGCAGAGTTCAGAGTTACGATGTTGGAGAGATGACAGCTGCTCGTTGTTGCTCGGTGGTTCTCGCCGGGTACTCCGGCTTCCTCCACCCGTAAAACTGTCACGGTCATGATTAGCCATTGTGCATAAGTATGTGACCTTAAACACCAATAAATAAATAAATAAATTTCACATTGAAAGGATATTGTTCAATTGTAATAAGAGGAAATCTTCCTCTGACTTTCATAATCATTGTATAATGTAGTCAGTGTACTCGCACTAACTCCTGTTCTGTATGTGTTGATTACGATGACAACATGGGAAGCGTGTGTCACAGTATGTTAGTGGGGAATTGGCCATTCCGGTCCTTTCCCCACAGGGTCACTCTACTTTATCAATCTCTATTTCAGACGATCATGATCAGGGTGATGTATCCGTGATGTCTTCCAAAAAGTGTGCCTCCGTCGTCACAATTAATGAAGAGCTAGCGGAAAAGTGCTCAGGTAATACGTCAATTGCCTAAGAGGACCCTAGTAGGTTCGACGGCCTTTGACGTCCACTAGCTCGCCCGGTGTAGCGTCCATTCATCGTATGGTTCGGCAGCCGGGTTCGTCCGTTGCGGTCTAGAAAGGAGTTTTGGGTGATGCGAGCACAATAAACATCCATGTGCACACCCAGTGACGGCTGATTAGAGGGGAGAATGGAGGAAGCCTTTTAGTCTGGTTCATAGCTCGTCCAGGCCCATCCGGGCTGCGAGCGAGAGAGGCCCCTCTCTCGTACATCAACATCTGGCCCCAGATGTTGTGGTACAAAATGTCTCGCATTCGGAGCATACGTCCGCCGCTCGGGATGCTCCGTTATATAGACAGTCCGGAGAGACTGTCAATAAGGCTTCCTCATTCTCATGGCAGCGCACACGACTGATCCGTGACCTCCGATATCCAGTCAACTTCGCCAATCAGAGAATCCTCGGCGACCAGGTCACACCATCCGATAGCCAGGGACATGAGGCCTGCAGACTCCGGACGTTCGCATAAGAAAGTATGCGGGAGTCAACGTACATGGAGCTTCCAGCGGCAAAGCATCGTAAGACCGCTTCTGCACAGGCCTCGGTGACGGACGGGCTATCCCAAATAGCACAACTTATCGCAGCATCCCAGCAACGACAGAATCTCTGTCGCATAATATAATATCCGACGACGCTGGGTCGGGACGCTCCGCGGAAGCATCAGGTGCAGACGTCCGAAAATTTCATACGGTCCAACGGGATGCCGAAAGGGATTCGGAGGTTTTCGAGCTTTCCCTTTCGGAACAACGTAAGCTGCTGTATATGTCATCCGACTTCATCTTCTAGAGGTTCTTCGTCGGACCAGAATGCTGCGATACCGGATAAGAAACTGATAGCGTCGGTGGACTTAGAAATTTTTGGTTCGGTTCAGGGACATCGTCCCTCAGTTCCGACACAGTCCAATAATGTCTCAGATACGTTCGATTTATTGAACGACGCTATATATTTTTTTTTATATGCTTGCTATGTACAAGCATATCTGGTTTCTTGTTCGCAAAATTACTGAGATGTCTTTCAAAAGTGTGCCTCTGTCGTCATAGTTAATGAAGAGCTAGCGGCAATTAGTGCTCATGGATTACGTCAATCTCCTAAGAGGTCCCTAGTAGGATCGATGGAGTTGACATTCGCTAGCTCACCCGGTGTAGCGTCCATTCATCGAATGGTTCGGCAGTCGGGTTTGTCCGTTGCGGTCTAGGATGGAGATTTGGGTGATGCGAGCACTATAATAGACTTTAGTACACACCCAGTGACGATGGATTAGAGGAGAGATCGGAGGAAGCCTGTTAGTCCGGTTTCTAGCTCGTCCGGTCCGTCCGGGCGGCGAGCGAGAGAGGTCCCTCTCTCGTGCAACAACATATGGGACCGGATGTTGTGGTACAGACATTTCACCTTCGGAGCGTATGTCCGCCACTCCGGACGCTCCGTTATATAGACAGTCCGAGTGACTGTCGATAATACTTCCTCATCCTCACAGCAGCACACACGACCGCACATTGGCTACGTGACCTTGAATATCCGGCCAGCTTCGGCATTCAGTGATTCCATGGTGAACAGTTCACGCCATCCGGTAGCCAAGGGACACGAGGCCTGCACACTCCGGTCGCTCGCATAATAGAAGTAACGTACACGGAGCTTCCAGCGGCAATGCATCGTAAGACCACTTCTCCACAGGCCTCAGTGACGGACGTGCTATCCAAAATAGCACAGCTTATCGTAGCAGCCCAGCAAACGACAGATTCTCGGTCGGATCAGGAATAATCCGACAGCGCTGGGTTGGTACACTCCGCTGTTGCATCAGGTACGGACGACCGAATATTTCATAGGGTCCGACAGGATGACGAAAGGGATTCGGATGATTTTGAGCTTTCCCTTTCGGGACAACAGAAGCTGCCATACATTTCTTCCGGCATTATCTTCCAGAGGTTGTTCCGTCGGACTACATTGCTGCGATGCTGGATAAGAGACTAATAGCGTCATTGGACACGGAGTTTTGGATCGGTTCAGGGACATTGTCCCTGAGTTGCCAACGCAGTCCAATAATGTCTTTAGAACATTCAAATTATTGAACGACGCTATATATATATAAGCTTGCTATCAACATGCTAGTATAGTTTCTTGTCCGCAGTGCTCTATTCTGCCTTTCGTGAATTCTAGGAAATAATTGTTTATTGGCAGAACTGGGCTTACCGAGAGGTCCTTTGCGTCTAAGACGGCGAGACTCAAGACTGCAATTGTCTTTTTCGCCGTCTATGTCAATTCCAACCACGATGTTGGAAACGACAATGATGTATAATAGACTTAACTTAGACGCTTTATCATACGTACACCACCTTACTGAGACGTTATCATTATGTCTTCAAGAGAAAGAATTCCAGGATATGATCCTCAATGGGATTTCTTTCACGGGCAGTAGTTTTCCACGTATAACTCCGCCCTTCATTGGCAACCTGGAGTTGGTTAGACGTGACGCAGCCCTAGCTACATCCACGCGCGTGGATAGTAAGGTGAAGAACTCTCTCAGAGTCGCTTCGGTCCCCGAGAAGCTACTCTTCGATGGTAACCTTTCAGCAATCTTGAATTGCTCGATATACACGTTCTCTTGTCTATCAAGTGTAACAAGAGATTCAGACGTGGGCAAACATTCAGTGGTTGACTCAGAGAGTTCCACTGTAGTTGCCGGATCCGAGTTTTTCGATTATGACAGATGCCAGTCAAACAGGTTGGGACACATTTTGATCCCAACGGATTCGAAGTGCCGGGGTCTTTGGGTTCCGTAGTTTTTAGGCAAGCTCTTTACTTCCAAGGAAGAATATTATGTTGGCTTGCACTACGTCATTGGATGAATTTTATTCAGAAACGCATGTTCAATCCTGTCCGATAATACGACAGTAGTTGCGTATATCCGGAACCAGGGAGGCACTCATTCGGTTCCGTTATTGATTTTAACGGAAAGAATCCTTCTGTTTGTTATAGAACACCAAGTTCTGTTTCGGTTCGTCATATTCTCGGTCATCGGATCGTATTAGCAGACTCCCTTTCACGTAAGGGTCGTTTGTTGCCGTCGGAATGGACTATCAACTAACAAGTATTCAATCAGATTTGCTATCAATGGGAGCACCCAGTGATAAATTTATTTGCGACACAACTCTCCAATCAATTGTAGACGTATGTGTCACCGTGTCCGGATCCCTGAGCATATGTAGTTAATGCTCTATCGATCTAGTAGGACGCGATGATAGGATATACGTATCCTCCAGCGCTGTTGATTCAGCAAGTATTGCTAGGATTATTCATTCACAATACAATTCTGTTGGTAGCATCTCTGTCCCACAGAGAAGGTGGATAAATTTACTTAGATGTCTACTGTGGGACTTACCGCGGAAACTTCCTCCACGAGAGGATCTTTTTTCGCTGGGGAAATCGTGTCAACTCTATCACAACCCGCAAGGTCTCAACCTTCACGTATTCCGTTGTGCGGTCCTTCTTGCATAGCAAGCACTGTATAGGACCAGACCTCCTCTTCGCTATACTATGCGGCTAAAGTGGAGGGTCTTCCGTCGTTGGTGTAGGGATCTTTATGTTGATATTTTTGATTCCTCCATACCAGACATTGCAAACTTTCTAGTATACTTGTTTAACGAAATCATCTGCAGCCAGTTACTTTTAAAGGTTATAGGTCTATGTTATCTGACACCTATGCACACCATGATAGTTTACAATGGAGCCTAATGTCTCTTTATCTAAGTTAGTTTGAAACTTTTCGATAAGAGACCTAGAATCGTTAAGATTAATTCCTATTCGGAATTTAGCTTGGGTTCTTATTAACTAAAGCAACCATTTGAATCCTTGGGACAGCAGTTTCAAATTCTGGTCTTTTAAGGCAGCGATTCTCTTAGCCTTCTCTTCTGCTGAAGAGTCAGTGAGCTTCATGCACTATCAGTGGACGATTCTCACTTTCGTAGTATCGGGAACTCTATTACCTTTACTACTAATGTTGTATTTTTGGTTAAGAATCAGGCTCCTAATGATATCCGGAACCTATTGTTTTTAAGGTCCTTCCGTCTTCGAGCGGGCATAGGCCTTTACTCTGTCCGGATAGACCTTTATGTATTTATTAACAGATCTCAGTTTATCAGTAGGACATAAAGCTTCTTCTGGCTCTGATGCCTAATAGAAAGGTCATTACGGTCCATTCTATTACTTAATGCATTCAGTTAACTATCGGTACTGCTTAGGATAATCTATCCTTAACTCAGCAGTCTGTGCTTAAGATTTCGGCTCATGAAGTAAGAGCTCTTCTACATCTTGGGCTGACATATAGTTTTGCTATTATAGATTAAGTAGGCTGCATATTGGTCTCAACCATCCACATTCACAAATTTTTATCTCAGAAATATTGTATCCATTTCTGGAGACCTGCATTGTTTAGGTCCATTATCAGCTGCTCAGAAAGTCGATCACTTATCAATTGCAACTATAGCTATGTAGGCTTTATGTTCCGGCAGTGACTCTGTCCTGCTGCCATCTTCGCTCTGGGCTATTTGACCCAGGGCAAGAAAAAGGGGGGGGGGGAGGGTGTTCCCTTGGGTCATCTGTTTTTATTATGAAAACAAGGGGATACCTCCTCCGGAGTTAGTAATTCTGAGCTGTTACTGGGATGGTTTCTTAAGTGAAAGTTATGTTTTTAATTCATTCATGTCATAGTTTTAAAGTATAGCATTTGAATATGTCATGTGTCAAACGGATGTTATTATACTATCCTCGGACACTTTTAAGAGTATAAAGAGTCTCAATTCTTTGGACTAACTTTATTTATTGGCTTACTTTAAATATAATTAGTATACGAATTATACTGGATATTAATAGAGAACATGGATGTTATGATGCTCAATTATAGAAGGTATTGTGTCTTTCTAATTTGTCATAAATAAGAAATATACACGTGAAGCCTATTTCTCCTTTTCTCCTACAGGAGATGACTCTATTTTATATAGTTGAGCTTATTGGATTTTCCTCTATGTCCTGGGCCCTCCAGCCTTTTTACTATTCAGCTATGTCTGGGTCATTGGTACAGAATAAAAATCTGAAAAAATTTATAGTAATTTATATATTTTTTATACTTACCAATGACCCAGTCGGGGATGGCCCTCCCAGGAGTTGGGAACTCATACCTCCCCGCTGAGGACATAGCGCTTACCAGGCACTGATGGTAAGGATGATTAATGGTGCCAATTTCGGGCATGCACAGTAGAGGTGAAGTATGGAGGGCCATTCAGGACATGTTTTCTTTGGTTTTAGATGCAAATTTTGGAGATTGGGGGGCAAAATTTGTGTTTGGCCCTATATTTTTAAGAGTTAGCATCAGCTATGTCTGGGTCATTGGTAAGTATAAAAAATATATAAATTACTATAATTTTTTTCAGTTTTCAGGTTTTTATAACACTGATATCAATTTTGGTTTAATTGAAAAAAATTGCCACATAACTTTTAATGATTGGCTTAACTGGACTTTGTACATGTTTTATAAAATAACCATAGATACTGAGAGTGGGCCTTAACTCTTAGGGCAACACAAAGTAGATTTTCTCAACTCTCTTCACTCTGATGTCAAAATATCCAAATTTCAAGTAGCCATTTTTCCCATAATGCAACTGGAAATTTAACCAATTCAATCTTGTTTGACAGAGCTCAATGAGCTCTGTCAAACAAGATTGAATTGGTTAAATTTCTTGTTGCATTATGGGGAAAAATTTGCACCTTGAACTTTAGATATTTTGACATCAGTGTGGAGGGGGTTAAGGAAGGTTTTTATTTATTTTATTTTAAATTGATATTTATTCTTTTTTCTGAGGTTCATATACTTGGTTTGCTTTATGTTTCATAACCTAATTTAAAGAATAACATGGGCAGTTGTGTTGCGTTATCAGTTGTGTTATCTGACATACTGGTAACGCAAGTAATTTTTATTTTTTCAAGTTCACAGAGATAATACAAGAGCTTGCCATAGTCAAATGATCATGCAGGAGGGCCTGAGAAACAGAATTTTTTGGCCTATATAACAATATTTAAAAAAGCCCAAAATTTCCATCAGTTGCAGCTATTAAAGAAAAATTCAGGAAACTGTAGCGTAAGAATCTTTGTTCAAACTGATTCAATTTACAGGGGAAAATTTGCTTTAAAGTACCCAAATTTTACTTATTCTAGTGGCAAGAGATTTTCTATCAAGGGCAGGAATATCCACCAAATAGCTTGGGAGGAGATAATCCAACAATCAAAACTGGAAAACCTGAAGATTTGGGCTGCTATGTCGGAAATTTGTACTCTAAATCTAAAGCCTATCAGTCAGGTGGGTGAAGTGGGAATCATTTGATTTTCCTAAATTTGGGAAATCTAAATTCTATAAATTTCTACCTGGTGTAACCAGTGGGGGTATTGTGCTGTTTCAATCTTCCAAGTAGAAGGCATTAAAAATGTCCTAGCTTTGTCCCTGTACTTAAGCATTCTGTAAATCTGAAGCATTCTGTAAATCTGACCATGTATTTTTCATATTCTGAAAGTGCCATTTTTATCCCCCAAAACGAAGTTTGCGGGGTATATAGAAATGGGTTCTGTCCAACCGTTCGCCTGTTTGTCAGTCCATCTGTTCATCCATTCGACCATCCGTAACAACTTTGGACCTTCATATCTCAGTCAGTGGGTGTTGGATTTAAATGATCTTTGGTATGCTGATAGACCACAGTATGGGAAAGGATATTCATAAGTAACAGGTTTTGTCAAATTTTTCTAAAGTTATGATCCTTTTTCTGCTTTTTTCAACTTAGAAATCCTTGTCGGGGGATACCATGGCATTGCACCTTGTTGTTTTTCACATACTGAATCATTTATCCCATAACTTGGAAAATTTGTCTAGTCTTGTTCCAACCCCAAGCCTCATGCAGATGGCAGAAAAGTTTTAATGCCTGGCTAAATTTTGTCTGGTTTCCTTATTTGCAGTCCCTATTACCATCCCAACCACAATTGTAAGTGGTGAACAAACATATGCACTGGCTTGATCATCATAGTTGAGCAGACAATGGAAGTTAAAGCGACCCGAAGGGGGTTACCTTTATTTCTTTCAGACATATCTTTCTCAGATAGCCATCTTCTGCCATTTTAGCAAGAGAACAGTAAAGTAAATAGTGATATACTCACCAGCGTTTGTGCAAAGGTTGAAATTAGCTTCCTAGATTATTTCAAGAGTTTCTTATATGGAACTGATAATATGCTGTGATGAAATACACTGTTGTGTAGGGCCCTGAGAGCACTTTCCAACATCGTGTTACATCACAGCATATCTTTTCCAACCTCAAAGAACATTTGGGTTTATCATCATTATAAAGTGGATTGAAGTTCTCATAGAGTTAACCCTTTGCCTAACAAATTGATCATAGCCATTTAGAAATTAAGCTGTTGAATAAAAAAAAAATTCAGAAAATTTCAAGAAAATGTGATCCCTCTCATTGAAATGAGCTTGGGCCATGAGGTGTCACGTGGTATGGTTTTCCTGAATTTTTTTTTTTAAATTTTAAAAAAACAATAGTTGATATAATAAATTTTGATATTGTGTACATTGGGTAAAGGGTTAATAAATGAATACCAAAGATAGTTCCAGTAGGATCTATTGCTGTTTGTCTAACACAAGTAATGTAGGTGAATGATAAATAGATTAGGCCTAAAAAAGATTAAAAATCTGTTTCTCAGACATGGTCTTTTTGCCAGCCGCATGCTTCCTTTTTATAACCAATGTAAACTTAAAAAAATAAAAATTAAATGGTTTATGTCTGATATTTTACCCAAGTTAATAAAATTGATAAATTTGTCCATTGAGCGCAACAAAAATTTGCAATGCTTTAGCATTGCAAAGCCTTCTTGAAATCAAGGGACAAAAACACCACCATCCATGCTATTCTGTAGATTATGAGTCCAAAAACATAAAACAAACTAAGAACATGAACTTTTGATGGCAAAGAAATAATTACAAAATTAAAAAATAAAGTAAAAAACTGTCCGCTCACATGTAATTTTACAAAAAATGGCTTTAGAAACAGAAGATCTACTTTGTGGGGCCTTAACTTAATTTTTTTAGGCGAACCAACTGATTATATAGGTCAGCATTTACTCACATTCTTTTGGATGACATGAACTAATATTAGCATCTGCACCATCAGCCCGAGTTCAAAGTAAATTTTAACTTTTACAGAATGTACTGTTATGCAACCATTGGAGAAAGTGTATTATGAAAGCTCCCAAGTGTTAATCAATCATCTATGTAGTATTACATTTTATGTTTATGGCAGGGGCGACAAATGCTAGAAGTACTTTAAAGATAGTGGAATTTGAGTTGCTCCCAGATGGTTCAGTAAGTATATATAATATGTAACTGTTATGTGCACATTGTGCTTGTACAGAATCTTCTGTTGCAATGTGTTTGGCTATGAATCATTCCACAAGTAGCTATATATCCCCCAAAACAAGTTGAGTCGTGATAAAGATTCTATGCAAGCACAATGGGCGCCTAACACTTTTATCTACTGTTCAGTCAACAAAAGCCATAACAACACTTTCTCAAAAATAGTTGTTAATAGACGCAAAAGCCACTCTCAATTGATCAGAATAATGTAACTTCACTTTTAATTCAGTGGCACGTGATGAAATTCCTTCAGCTTGAATGAAATTGTATAAGGTTATAAAAATAGTCAAACTCATCAGAAAAATGCTTTTCCCATCAGGCCATGATATCTCAAACTAGATTCAATAGTAGATAAGATAGGGTCCTGCAAAGCTTCAAGATTTGATTTGATTCGATTTCGAATATCAAGTTAGTATTTGATTTGATTTTAAATCGGGTTCCTAATTTGTTTCCCTTCGAATCTTTTCGCTGGAATATAGCTTGGCATCAGTCACATTCGCCGTCTTATAGTTCAGATGGAAATTGTACATAAATAATGCTGAAAGTGAAGACTGAGTGTAATTTCTGCTATATTAACATAAATGGCATCTGCACCCATGGTGTCACCTATGCTAATTCCTGTCTCACCAGTCACTACCACTGTTGCAAGTGAATTTAAAGTTTCCAAGCAATCTCAACGATAAACTGTTGCTGGCGTTGGTATTTGATTTGATTTGAAATCGGCTTCCTAATTCATTTCCCCTCGAATCCTTTCACTGGAAAAAAGCTTGGCATCAGTCATATTCGTCGTCTCATAGTTCAGATGGAAATTGTACATAAATATTGCAGAAAGTGAAGACTGAGTGTAATTTCTGCAATATTAATAATAATAATAATCATATACTCATTTATATAGCGCCAAAATTATAGTTCAGAAGATATAGAACCATATTCTAAGGCGCTGTACATGTTACTGAGCTCGTGCAAATATACAAACGGAATATATACAGTATCTTACAGTCCAGAACATCATGTATAGGCTTTTTGAAACAGGTATGTTTTGAGATCTTTCTTGAAAAGGTTGACATTTGACAGTCTTTTTTTAGATGTTCTGGTAAATTATTCCACAAGTGAGGGCCAGCAAATGAGAATGACCTATCTCCAAATGTCTTACACCTATGTTTTGGAACATGTAGCAGCATTTTACCATCGGACCTCAGGTTGTATTGACACACATTCTTGATATTAAGAAGTTCTTCCAAGTAGGCTGGTGACATGTTTTGTGTCGTAAAAACTAATAATAAAGTTTTGAAAATTATTCTGTACTTGACTGGCAGCCAGTGCATATCCCTCAGAACAGGAGTGATGTGTTGAGATTGTGATACCCTACATACCACTCAGGCTGATGCATTTAGTACCATCTGCAGGTGAGAGTACTGATATTGTGGAAGGTTGAACAGTAAGGCATTACAATAATCCAAATGTGAAGTTACAAAGGCATGAACTAGGGTTTTTGTTGAGTCTTTGGTGAGGAACTGTCTTATCTGTTTAACTTTGTAGAGACCTCTGAAAGCCTTATTGCACATATTTGTAACATGTCTGTCCATAGACATGGTCAAGTCGAAAAAGGCACCAAGATTACGTACACTGTTACTTGCACTGAAGGCGGAATCTCCTGCCTTCACTGAATTGATGTCAACTTTAGTGAGTTGTTGTCGTGAACCAATTATTAGGAATTCAGTCTTATCATTTATCATTAATTTATTTGAAACCATCCATGTGCGAATGTCCGAAATACATGATTCAATAGTTTCTAGAACTTTAGTTTGATCCTTGATTGATGGTTGAAAAGAGAAATAGACTTGTGTGTCATCAGTCATATTAACATAAATAGCATCTGCATCCATGGTACCACTTATGCTAATTTCAGTCACTACCACTGTTGGAAGCAAATTTAAAGTTGCCAAGCAATCTCGACGATAAACTGTTGCTGGCGGCTAGACCTGTGCTGCACACCACACGAGCAATTCACGCACCTGATTCTGTTTTTGAACTGTAACCCTTACTGGGTAATATTCCAGCAAAACATCATCAAGGCATGCCTTGATGATGTAGTTGGAATGGAATATTTCATCAGTCGGCACTTCAGCCGTCACAGTCACAACAAATTAGGTTTACATCACCCCCTCCCCAAAAATGGTTATCTTCTAGACACCCCTGATTTGATTCGAGGTTTGATTCGATTTCGAATAATAGACCTGATTCGATTTGAGATTAGATTTAAATAAAAAATGTGTGATTTGCAGGGCCTGAAGATAAAATCTCCCAAGGGATGGGTGGTTTAAAAGAATAACTCGGGAATTAATGTTTTTGTAGTGCGCAAAGATCTCATATACTTGGCATTACTTCATTCATAATTTTTTAGAAGAGTGCACATCACAGTAAGATTGACATATTTCGAAGTTTACTTGATGTCACTTTCAGTTATTGTGATTCATCTTTGTATTGTTATTCCCCCGAAAAAAAATAGCTGTGACGTCGTCCGTCTGTCCGTCCGGGCGTAGACGGAATTCGTGTCCGCTCCATAACTTCTTACAGCCTTCAAGTTGGTATTATTATTGCCCACAACCAGAGGGTGTGTTGCGAATAAGGTTGGAATGGCTATCAAAGCTTTTTTCGGGGGAATCAGCCACCCTTTGGTGGCCATCCTCTCGTTTGTTTTGTGTGTATTATGGCTTGTTTTTGTGCTGCATCATGCAATTCCTTGTAACATTGAATTATGTTGAAAGAAACTTAACTTGTGGTTCATTGCAGCATTATCGGTTTTTGAATGAAATGACATGTGATTACCAGCA
Source organism: Pictodentalium vernedei (assembly GCA_031216915.1). Taxonomy (NCBI): domain Eukaryota; kingdom Metazoa; phylum Mollusca; class Scaphopoda; order Dentaliida; family Dentaliidae; genus Pictodentalium; species Pictodentalium vernedei. The sequence goes on along the minus strand of CM062292.1, from coordinate 212,971,736 downwards.
ACACCGAAGTAGTTTACCAGACTTATTTGCATGTTGTCTCTCAAGACATGTGACTTTTATTATAACCCCCCCACCCCCCACCTTGTCCATCCCATCTGTCCTTAGATCCATTCATAGTCCCAGTGAGAACCCCGGGAAGTGAAGCAGTGCCTGTTCACTGCGGTAAACAGGCTCTGTTTTACTGGTAAAATAGGACCCAGTCACCAATGCTTAGGAGGTGCAAACCCTCTTTAAAATGGGCAACATGGCTTATTAACGCTCACCCCTGGTCTTGAGATGATACTCATGTTGTGGTCATGATTAGCCATTGTGCAAAAATATGTGACCTGAAACACAAATAAATAAATAAATAAATAAATAAATAAATAAATAAATAAATAAATAAATAAATATATCCATCCATAGACATAATTTTTTCCAGAGCTTTTCTCCGACGTTTATGGACCAATCTGCTCGAAACATGAAATGAATGTTCACCATCATGGGAACCTGTGGACCTGCGATTATAGTTCCGGTCAGATTATTTTTGCCAGAATTATGCCCCTTTGCCCCTTTTTGACTTGAAAAAGCAGGCCTGTAATTTCGTCCAGAGATTTTCTCAGATGTTTATGGGTTGGATCCTTTGAATCTTGGTATAGAATTATAGTTTCGATCAGACTTCTTTTTTTTTCCCAGAGTTATGCCCCTTTTCAACTTAGAATAATCATAATGGCGGGGTGATATAGACATGCCCATCTGGGACAGTCACACCTCTAGTTGTTACAACAATTATCGTTCCTGCAACCTTCATACAAGATCTTTTTATTGCCAAACTTTCAGTTCTGTGAAAATACTATTTGTGATTGTGTTTCAGGTGAATGACATATAATTTTTTTTTGATTGTTACCTTAGATAGCATTACTCCAAGAGTCCCTTCCAGCAGTGTTTTACAATTGTTCTCCCAATTTTTACAAACCTGATAAACAGACAGAATTTTTCTTTTTTAAGCCGTATGTAACATTACAGCTTTTACAAAGCATACAAAAGACACCATTAATTTTCAACCAAAACTATAAAATAGAATATTACCCTTGAACAGTTGAACAAGATAATTGTCTGTGTATTCAAGACTGGAAATAAGCAGATTGTCATCTGCAGAGTGAGGTCCCAGAGGATGAATTTGGTGACTGAATTTACCCTCTGTGAACCTCAATCTGAATTCAGGTCTCAAGCCTGAACTGAAAGGGGTACCTAAATGATAAATTATCCCACTGTATGGGGCAGCATCAGCAAGTTCACCCTCTCTTGGGGCTTCATTCTGCAAATAACAGATTGCTTTTTTCCAAGCTTGTGTGTATTCTGTAATTTCTGGGTATCAGTTTTCAGATAAGAGAACTATTAGAGAACTACAAGATCCACTGTCTTCTATCTTCCCATGGTCAGAATATATTGTCAGAGCTGGTTGGGTTCCTGATTCCACTTTGTAAGTAATATTATTGCATTTGAACTGAATTTTGACTTCTCCACAAAAGTCAAGTGATCAGGCATCAGTTTTTTGTAACAGTTGTATTCTCTTGTATTTGTTCAAAATAAGATTCTTCACCATCTGTACAGAAGTGTGGTGGCTCAGTGGTAGACTGTTGAACTTCTGTGCTAGAGGTCCAGAGTTCGATCCCTGTCTGGGACGACCCGCGTTGTGTCCTTGGGCAAGGCACTTTGTCCTGGTTGCCTAAATGGGGGGACCAATGACGCTGTGTACTAAGGCGTGCCGCATGTCGATGGTGCATATGTCTTCAACCGTTGTAACCCTGCTTGAGCGGAGCTTGAACAGAGTTAGAATGTTGAGGAGCTGACAGTTGCTCGTCAATGTTCGGTGGTTCTCTCCAGATACTCCGGCTTCTTCCACCCGTAAAACTGTCACGGTCATGATTAGCCATTGTGCATAAGTATGTGACCTTAAACACCAATAAATAAATAAATAAATCACCATCTGTACACTAATGTCAAAATACCAAAATTCAAGCAACATATTTTCACAAAAATGCAAATAGGAATTTAACCAATTCAGTCTTCTTTGATAGAGTTCATTGAGCTATTTCTAACGATTGAATTGGGTAAATACCATGGTGAATTATGGGAAAAATTTACAGTTTAAAATTTTGATAATTTTATACTATAACCCAATGGCCCAGACTTAGCTGGTGCAAACTCAAAGTTATCAAGGGCCAAACACAAATTTTGAACCCCCAGTCGCCAAAATTTGCTTGTAAAACCGAAAATTGAAAGTCCTATCTGGTCCTCCATACTTTTACTCTCCGTGCATGCGCAGTCGCCAGGAAGTGACCGAAATTAGCGCAACATCATTCTTTGTTTCGCCCTAAAGTCAACAACAATGAACTGACATCTGTGCTTTAAAATCTCCTTTTTTTGAGGATACCAGACACAAATCAATTCAAGAATTGGTGGATCCAAGGCTATTATTGGATGATGGAAGTGTTCAACAGTGGTTTTAGACGTTCAGGGCTGTAACTTTATAATAATTAGAAAATTATTTTATGTTTCCCAATTTCGGGACATACGCCTGACATCATCATTTTTAGCTCGACTGTTTACAGTGAGGGCTATAATCATGACTTTTGTCCATCTGTCTGTCCATCTGTCCGTCCATCCATCTGTTAACATTTAGAGTTTTGGTTACAGTTTGTGGTTAAAGTTTTTTCCTGAAGGTTCAAGTGTTTTTTTTTTCCTGTTCAGTCATGACTTTCTTCTGTCTGTCTGCTAACATTTGGAGTTTTGGTTAAAGTTTGTGGTTAAAGTTTTTTAGTCAACCTTAAAATTTTTTGTTTTTTTTTTCTTTTAAATTGATATTACTATTGATTGTATCATTCTCATTTTGTTTTTATTTTTTTTATGTTTCATGTTATTTTGGGAAATATTTAACCCTCTTTTGTATAGCAATTTAACTTACAACTTCCAGGTTAAAGTTTTTTTTTTGGTGGGGGGGGGGGGGGGGGGGGGGTGGGGTGTTTTAAAATTACACCTTTCATTTTTAGCTCAACTTTGGCAAAGCCAAATTTGAACTTATGTCATGGCCCGTCGTCCGTCTGTCCATCTGTCCGTCTGTCCGTCAACAATTGGATACGGCTCGGGCTAGAGGCCGTATTTATGAACCGATCTTTACGAAACTTCTTGGGTGCCTTTGTTATGACCGTGGGACGAGAACGAGTGTTTTTGGGTGCGGTCCGAAATTTAAGATGGCTGCCAGCCGCCATTTTGTACTGACGATGCAGAAATCTTTTTTTTGTACAGAACTTCCATATGAAAGCTCTGATTTGAATAATTTTTTGTATGAATGTTTAGTACCATAATACAGGTTTTTTTCTCGTGCGTCAATTATGCAAATTAGACTAACTTTGATGTTTTTTGGTGTTACTTTCAGCACTGTAAGTGCAAATGCCAATACGGCTCGGGCTAGAGGCCATATTTATGAACTGATCTTTACAAAACTCCTTGGGTACCTTTGTTATCACCGTGGGGCGAGAACGAGTGTTTTGGGGTCCGGTCCGAAATTCAGGATGGCCGATGGCAGCCATTTTGTACAAAATTTGGTGCAATCAGATTTTTGCACAGAACTTCCATATGAAAGCGCTGATTTGAATAATTTTTTGTGTGAATGTTTAGTACCATGGGATACATCACATATAATACGGGTTTTTTTCACGTGCAGAAATTATGCAAATTAGATGAACTTTGATTTTTTCAGTGCTACTTACACACAGTAAGTACACATGTCAATACGGCTCGGGCTAGAGTCTGTATTTATGAACCGATCTTCACGCAACGTCTTGGGTACCTTTGTTATCACCTTGGGACGAGAACGAGTGTTTCTGGGTGCGGTCCAAAATTCAAGATGGCTGCCAGTGGCCATTTTTGAAATTAGGTCTAATCAGTTTTTTGTACACAACTTCTATATGGCTCAGGCTAGAGGCCGTATTTATGAACCGATCTTTACGAAACTTCTTGGGTACCTTTATCACCGTGGGATGAGAACGAGTGTTTTTGGGTGTGGTCCGAAATTCAAGATGGCCACCAGCAGCCATTTTGTACCAAAATTAGTGCAATCAGTCTTTTGTACAGAACTTCTGTATGAAAGTTCTGATTTGAATAAATTTTTGTATGAATGTTTAGTAACATGGAATACATCACATATAGTACGGGTTTTTTTCTCGTGCAGAAATTATGCAAATTAGACTAACTTTGATGTTTTTGGGTGTTACTTTCAGCACTGTAAGTGCAAATGCCAATACGGCTCGGCCTAGAGGCCGCATTTATGAACCGATCTTTACGAAACTCCTTGGGTACCTTTGTTATCACCGTGGGACGAGAAAGAGTGTTTTGGGGTCCGGTCCAAAATTCAAGATGGCCGATGGCAGCCATTTTGTACAAAATTTGGTGCAATCAGATTTTTGCACAGAACTTCCATATGAAAGAGCTGATTTGAATAATTTTTTGTGTGAATGTTTAGTACCATGGGATACATCACATATAATACGGGTTTTTTTCTCGTGCAGAAATTATGCAAATTAGATGAACTTTGATTTTTTCAGTGCTACTTACACACAGTAAGTACACATGTCAATACGGCTCGGGCTAGAGTCTGTATTTATGAACCGATCTTCACAAAACAACTTGGGTACCTTTGTTATCACCTTGGGACGAGAACGAGTGTTTCTGGGTGCGGTCCAAAATTCAAGATGGCTGCCAGTGGCCATTTTGTACCGAAATTAGGTCTAATCAGTTTTTTGTCACAACTTCTACACAGCTCATATTTGTGAACTGATCTTCACGAAACTTCTTGGGTACCTTTGTTTTCACATTGGGACAGGAATGAGTGTGTTTTGGGGTGCCTTTGTTATCACTGTGCTATGAGAACAAATATTTTGGGGTTCAGTCAGACCCACTCTGGGACTCAAAGATTTCTTTTCTAGTTTAGCATCTGACTGTCACCCACCTTTACAATACTTTACCTATACATTTGTTACAGGCAACGGTCAGTATTTATGTACAGACCATTACAATACTTTATATGTACCTTTGTTATCAGGTCATTACCTAGATGTTTGTCATTGCTGTGTCACATACTATACATGTACATGTCTTTGTCTTGACAAGTTGAGCTACAGTGTCATTGACACTTTCATTCAAACAGTTTAGTGGAATGTCACTGTTTCTTATTTGGGACAATGTCTACAATCTATTGAACATTTCTACAGTGATTTTCATTAATATCGGCATGATTTTAACCCCTTTTAAACATGTTTTCAGACTTACTTTTTTTTGTATTTGAAATTAGACTTTGCCACATACTTTCTTACTCTAATTCTTGCATGGTCAATACAACTTAATGATTCCATTTACATCAATGAATTCTATCGGTTTTAGGAAATATTTAACCCTTTTTTGCCAATCAATTTTACTTACTATTCTCAGCTTAAAGTTTTGGATTAAAGTTCTGCTTTTCAAGGTTCTACCTTTCAGTTTCCAAACACTCTGTTACGTCATTTCTTTTTTTCATTTTGGGCAAGGTCTACTGAAGCTGAACACAGTTGGTTCAAATAATATTGGCATTAATTTAACCCTTTTCGCAAAGCTTTTTGAACTTAGTTTCTCGAAATTTCAAATTAGGCTTTTACCACATACTTTGTTACTTTTTATCTCCTCCCACAAGGGAGGGATATAGCACAGAGCTCGCTCAATCCGTCTGTCCGTCTATCCGTCCGTCAGTCCATCTGTCCATCCGGGCAGACATATGGGGGTTTAGGTGGCTATTTGTTGGTAGAAATGGGGGTTAGGTGACTACCGCAATTTATGTGACTAGTCACATAGTTAAATGTCATTATTCTAGGGTGGGGTTTAGAGTTGGGGTGGGGTGGGGTTAGGGTCAGTAAAGGGTAGGGTTAGGGTTTGCTACCACCCCCAAAATTTTTCACCCAAAAAGTTGTTTTAATACAATGGACATGCATTTTAGTTAATATACATTAGAAATATATTGAATTTTCATTAGTCTAGGGTGGGGTTTAGAATTGGGGGTGGGGGGAGTAGGGTTAGGGTCAGTAAAGGGTAGGGTCAGGGTTTGCTACCACCCCAAAAATATTCCCCAAAATCACTTGTTTTAATATAATGGACATGCATTTTATTGCAGTCCCATAAAAATAGCCACATAACTACCAATTTGTTAGGACGTCCGTCCGTCAGTCCATCCATCTGTCCGAACTTTCTTTATGCCATAACGTAAACAAAAGTTAACAGATTTCAATTCTTTTCAGCACATGTCTCTTGATCAAGTTTGGTGACCACAATTAGCCAATGAAAATTGTTGAAGTTATTTCCCTGCCCTGCCCAGCCCCCCTCCCCCCCCCCCCCCCCCAATTAGGCTTCTTTTTTTTTCCCCTGCAATATAGATTTTGAACTATTTACAGTCACTACATGCAGAACCTTTTTTTTAACTCACTACCCCCCCCCCCCCCCAGGGGGAGGGGGGTGGGGGCAATTAGGCACTTTTTTTTCTTTTGTCAAAAATGCTTTTTTACAGTTTTGGTTAAAGTTTGTGGTTAAAAACCCAGACAAACACCCCTACCTCCCCCTCCCCCTCCCAACCCCACCCCACCCCACCCCCCTCCAATTAGGCATTTTTTTTTTCTTTCCTCCAATATGCATTTTGAACTAGTTACAGTCACTGCATGTCGAACCTTTTTATGTGTACCCATACTATGTATGGTTCACATAATGCCGGCATCCGGGGTGACCATCCGTCGTTCGTCCATCCTTTGTCCATCCGTCTGTCCATCTGTCCGCCTGTCTGTCCATCCGGTCGTCTGTCCATCTGTCCAGCCGGCATCCATATCCATTTCTTTGGCATTCGATAATTTGAAAAACATTGCTTGCATTGTCAAATTACTTTATATTTGTGTTCAGGTTACTGATGTGCCGAGCTGCATAGTTTTTGGTGTAAATCGGATAATTTGATCCTAACCCTTCATCCTTCAAATTGAAAATTCCTCCAATCCCTTTGGCATTCGATAACTTGAAAAATATTGCTTGGAGTGTCTAGTTACTTTATATTTGTGTTCAGGTTACTGATTTGCCGAGCTGTATTGTTTTTGGTGTAAATCTGATGATTTCATCCCGAGATATTAACCCTTTATCCTTCAAATTGAAAATTCTTCCAATCCCTTTGGCATTCGATAACTTGAAAAATAGTGCTTAGATTGTCAAGTTACTTTATATTTGTGTTCAGGTTACTGATGTGCCAAGCTGTATAGTTTTTGGTGTAAATCTGTTGTTTTGATCCTGAGATATTAACCCTTTATCCTTCAAATTGAAAATTTCTCCAATCCCTTTGGCATTCGATAACTTGAAAAATATTGCTTGGATTGTCAAGTTACTTTATATTTGTGTTCAGGTTACTGATGTGCCGAGCTGTATAGTTTTTGGTGTAAATCTGTTATTTTAATCCTGAGATATTAACCCTTTATCCTTCAAATTGAAAATTCCTCCAATCCCTTTGGCATTTGATAACTTGAAAAATATTGCTTGGATTGTCAAGTTACTTTATAATTGTGTTCAGGTTACTGATGTGCTGAGCTGTATATTTTTTGGTGTTAATCTGATAATTTGATTCGGAGATATTAACCCTTTATCCTTCAAATTGAAAACTCCTCCAATCCCTTTGGCATGAGATAACTCAAAAAATATCAATCCGATTGTCATGTTACTTTATATATTTATTCAGGTTACTGATGTGCTGTGCTGTATAGTTTTTAGCTCAACTTTGGCAAAGTCTGTCCGTCTGTCCGTACGTCAACAATTGGATACGACTCGAGCTAGAGGCCGTATTTATGAACCGATCTTTACGAAACTTCTTGGGTACCTTTGTTATGACTGTGGGACGAGAACGAGTGTTTTTGGGTGCAGTCCGAAATTCAAGATGGCTGCCAGCTGCCATTTTGTACCGACGATGCAGAAATCTGTTTTTTGTACAGAACTTCCATATGAAAGCTCTGATTTGAATAATTTTTTGTATGAATGTTTAGTACCATGGGATACATCACATATAATAAGGGCTTTTTTCTCATGCGTAAATTGTGCAAATTTGACTAATTTTGATGTTTTTTGGTGTTACTTTCAGCACTGTAAGTGCAAATGCCAATACGGCTCGGGCTAGAGTCCATATTTATGAACCAATCTTTACGAAACTTCTTGGGTACCTTTGGTATCACAGTGGGACGAAAACGAGTGTTTTTGGGTGCGGTCCGAAATTCAAGATGGCCGATGGCAGCCATTTTGTACAAAATTAGGTGCAATCAGATTTTTGCACAGAACTTCCATATGAAAGCACTGATTTGAATAATTTTTTGTGTGAATGTTTAGTACCATGGGTTACATCATATATAATACGGGTTTTTTTCTTGGGCAGAAATTATGCAAATTAGATGAACTTAGATTTTTTCAGTGCTACTTACCCACAGTAAGTACACATGTCAATACGGCTCGGGCTAGAGTCTGTATTTATGAACTGATCTTCACGAAATGTCTTGGGTAGCTTTGTTATCACCTTGGGACGAGAACGAGTGTTTCTGGGTGTGGTCTAAAATTCAAGATGGCTGCCAGTGGCCATTTTGTACCGAAATTAGGTCTAATCAGTTTTTTGTACACAACTTCTATACGGCTCAGACTAGAGGCCATATTTATGAACCAATCTTTACAAAACTTCTTGGGTACCTTTGTTATCACCGTGGGATGAGAGCGAGTGTTTTTGGGTGTGGTCTGAAATTCAAGATGGCCATCAGCAGCCATTTTGTACCCAAATTAGTGCAATCAGTCTTTTGTACAGAACTTCTGTATGAAAGTTCTGATTTGAATAAATTTTTGTGTGAGTGTTTAGTAACATGGAATACATCACATATTGTAAGGGTTTTTTTGTGCAGAAATTATGCAAATTAGATGAACTTTGATTTATTCAGTGCTACTTACACAATGTAAGCACACATGTCAATACGGCTCAGGGTAGAGCCTGTATTTATGAACCGAACTTCACAAACTCCTTGGGTACCTTTGTTATCACCTTGGGACGAGAATGAGTGTTTCTGGGTGCGGTCCAAATTTCAAGATGGCTGCCAGTGGCCATTTTGTACCGAAATTAGGTCCAATCAGTTTTTTGTCACAAGTTCTATACAGCTTGTATTTATGACCTGATCTTCACAAAACTTCTTGGGTACCTTTGTTTTCACCTTGGGACAGGAACGAGTGTGTTTTGGGGTGCCTTTGTTATCACTGTGCTATGAGAACAAATATTTTGGGGTTCAGTCAGACCCACTCTGGGACTCAAAGATTTCTTTTCTAGTTTAGCATCTGACTGTCATCCACCTTTACAATACTTTACCCATACATTTGTTACAGGCAACGGTTAGTATTAATGTACAGACCATTACAATACTTTATATGTACCTTTGTTATCAGGTAATTACCTAGATGTTTGTCATTGCTGTGTCACATACTATACATGTACATGTCTTTGTCTTGACAATTTGAGCTACAGTGTCATTGACACTTTCATTTATGTAAATCTGATAATTTGATCCGGAGATATTAACCCGTTATCCATCAAATTAGACACTCCTCCAATCCATTTCTACATGTACCCATCCCTTGTATGGTGTGCATAATGTTGGCATCCGTGGTGGCCCTCTGTCATAGAGCTTTCTACTAGTTGCACGTATGGGTACACATCTGACGATTTCATCGGCCTATTTTTTTAAACTCACATACACCCCCCCCCCCCCCCTCCCCCAATTAGGCACTTTTTTACAGTTTTGGTTAAAGTTTGTGGTTAAAAACCCAGGATAACACACACACACACACCCCTCGGTGCCAGTTACTCATTTTTTTTTCTCTTTGCTCAAAATGCATTCTGAAGGATTTACACTGACCACATGCGGAGAAAAAAATGGACTCCCCAAACACTCTCCTCACTCCCCACCTCCTCCTCACCCAGGGCCATTTAAGCAATATTTTTTCTTTGGTACAAAATGCATTTTTAGCCATTTTCCATCCATTCGTCGGTCCATCCATCTGTCTGTAAACAATTGGTTTCCAACCGATAACTCCAGTTTGGATTATTTGATTTCAACCAAAGTTGATATGTGTATTTTCCAGCTTGTGATACAGGTCAGGTTTGAATATAGGTTCCACAACTCCCTCCCCCCCCCCCCCCCCACACACACACACACACCAAAAAAGAAAATTGACTCCTTTAGCCCAACATTGCTTTATGTATTGCATCTTTAATCCTTTACCTAACACAAGTTGAAGCCAACAGTACAAATTAGTTTTTTTAATTTTTAGCTTAGCTTGACATAGTCAAGATAAGCTATTGCCACCACACGTGTGGAAGTCTGTTAGTCTGTGAGTGTGAGTCTGTTCACACTTTCCTTTAGAACAGGCTACACCCTGTAGTTCACAATATTTCATATGCACGTTTGGGGTCATGTCTAGATGAGAATGTCCCCTTTTGCTCATGATCGGTCAACCGGTATGGCTGCCCGAGCCCAAAACCCGAAAACCATTAGCACAGTCTACAGGTCGTATTCATGAAGGGATTTCATTGTAATTTGGTAGGATGCCTCTGTATAATGCCTAGATGAGAACGTCCCCTTTTGGTCATGATCTGGCAACCGTGATGGCTGCCCAAGCCCGAAACCCAAAAACTTTTGGTACAGTCTGCAGGTCATGTTTAATATGGAGGGATTTCATTGTAACTTGGTAGGATGACTCTGTATGATGTCTAGAGGAGAATTTCCCCATTTGGGCACTATCTGTCAACTGTGATGACTGCCCGAGCCCCAAACCCGAAAACCTTTAGCACAGTCTACAGGTCATATTTATGAAGGGATTTAATTGTAACTTGGTAGGTTGACTTCATATAATGTCTAGATGAGAAAGTCCCCTTTTGGACGTGATTGGGCAACTGTGACGGCTAGAAGGGCCCGAAGCACGAAAACCTTTAGCACAGTCTACAGGTCATATTTATGAAGGGATTTCGTTGTAACTTGGTAGGATGACTCCAAATAATGTCTTGATGAGAACATCCTCTTTTGGTTGCGATCATTCAGCCTTGATGGCTGCCTGAGCCCAAAAACCTGTAGCATAGTCTATAGGTCATATTTATGGAAGGATTTCATTGTAACTTGTAAGGTTGACTCCATATAATGCCTAGATGATAACATCCCCTTTCAGTCGTGATTGGTCAGCTGTGACCGCTACAGGGGCCCGAAGCCCGAAAAACTTGAGCACAGTCTACAGGTCATATTTAAGAAGGGATTTCATTGTAACTTCGTAGGATCACTCCAGATGATGCCCAGATGAGAATGTCAACCATGATGGCTGCCCGAGCCCGAAAACCTTTAGCACACTCTACAGGTCATATTTATGAAGGGATTTCATTGTAACCTGGTAGTTTGACTTCATATAATGTCTAGATGAGAACGTCCCCTTTTGGATGTGATTGGGCAACTTTGATGGCTACAGGGTCCCGAAGCCCAAAAACCTTTAGCACAGTCTACAGGTCATATTTATGAAGGGATTTAATTGTACCTTGGTAGGATGACTCCAAATAATGTCTAGATGAGAACGTCCCCTTTTGGTTGAGATCATTCAGCCTTGATGGCAGCCCAAGCCCAAAAATCCTAAAACCTTTAGCAAAGTCTATAGGTCGTATTTATGGAAGGATTTCATTGTAACTTGTTAGGTTGACTCCATATAATGCCTAGATGATGACAACGCCTTTTGGTCATGATTGGTCAGTTGTGACTGCTACAGGGGCCCGAAGCCCAAAAACCTTGAGCACAGTCTACAGGTCATATTTAAGAAGGGATTTCATTGTAACTTTGTAGGATCACTCCAGATGATGCCCAGATGAGAATGTCCCCTTTTGGTTGTGCTTATTCAACCAAGATGGCTGCCTGAGCCCAAAGCCCGAAAACCTATAGCACAGACTACAGGTCATATTTATGAAGGGATTTCATTGTAACTTGGTAGGTTGACTTCATATAATGTCTAGATGAAAACCTTTCCTTTTGGACGCAATTGGGCAACTGTGACGGCTACAGGGGCCCGGAGCCCGAAAACCTTTAGCACAGTCTAGAGGTCATATTTATGGAAGGATTTCATTGTAACTTGTTAGGTTGTTAGGTTGACTCCATATAATGCCTAGATGATGAAATCCCCTTTTGGTCATGATTGGTCAACTGTGACGGCTATAGGTGCCTGAAGCCCAAAAACCTTGAGAACAGACTACAGGTCATAATTATGAAGGGATTTCATTGTAGCTTGGTAGGATGACTCAAAATAATGTCTAGATGAGAACGTCCTCTTTTGGTTGCGATCATTCAGTCTTGATGGCTGCCCAAGCCCAAAAACCTGTAACATAGTCTATAGGTCATATTTATGGAAGGATTTCATTGTAACTTGTTAGGTTGACTCCATATAATGCCTAGATGATGAAATCCCCTTTTGGTCATGATTGGTCAACTGTGACGGCTATAGGTGCCCGAAGCCCAAAAACCTTGAGCACAGTATACAGGTCATATTTATGAAGGGATTTCATTGTATCTACGTAGGATCACTCCAGATGATGCCCAAATGAGAATGTCCCCTTTTGTTTGCGATCATTCAACCATAATGGCTGCCCAAGCCCAAAGCCCGAAAACCTTTAGCACAGTCTTCAGTTCATATTTATGTAACTTGGTAGGTTGACTTCATATAATGTCTAGATGAAAACCTTTCCTTTTGGACACAATTGGGCAACTGTGACAGCTACAGGGGCCCAGAGCCCGAAAACCTTTAGCACAGTCTAGAGGTCATATTTATGAAGGGATTTCATTGTAACTTGGTAGGATGTCTCCAAATAATGTCTCGATGAGAACATCCCCTTTTGGTCGCGATCATTCAGCCTTGATGGCTTCCCGAGCCCAAAACCCAAAAACCTTTAGCGTAGTCTATAGGTCGTATTTATGGAAGGATTTCATTGTAACTTGTTAGATTGACTCCATATATTGCCTAGATGATGACATCCCCTTTTGGTCGTGTTTGGTCAATTGTAATGGCTTCAGGGGCCCAAAGCAGGGAAACCTTGAGCACAGTCTACAGGTCATATATATGAAGGGATTTCATTGTAACTTCGTAGGAACATTCCAGATTATGCCCAGATGACAACGTCCCGTTTTGGTTGTGATCATTCAACCATGATGGCTTCCCGAGCCCAAAACCCAAAAAACTTTAGTACAGACTACAGGTCGTATTTGTGAAGGGATTTCATTGTAACTTAGTAGAATGACTCAGTATAATGTCGAGAGGAGGACGTCCCCTTTTAGTTGCAATCGGTCTACCGTCATGGCTACCCAGGCCTGAAGCCCAAAAACCTTTAGCACAGTCTACAGGCCATATTTATGAAAGGATTTCAATGTAACTTGATAGGATGACTCATTTTGAAATAATTTCACTGTAACTTGGTAACTTTCATTGACATATGTTAACTGGAGGGCCACATAATTAACTGTGAGGTCATATTAACCCACCCCTCAGCTCTTTAGTACAGTGTACACCTCATATTATTTTTATTAAAAACCTAGCATACGGGGAACAGAAATGAACATATTCCCAATTATCACAATTCTTGTCTTATTTCATAATCCTTTCATAAACATTGAACTTTATCCTTTTCATCAAACCCAACACACAGACAAGTTAAGCTACAGTGTCATTGACACTTTCATTTACTTCTAACCTTTGTTTATTAGTCCTTATTAAGCTCATCAAGCTTGTTGCATTTATAGGTCATGAGGTATATTTTCGGGTGAAGAAATGAAAAAATAAAATTTGAACAGCAATTTTTGTATATCACGAGTGCAGATATAACAGATTCGTTAGATAAACGGTTAACAAAAAATGGGCTGTATTCATGACATCACTCTAGTTGTTAATGATTATTCCACTGTTTGTTAAGTATTCCTTCCCTATCCTTCCATGAACCCTTCCTGCTAAACTCTTAAGCTTTTTGGCTATTTTTTATTGAAATTTTTTATTAAATTTCTTAGAAGTTTAACATTTATTACAGAATATTATTCTGATTTCCCCCATGGTTACGTCCTCCCCCTAGGGGTGTTAGGTCGTTTAGTCTTGCATTTTCTATGAAGATCTCGCTTTGCATCTGGTAGCATTCAAATTGGTTTCTGACTTTGGCCCTTTTTGTGTGCCTGATGTTTGTTTACATTGATGTTGTTTACATTGACAACGTCCTCATATATAGGTAGTTTTTTTAGCTCACCGAAGGGAGCTCAACTTATCACTTGCTGTCTGGCGTTGTCCGGCTTGAACTTTACTTTATCGACTTCTCCTTCCAAACTACTGGACCAAATTGAACCAAATTAGGTGTGCATGTTCCTTATCATATGTCAATTCAAGTTTGTACAAATAAACTTGCTGTGTCCACGGGGCAGGGGGCACCACAAGGGACATTACTCTGCTAGCACCCATAAATTTTTTTTAAAATTAAAAAAATCTTCTTCTCCAGAACCATCATTTAGAATCTTTTGATATTTGGTATCTAACATCTCTATTGGGGTCAGATTCATGTTTGTTCAAATCGAGTCCCTGGGTTAATAATTGGGCTCCCTGTTGGAGCTCGAATTTTAACTTAGTGAAATATGAGGAAATTTCTTTAAAAATCTTCTTCTTCAGATCCACCAGTCAGAATGCTTTCATATTTGGTATACAACATCTATACAGCAGTCAGATTCCAGTTTGTACAAATCAGGTCCCGGAGTGAGTATTTGGGCTCTCTATTGGAGCCCAAAGTTTAACTTCGTACAATTTGAGGAAATTTCTTTAAAAATCTTCTTCTTCAGATCCACCAGTCAGAATCCTTTCATATTTGGTATACAACATCTATAGGGGGGTCAGATTCCAGTTGGTACAAATCGGGTCCCTGAGTTAGTATTTGGGCTCTCAATTTGAAGCCCAAAGTTTAACTTCGTGCAGTTTGAGGAATTTTCTTTAAAAATCTGCTTCTTCAGATCCACCAGTCAGAATCCTTTCATGTTTGGTATACAGCATCTATAGGGGGGTCAGATCTTTTGATATTTGGTATACAGCATCCATAGGATGGTCAAATACAAGTGTGTTCAAATCACCCCCCTCGGTTCATATTTGGGCTCAACAGAGGAGCCCTATTTAAATAATTATCTTAGGATGCTATGGGGAATAAGCTTTAAAAATCTTCTTCTTCAGATCATACAATCAGATTCTTTTGATACTTGGTATACAGCATCTCTACAGGGGTCAGATTGAAGTTTGTTCAAATTGAGTCCCTGGGTTTATATTTGGGCTCCCTATGGGAGCTTGAATTTTAACTTAGTGAAATATGAGGACATTTCTTTAAAAATCTTCTTCAGATCCACCAGTCAGAATGCATTCATATTTGGTATACAACATCTTGAGGTGGGTCAGTTTCAGGTTTGTTCAAATTAGTTACCTGGGTAAATATTTGGGTTCCCTATGGGAGCCCAAATATCAACTTAGTGCAATATAGGGAATTTTTTAAAAAAAATCCTCTTCTTTAGATCCTGCAGTCAGAATGTTCTCATATTTGGTGTACAACATCTCTAGGAGGGTCAGATTCAAGTTTGTTCAAATCTGGTCTCTGGGTTGATATTTGGCTTCCTATGGGAGCCCTAATTTTAACTTAGTGCAATATGAGGAAATTTCTTTTAAAAGTCTTCTTCTTCAGATCCACCAATCAGAATCCTTTCATATTTGGTATACAACATCTCTAGGTGGGTCAGATTCAAGTTTGCTCAAATCGGGTCCCTGTGTTAATATTTTGGCTCCCTATTTGAGCCCAAAGTTTAACTTAATGCAATGTGAGGACATTTCTTTAAAAACCTTTTTGTTCAGATCCACCAGTCAGAATTCTTTCATATTTGGTATATACATTTGTAGCATCAGATCAGATTCAAGTTTGTTCAATTGAGTTCCTGGCTTATTATTTGGGCTCTCTATGGGCAGGGTTGGGGGGGGGGGTGTAGGGGGAGCATGTTAGGTTCAGGTTTGTTCAAATCCATTCCTTAGTGTTTTTCCATAAAATTTGCCTTTGCATGACTTCATTCCTTTGTAGTGTTGATGAACCGTGATGTCTAACTGAATGTGACCCCAAACACTTCTTTGAACCACTTTAGCTGGTGAGCGATTAAGGCCCCCTTGGGGGCCTCTTGTTTTATATTCTATTACTGTAGAATTACTGTAGGATACATGGATTATTATTCCGATAGTGTAGTTAAAAAATTTGGATTTTGTCCACACTTAGCCTCTATCAGGATGCCTTTGGGCTCTTAGTGTTCCCTTTGGGAACTTAGGCGTTTTTTCCCCCAAAAAAATTTTCAAAAAATATTTTGAATTTAATTTTGATTGCTATTATTCATGTATCTTAATTATATATATGTTTTGTTGTAGAGTTTGGAGGTCTGATATCGACTTTAGTCGATGCACTCCTGCAGGAATCTTGTTATTCTTGTGTTCACTGGAATGACTAATGTTGGAGACGGGTGTCATGGTACATTGTTGACGGTGAGGTTCTGAGGCCAGGCCTCTCACCGCGTTATAATTCATTTTGTCAGTTTCTATTTCAGAGGAACATGAACATGGTGATGATATTCTGGAGCATATAGAGCTAGCTGCAGTGCTCATAATTGCAAGAGTTAGTGCCTTTTGTGAAGGGTTTTAATCTCTTGCAAACAGCTAGCTCGACCGGTGAAGCTGTACTCCGTGCGTGAGTGCCGTGACGCCGGGTAAGTCTATTGCGGTCGAAGGAAGAGTAGATGTGGGTAGAGCGAGCACTTTAATATAAATAAGCTCACCCACCGATGACGAAAATAGGGAGGAAGTCAGTAAGTTTCTTGTGCTCGGCGAGGTCTAATAGACCACGAGCGGGAGAGGCCCCTCTCTAACCTAACAGACATTTGGGGCCAAATGTTGTTATGAGAAACTTGCACGAGCCGGATCATATGTATGCCCTCTACTCGGGACGCGCTCTGTTTAGTAGTCACGGCTTTCTCCGCTATGTTTCACAAGCCGAAATGAAGTTTTCTGGTTGGAAACTTGCACGAGATGGAGCATACAACTGTCCACCATTCGGGACGCTCCGTTTAGTCTGCAGCCGGTGTCGGCTTCAGTCATGGCTTCCTGTGCTACGTTATTAAAGCACACACGACCACATCCTAGCACCCGACTTTGGATATTCAGCCTGCTGCGCGAAGAAGGGACCACTCTTCGCCGTGAAGTTGGACCATCCGGTTGCTAGGGAGCCGAGGCCTCTATCATCGGGATGTTCGGAGAAGAGATCCATCTCCGAAACACTGTCCCAGGAGCAGCAAGCGGCTAGGAAACAGAAGACCGCTGCTCCTCAGGCCTCGATGACGGACTTGCTGTCGCAGATTGCACAGCTGATCGCAGCATCCCAGCAAGTGCAGATGCAGCCTCCCTCAGACTCAGAACCTGAGCTGTCGGACAGTGCTGGGTCTGTCCAGTCGTCTGTTCATGCAGATGCAATGGACCGAGATTCACAACTGATTCTCTCGGATGGTGAAAGGTGATAAGGAAGAGGATTACCCTTCCCTTTCGGAACAGCACAGGGTTGCGATGGATTTCATCCATCAATACTACCCTGAATTTGTTCCAACGAATCAGAATGCTGTGACGATAAGTGAGAAACTGCTGGCGTCGTTGGACGCAGACTTTATACTGACAAAGGAAGAAGTTCTTTCTTTCCCGGTTCAGCCTAGGTAGGTGTCGCAGGCCTTTGGCTATGTAGACAATACCGTATTCACCTCTCGAGTGCGAGGAAAGGGCGGTTTATTAAGTACATCTTCCATAAACATACCGCTTCATTGACTACGTTCATTTAAAAACAGTTGGAGAAGATGTTCAGAGAGCTCCGCTGCATTTGAATGAGCAGCCCGGGGGTCTAGATGTATCCTTGCCTGCATCATTCACTTTTCGCTCAGACACAATTACAATGGCAATTTCATCAAGTAGAGCGAATTTGGAAGCAATGTCTTATGCAGATCACCTTACCAGAGCGATGGCGCAACATCTCAAAGGGAAGGAATTTGAGGACGTTTGTACCTCTCTTATAGAGTTCTTTCCAGGGCAATTTGTATACCACGTATAACTCTGTCCTTACAGTGGCTAATCTGGAGTTAATCAGACGTGATGCTGACCTTGCATCGTCATCACTGATCGGAACTATCGGTCAGACGCCCCTAGGCCGATGGGACGAGGTTCTTTGCGGGAGGACGTAGTTTCTCCTCCCGTAAGCCTCGCAGGTCATACAGGTGATGTTCAAGACCTCTATTGTTTGCCAGTTGGTGGAAGGATATCATCTTCGCGAGAGAAACTGGACAGCAGTCACGGAAGATCAGTAGGTGAGAAGTGTAGTCTCGGACGGCCTACGGCTATCATTCCGAGCGGCACCCCCACTAACAAGATGTCTGTGTTGGACAGATCTTTCATCGGATCCCAAAAGAGAGTCTCTCCTAGTGGAGGTACAGGCTCTATTATTAAAGGAAGCAATAGAGGTCGCTTAGAATCAGGATTCTCAGGGTTTTTACAGTCACCTATCCCTCATACCGAAGCCAGGCGGCTCATTCCGACCAGTAATAGACTTGAGCTAGATAAACAAGCTTATAGCGGCTCCAAAAGTCTATATGGAGACCATTCGGTCGGTAAGAGCGAGTGTTCGAGTGAACCTTCTATGCGGCAAGCGTACATCTAAAGGATGCGTACTTTCATGTCCTTGTACATCCGACATTCAGAAAGTACCTTCTGTTCGCCGTACAAGGGAAGGTGTATCAGTTCAGAGCAATGTGCTTTGGTCTGAACCTGGGTCCCTGGGCATTCACTCATATAATGAACTCTGTAATGTCATACTTCTGAGCTCATTTGTCTGCAGTAACATCATCTTACTTGGACGACATTCTACAGAGATACGGCAACAGAATTATTCTTCAGAACGATGTTCAGAGTCTGCTTCTTTTGTTCCGATGTCTCTGTTTCATCATCAACAAGAAAAAGCTGGATATTGCTCTGTCCAAGTCGTTCACTCACTTGGGAATGAGCTTCGAGACTCACAACAATCTGGTTCGTCAGCCGTTATCCAGAGAAAAATTAGTCAGTTTTTATGCTCGCTTTTGTCTACACTCAGACGCATTAACAGCGAAGGAATTCATGTGACTGACGGGGCTGTGCCGGAGCGGCTGCAGATCTTATTCCGATGAGCCGCCTGTGTACGCGTCCCCTTCAGATATTCTTTACTCAGAACTGGAGTGTGAAGACGCATTTGCTCGAAACCAGTATTGTTTTAACAGACCTAGTAAAACAAGGGTTCAGATTTGGGCAGTTATTCAGTGGTTAACTCCGGGAGTTCTGCTGCAATTGCCGGATCCGGCTTTCACGATTATGGCGGATGCGAGTCAGACGGGTTGGGGCGCGACCCTAAGTCCTGCAGACTTGAGGTGTCAGGGTCTTTGGGACACTTGGTTCCTAGAGAAGCGCCTAAACATCAAAGAGATGATGTCAATATGGCTAGCACTACAACATTGGATTCACATAATAGCGAACGTCCATGTTCAAATTTTGTCGGACAATTCGACAGTAGTAACTTACATCAGGAACCAAGGTGACACTCATTCAATGTCATTATGCGAATTAACGGAGAAGATTCTCCTATACGTCATGAATCATCATGTTCATCTTTTTGTCCATCATATACCGGGCCGTCTGAATGTACTAGCAGGCTCGTTCTCTCGGAAAGGTCGCCTGTTGCCATCGGACCAGACTCTCAACAAGCAAATATTCAGGCAGATTTGCTACCAGTGGGATCGTCCCATGATAGATCTTTTTGCGACACACTGGAACAATCAGTGCCCGACGTTCGTGTCGCCATGCCAAGATCATCGAGCGTACGCAGAAGATGCTTTGTTTACCTCATGGGACAGAATGGTAGGATAGGCATATCCTCCAACTCCATTGATTCAGCAGATTCTGTTTAGTTCAAACAGTCTCGTTGCGAAATCCTGATAGTAGCACCTCTGTCATCACAGAAACCTTGGATCATTCTTAAGTGTCTGTTATGGGACATTCCCCGGAAGCTTCCTCCACGAGAGGACCTTCTTTATCATGGGAAATATTTGTTCTTGACGTCCATCTCCACCCTTAGTGGCATTATGGAGTCTGTCAGACGTGAGGGAGCCTTGCGGTTCCTATACTATTTGATGACTAACACAAGAACGATTCAAGTAATGTGGGTGACGGGGGTTCGATATGATTTTGAATCCCCCCCTCCTACACCACCAATGTGTTAAGAGGCGATTACTGGGCAAGACGTAGTTTTTTTCCTGTAAGCCTTGTATGCATTTAAGTACATACATGCATTTCATGACTTTTCGATTGGCGGCTGGGTCGTGTTCTATGGCGACCTCATGGGCACATCCACTTTCTAGTTGGGTGGTTTCCTGTGGTTGTTCGTCTATATGTCATATACAAGCATATGATTCATTGTCAATAAATTGCTAGCCTTTGGGAACCTGGGAGGCTGTCTAGTCAGTTAACTGGTATTCAGATGATTACATGTGGGATTTCAGTGCTCACACGCATAATAATCGCATTATTAGGCAGACGCATTATTGTATGTTAAGGACCTTAGAAACAATGAATTATTTTGGGGGCAGTCCGTGGCAAATCTGTTAATCATAGCTCGATCCATTTCTAGATCCAGGTTTCTATTAATGGCGGTATCCAATTGAATACATCTTGTCTTACACTCTCGTATATTCGCACATTTCCAGGAACATAGATATTGGATAGAACACGTCTGGGAGTGTTATTTACTGGAATTTATTGTACACCTGAATGAGGTCGCCTGTGGGTTACCTTGGAAGTGTGTTTACTCTCCAGAGATCGTCCATTGTGATTCTATTCGACATGTGTATGTTATATATTATATCACCGGTTTTCGACTTATCTGTGTATGACGGCTCCAGTATACGTTACAAGTGGGCGATATTAATTACCGGGATTGCCGCTATAGCCTTAGCTTCTGAAGTGGTGTTAAGCACCAGTTTATTAATAATAATTAATACCTGGGTGTCTATACGACGAATATTTATATTATTATTTGTTACCGCTTTTACTGATTCCAGAGCGCTCCCCTCTTTTTTGACAATTCCTTCAAAAAGTGTGGGGGGGGGGGGGGGGATTTTTTACCTCTCCTCCGGCTTGGTAAGTATGTAACTATGAGTGAAGCTGTTTTGTGTATAGATTATATCCTGGATACAGCTTGTGTTTTATTGTATATGGCGTATGTTTGTGGGGGATATCCTCTCATTCTCAAATACGCCATCCTAATTTCTGGGGCTTAGTCCGGACTAGGCTTAAAAATTGGGAACTTGTTACATCCAATTAGCATTGTCTTCATGCTAAGAATTTGGAATTACTTGAATGTGGCTCCTTATTGATGATATGTCTTCTCTATTACTGAAAAGAGAGACGTACATGTAATTCCTTTTAAATTTAATTTCCTTTCACCTTGGATTACAGGCTTGGAACTATGTTGGTCTACTAATTCTGAAGTCCTAGGCCCTCTGCCTTTTTATGATTCAGCTAAGTCTGGGCCATTGGGTTATAGTATAAAAATATTACAAATTTAAAGTAATTTGTATATTTTTTATACTTACCAATGGCCCAGATGGGTATGGCCCTCCCATGAGTGGGCACTCATAACTCCCCGCTGAGTTATTATGTAATACTCTTTTCTACAAAGAATGATGTTGGTGCTAATTTAGGTCACTTCCTGGCGACTGCTCATGCGCAGAGAGTAAAAGTATGGAGGACCAGATAGGACTTTAAATTTTCGGTTTTGCAGGCAATTTTTGGGAATTGGGGGGGTTCAAAATTTGTGCTTGGCCCTTGATAACTTTGAGTTTGCACCAGCTAAGTCTGGGCCATTGATAAGTATAAAAAATATACAAATTACTTTAAATTTATAATATTTTGTCATCAGTGGGAATGAGGCTAATGGAAAAAAAAAACATGAGACATACTAAATTGTAGTAAGTACTTCTCACATTGGAACTGTCCTGCACTATTATAAGGTCGAGTATACAGGCCTCGAAATAACAAGATTTTGATAAACCTTCCAGCAGGTTGCCTTATTTGACAATGGTTAACCTGTTGATCGGTTACCTAGATTTTTATCATAAACCTATTGGTTAACCATTGCGTTAAAAGTATTAATACTGACAAAGCTTCTGACATACCCAACTACAGTTCCTCCCAAATTAGTTTGGCATTTAGACACAAGGGACCCAAAGCAGGCGCAGTACAAAACAGGTACATACACATGCCCCCCCCCCCCCACATACACACGCACATTCACGTATGCACGCATTAACATTTGTTGTTCTTTGCTTTATTTGATTTTTGTGTCTAATAAAAATTAAAGAATTTTAATTGTTTATTTTGCTGTGTGGCTTATTATTTCAGAAACCCAAACACATTTGTCTCGAACTGGGAGTCAGAATTGGGCAATTGTGTGGGGATGGGGTCAAATACTGTCGATGGATGTCTGTATTACGAATACACTGAACCTTAGGGCATGGGAGTTGCATTGGCAGTCTCTGATTAACATTGGAAAAGAAACAATTGTAAATCGTATCTACCTTCCCCCACATTTCGGAATCCAGAGAATGTAATCCAAAGTTCCAAACTGAAACTTTATTTGTGCCACAATGTTTGAAATCATTTGGAAAAACCCATGTTCACAACTATGCTGACTGTTTATTCAAATGGAATAAGCACATAAATAAGAAGTCAGCATTGGTGAATAAAAGACGTTTCCATAATGTGTTTGAAACTTTTTCTCATGAATTGGTAGGGTAAAAAGGGGTGGAATGCAAATAATTAACAACAGATCATTTGATTTTCAATATGTCTACTTTTTATTGTATCAAAGGCTTATTTTCAGCTTCGTGCACTGCGAGAGTTAATACCTCACGTGCAGTAAATGTATTAACAAAGCAGTTAGATCCCTTTAGCTGTAACAGACAATCATCTTTCTCAGAATCGAAACAAATTAATTGTTTCGAGAGCCAGAGGGCCCCGCGAGTTGGTACTGCAGATCTTCAGTACCGCTAATACTATAGATTTATATCCCCACAAGTACAGTAATGATTGAAACACGCTGTATGATAACCACATGAGCATTTTGTTCTTGTTTTGTTCACTGCAGTGCTTCTTTTAAATCAGTGGGAGGAAAAACGTTGAAAACTTTTCTCATCCCGTAACAACTAACTTCGTCGGCCATCGGCACGATTTTTGGTTAACCGATCGAGCGTTCGCCTGAAAACAAATCTGCGTAACTGATAGGCGAACGGTACAAGCATTCGCCTCTTATTTCAAGGCCTGAGTATAGTACCTTATCTATGTCTTGGTCACAACACCAGACATCATTATTAGAGAAAGGATTTTTTTAAGAAGTCCATTACAGAATAATATTGTATCACACGTGACTTTTCTAGCCTTCTAATTGGCTGAGGGCTGATACTCTATATTTTCTGTAGTTTTGGAGGAGAGAGTTGTAGGCAAACTACTCTGGACACCACACAATTTCTATTTTTAGCAGGTCACTCAAAAAGAAACTTCACTCCAAATGATCTGTGCGCCAGATCCTCGATTTGAATCCGCTCATCATTCACAATGCTTCAGACTACAAAAGAAAATAGTAATTGTGCACTTTGCCCAATTTTGACTTATCTCCAAATTAAGAAGCAATTTATGGAAAAATAAATTTCATATATCCTTGTAGCTTTTTCACTTCCAAGTTGGACTAATTGATGCAGGGTATGTGTTTGAAATGTATGGAAATTGGTCAGTTGTTGCACTTTTGCTATCACGAAACTCCTGTAATAAGTTAGCAAGTGTGTATGTATCTCTGCAGAGAATGCTTGATACAATATAATCTAATGAATAGAGCATGTCCTGTCATTCACTATGACTGCGTAGTGCCTGTTTCGTGCCCAGTGGGATTGTATACAAATTGGGCAAACAATTGTTTTTGTTTGTGTTTGCCTCAAACAAAGCAGCTGATTTTTCATTGGTCTACACTACTGAACCATTGATGAAAAAAACAAACAAACCCAAAACAGAAAACCAAACGAACAAACAATAACCCCAAATCAAGAATGTGTACTCAAATTGTCCCTGATATCTATTTATCCCTGGCCAAAACAAAGTTTTTTGGGGAATTTTGAAATAGGTTCCATCCATACGTCTGTCCACCTGTCTGTCTGTCCATCCCTTTGTCCATCCATCTGTTCGCCCATAACAATTCTAGACCTTCATGTCTCAGGCAGTGGATTTTGGATTTAAATGATCTTTGGTATGCTGATAGACCACCATGGTGGAAAGGATATTCACAAGTTACAGGTTTTGTCCATTTTTTTCTGGAGTTATGGGCCTTTTTCTGCTTTTTTCAACTTAGAAACCCTTGGCAAGGGATACCGGTGGCGTTGCACCTTGTTGTTTGCTGTTTTGGAACCATGATCTACCTTATAACGATGATAGAATTCTGTTACTTTGGAGATAAAGTGCTGTGATGTAAATCACTATTGGAAAGGACTCCCAGTACTCTTTCCAGTATATAACATCACCACATCTCATCGCCTCAGTGAAACAATTTCATAAAAAAGAACTGCAGTTGCTCATTTCATCCTTTGCACCAATTCTGATAAACATATCAGTGTTACTTGACCTCACTCTTGCTCCAAGAAGAATATAGGATGCCTGAAAAAATTAAGGTAAACTTTTTCTGGGTTGCCTTAATTTCTACAGGATTGGTTTAGTTCCTTCGACTTCATATTTGGAACTATACTACGTGCATAGGCAACTCCCACATTATGCTCTATTCATTAAATAGGTCCTAGCACTAAACCATTAGAAAACTTAGATTTAAATAATCTGTTTATTTCATATATCTTTACCTTGCAGAATTTATGCTCAGTTATTGGACAGGCCACAAAGAAAATTATCCTTGGTATTAATTCCATTAGATTGCTTCATACCAGTAACATCCGATGTAGAAATGGATCAACACAATGGTAATGGTGTACTACCTGTTCAAGTTATATATGAGGATACTTCAGATATATGGATAAATGTAAGCATGTCATAGGTTATGCTAAAAAAAAAAATGTTTTGATTCTAAGGCAATCCCTCATTGAAATCAAACTCCCTCATTGGACGTTTTTATTGCCTTGCAGTATCTCACACAATATTACTTCAAACTTTCGAGACTCGAAACTTTTTACATTTTTATGCCCCTGCCAATTTTGGCAGGGGCCTTAAGTGTTACCCTTGTACGTCCGTCCATCCACCTGTCTGTCCATCTGTTTACATTTTTGGTTTCTGACTGATAACTCAAGTTTGGATTATTTGATCTCAACCAAAGCTGGTTTGTATATTACCCAGTTAGTAATACATGCCAAGTTCGAATATGGGTTGCATCCAAGTATTTTTACATGAGTTATAGCCCTTTTTAGACTTAGGTTAACATTTTTGGTTTCCGACCGATAACTCCAATTTGGATTATTTGATCTCAGCCAAAGTTGGTATGTTTATTACCCAGCTAGTAATACAGGCCATGTTCAAATATGGGTTCCGTCCAATTATTTTTCCATGAGTTATGGACCTTTTTTTGACTTGGATTTGGACCGTCTATCAACATAATTGGTTTCCAACTGATAACTCCAGTTTGGATCATTTGATCTTAACCAAAGTTGGTATGGGTATATTTTTAAACTATAAACCAATGGCCCAGACTAGCCAGTGCAAACTCAAAGTTATCAGGGCCAAACACAAATTTTGAACCCCCATTCCCAAAATTTGCTTGCAAAACTGAAAATTAAAAGTCCTATCTGGTCCTCCATACTTTTACTCTCCGCGCATGCGCAGCCATCAGGAGGTGATCGGAATTGGCGCAAACATCATTCTTTGTTTGGCCCTAAAGTCAGCAACTATGAACTGACATCTGTGCTTTAAAATCTTATATTTTTATACTGTACCAATGACCCAGACATAGCTGGTGCTAACTCTTAAAATATAGGGCCAAACACAAATTTTGCCCCCCAATCCCCAAAATTTGCATCTAAAATCAAAGAAAACATGTCCTGAAAGGCCCTCCACACTTCGCCCCCACTGCGCATGCGCAGTGTCAAGGACGTTCCGAAATTGGCGCCATTAATCATTCTAAGTTTGGCCCTTCATCAGTTAACATCTGACTGATCTTTGTGCTTATAAATCTCAGTTTAAATGATGCCAGACACATAAATATTAGTGAAATGGTGATTCTAAGGAGGATAGAGAAGGAGGAGAGGAAAAAAAATGTGTGACAGAATATTATCAGGGCTGTAACTTAAAATTTTTTAATGAAATTATGTTAAGTTACCTATTTTCGAGGCAGCAGCCATTTTGTTGTCATTCTGATTATTTAGTTACACTGTTTTTTAAGTGTTTTCCTCTCTCCCGGTCCTTTAAGTCCCCCCTTGCTATTCTCCCATGCTTTTGGCATAGTTTTTGTAATTATTATTACTAAATTTTCTTGGGAGTTTTAGCTGAATAACAGAATGAATTCTGTTCTTTCCCCATGTTTACGTCTTCACCTACGGGTGGTTAGGCATTGTGTTCTGCATCTACCATCTGATGTTCTGCAGTTTCTTCCCTGGAAGTCTCTGTTTTGCATCATATAGTGTAATTTTGGTAACTGATTCCGGGCCTGCGTGCCTGGAGTCTTATTTTAGTGTTTTTACACTCATTGTTTACATTTTCAACAGCCCTCTGTGTGAGGGGGGATTTCTAAAAAATAATATCTTGATGTTATTTTAATCATAACTAGATACATTATTATTGTTCGTAAGTGTTGAATAAATTGTTTAAAATATTTTTAAAATTTTTGTCCACACTTAGGCTTGGGATCCATTGGGGCTCAACGTTACTTTTCAGAAACTTGGGCTGTTCTGAAAAAATATTTTTTCAAAATATTTTGATTTCAATTATTTTTTCTATATTAATGGATCATATTATTATTATGTATTTTGATGCCAGGGGTTAGTGCGAGTACCAGGACTTGTTTTCTTTTCACATTGAAAGGATATTGATCATTTGTTTTAAGAGGAAGTCTTCCTCTGACTTTATTATCATTCTATATGTGGTCAGTGTACTCGCATTAACTCCTGTTCTGTATCGTATGATTTCGATGACAATATGGGAAGCGTATGTCACGGTATGTTATTGGGGATTTGGACACTCAGTCCTTTCCCCGCAGGGTCACTCTACTTTATCAATTTCTATTTCAAACGATCAAGATTAGGGTGATGTATCCGTGATGTCTTCCAACAGTGTGCCTCCGTCGTCACAATTAATGAAGGGCTAGCGGAAAAGTGCTCATGTAAATACGCCAATTGCCTAAGAGGACCCTAGTAGGTTCGACGGCCTTTGACGTCCGCTAGCTCGCCCGGTGTAGCGTCCATTCACCGAATGGTTCGGCAGCCGGGTTCGTCCGTTGCGGTCTAGAAGGAATTTTGGGGTGATGCGAGCACTATAAATTAACTTAATGCACACCCAGTGACGGCGGATCGGAGGGAGAACGGAGGAAGCCTTTTAGTCCGGTTCATAGCTCGTTCCGGTCCATCCGGACGGCAAGCGAGAGAGGCCTCTCTCTCGTTCAACAACATCTGGCCCCAGATGTTGTGGTACAAAATGTGTCGCAAGCGGAGCATACGTCCGTTGCTCGGGACGCTCCGTTGTATAGGCAGTCCGTGGAGACTGCTAAGGCTTCCTCTTCTCGTCAGCGCACACGACCGCACCTTGGCTGCGTGACCGCCGATATATTACCAGCTTCGCCGATCAAGGATTCTTCGGCGACCAGGTCACACCATCCGGTAGCCAGGGACACGAGGCCTGCAGACTCCGGACGTTCGCATAGGAAGTGTGCGGGAGTCAACGTACACGGAGCTTCCGGCGGCAATGCATCGTAAGACCGCTACTGCACAGGCCTCGGGAACGGACGTGCTTTCCTTAATAGCACAGTTTATCGCAGCATCCCAGCATCAACTGAATCTGTCGCATATATTTTATCCGACGATGCTGGGTCGGGACGCTCTGCGGAAGCGGGTACGGACGTCCGAAAGTTTCATCCGGTCCGACGGGATACCGAAAGGAATTCGGAGGATTTCGAGCTTTCCCTTTCGGAACAACATATGCTGTTGTGTATGTCATCTGACTTGGTATTCTACAGCTTCTTTCGTCGGACCAGAATGCTGCGATGCCGGATAAGAAACTGATAGCGTCGGTGGACTTAGAAATTTTTGGTTCGGTTCAGGGACATCGTCCCTCAGTTCCGACATAGTCCAATAATGTCACACAAACTTTCGAATTATTGAACGACGCTATATATATATTATTATTTTATGCTTGCTAACCAAGCATTTCTGGTTTCTTGTTCGAAGAGTTATGGAGATGTCTTTCAAAAGTGTGCCTCTGTCGTCATAGTTAATGAAGAGCTAGCGGCAATAAGTGCTCATGGAATATGTCTATTGCCTACGGAGTGACATTCGCTAGCTCACCCGGTGTAGCGTACATTCATCGTATGGTTCGGCTGCCGGGTTCGTCCGTTGCGGTCTAGGAAGGAGATTTGGGTGATGCAAGCACTTTAATTACTTTAGTACTCACCCAGTGACGGCAGATTGAGGACAGATCGGAGGAAGCCTGTTAGTCCGGTTCCTGGCTTGTCCAGGTCCGTCCGGGCTGTGAGCGAGAGAGGTCCCTCTCTCGTCCAACAACATAGGGGACCGCATGTTGTGGTTCAGATATTTTACATTCGGAGCATATGTCCGTCGGTCGGGACGCTCCGTTATATTGACAGTCCGAGAGACTGTCCTTGATGCTTCCTCATCCTCACAGCAGGGCACACGACCGCACATTGGCTACGTGACCTCGAGAATCCGATCAGTTTCGGCATTCAGTGATTCCACGGCGAATAGGTCGCGCCATCCGGTAGCCAAGGGACACGAGGCCTATACACTCCGTTCGCTCGCATATTGGTAGTATGCACGGGGTAACGATCACGGAGCTTCCAGCGGCAATGCATCGTAAGACCGCTTCTCCTCAGGCTTCAGTGACGGACGTGCTATCCGAGTTAGCACAGTTGTTTCGCAGCATCCCAGTAATTGACTGTTTCTCGGTCGAATCAGGAATTATCCGACGGCACTGGGTCGGTGCGGTCCGCGGTTGCATCAGGTACGGACGACCGAACGCTTTATAGGGTCCGACAGGATGGCGAAAGGGATTCGAAAGATTTCGAGTTTTCCCTTTAGTAGTATCGGAAGATGCCTTTCATATCTTCTGGCATTATCTTCCAGTGATTGTTATTCGGACTTCATTGCTGCGATCTTGGATAAGAGACTTATAGCGTCATTGGACTCGGATTTTTCGATCGGTTCAGGGACATTGTCCCTGACTTACCGACGCAGTCCAATATTGTCATTACAACATGTGTTTTATTTTTCGACGCTATATATATATATATACAAGCCTGCTACCAAGCATGATAGTTTAGTTTCTTGTCCGCGTTGCTCATTTCTGCCATTTTATCATTTATACGAATAGTTTATTTTGGCAGAGCAGGGCATACCGAGAGTTCATATGCATCTAGACGGTGTGATTAAAGACTGCATATATTCTTTTTCGCCGTTTATGTCTTTTCCAATTTCAATGTTGGGAACGACATGATGTATAGTAGACTTAACTTAGATGCTTTATCATACGTAATCCGCCTTACTGAGGCGTTATCATTACGTCTTCAAGAAAAGATTTACGGGATATTATTCTCAATGTAATTTCTTTTGAGGGCAGTGGTTTGTTCACGTATAACTCCGCCCTTCAGTGGCTGATTGGAGTTGGTTAGACGTGACGCAGCCCTAGCTACATCCACACGCGTGGATAGTAAGGTTAAGAACTCTCTCAGAGTCGCTTCGTTCTCGGAGGAGCTTCTCTTCGACGGCAACTTTTCGGCAATCCATGAATTGCTCGATTTACACGTTCTCTTGTCTATCTAGTGTTACAAGAGATTCAGACTGGGGCAAACATTCGGTGGTTGACTCAGAGAGTGCCACCGCAGTTGCCGGACCCGAGTGTGGCTGTTATGACGGTTGCCAGTCGAACAGATTGGGATATAATACTGATCCCTACGGATTCGAAGTGCCAGGGTCTTTGGGTTCCGCAGTCTCTTAGCAATCAGTTTTCTTCCGCGGAATAATGTTTTTTAGGCTTGCTTTATGTCATTGCATGAACATTATTCAGAAACGCATGCCCAAATTCCTGTCCTTTAATTCGACAGTAGTGGCGTATCTCCAGAACCAGAGAGGCACTCTTTCGTTTCCGTTATTCAATTTAATGGAAAGAATCCGTCTGTTGGTTATAGTACACCAAGTTCAGTTTTGGTCCGTCATATTCCGGGTCGTCTGATTGTTTTATCGGACTCCTGTTCTCTTACGGGTCGCTTGTTGCTGTCAGAATGGACTCTCAACAAACAAGTATTCAATCAGATTTGCTATCTATGGGAGCGCCCAATGATGATTTATTTATGACACAGCTTGCTAATCAATTGCAGACGTATGTGTTGGCTTGTCCAGATCTCTGAGCTAATGTTGTTAACGCTCTATTGATCTATAGGACGGAATGACAGGATACGCGTATCCTCCGGCGCTGTTGTTTCAGCAGGTATTGCTAAGATAAACAACCACAATACATTTCTGTTGATAGCATTTCTATCTTCACAGAGATCATGGGTAATTTACTCTCTTTTCTACTGTGGGTCTTAACGTGAAATCTTCCTCTATGTGAGGATCTTTTTTCACTGGGTAAATCGTGTCATCTTTATCACAACCCGCAAGGTCGCAACCTTCATGTATTCCGTTGTGTGGTCCGTATTGCATTGTAAGCACTGTACTGGACGAGCTTTGGGCGCGATTTCTTACTATAGGAGATCCTCTTCTTCGCTATTCTATGCGGCTAAAGTAGAGGCTCTTCCGTCGTGGTGTAGGGATCATTATGTTCATATTGTGGATCCATACTACTCATTGCTATTTTTTAGTATACTTGTTTCACAAGATCTACTGCAGCCTGTTATTATTTAGGTTATAGGTTTATGTTACCTCATACCTATGCACTCTACGATAGTTTACAATTGAGTCTTTTGTCTCTTTATCTAAGTCAGTTAGTAACTTTTTGATAAATAGACTTAGAATCTTTAGATTAAATTCCTATATGGATTTTAACTTCGGTTCTTATTTAGCTAAGTAATCATTTGAGCCTCTGGAAACAGTAGTTTTCAAATTCTGACCTTTTAGACAGTAATTCTGTTGGTTTCTCTTTTACTGTAGAGTCAGTGAGTTTCATGCACTATCGATGGATGATTTTCACTTTCGTAGTTTCGGAATCACTACTTCCGTTACTATTTAGGTTGGATTGTTGCATAAGAGTTAGGCTCCTATTATCCGGAACCTATTATTTTAAGGTCCTTCCGTCTTCGTATGGGCATAGGCCTTTACTCTTTCCGGGTACAGTTTATGTATTTATAAACAGATATCTGTTTATTACTATGGGCGTAAACTTCTTCTGTCTTTGATGTCTAGTAGAAGGACGTTACGCTCCATTTTATTGTTAATAGATTCTATTAACTATCGGTACTGCTTATGGTATATCATTGACTTAGCAGTTGTGCTTAAGATTTCGGCTCATGAAGTAAGAGTTCTTCTACTTTTTGGGCTTACATTAATAGTGTCGCTATTATAGATTTTTGAAGGCTGCTCATTGCGCTCAGCCATCCACATTCATGAATTTTATCTCAGAAATATCGAGTCCATTTCTGGAGGCCTCTATTGTTAGGTCTATTATCTACTGCTCAGAATGTCATTCACTTAACAGTTGCTACTATAGCTAGGTAGGCTGTCTGTTTCGGCAGTGTCTCCGTTCGGCTGCCCTCTTCGCTCTGGGCTATTTGACCCAGGGCAAGAAAAAGGGGGGGGGGGGGGGAGGGTGTTCCCTTGGGTCACCTGTTTTACTATGAAAACAAGGGGATACCTCCTCCGGAGTTAGTAATTCTGAGCTGTTATTGGGATGGTTGTTTAGTGAGAAGTTTAGGTTTTTAAAATTCATTCAAGTCTTAGTTTTTAAAGTATAGCTTTTGAATATTGCATATGTCAACGGACATGATTATGCAATCCTCAGACACTTTTAGGAGTATAAGAGTCTCTATTCTCTAGACTTACTTTATTTATTGGCTTACTTTAAAAATTATTAGTATAAGGATTATATTGGATATTAATAGAGTACATGGATGTATGAAGCTCAATTTTGGAAGGTGTTGTATCTTTCTAATTTATCATAAATAAGAAAGATACATGTAAGGCCTATTACTTCTTTTTCCCTACAGGGGATGACTCTATTTTATTTTATTGAGCGTATTCCACTTTGCTCTATGTCCTTGGCCCTCCAGCCTTTTTACTATTCAGCTATGTCTGGGTCATTGGTACAGTATAAAAATGTTAAAAAATTTATAGTAATTTATATATTTTTTATACTTACCAATGACCAAGACGGGGATGGCCCTCCCAGGAGTTGGGAACTCTTGCCTCCCCGCTGAGTACATAGCGCTTACCAGGCACTGGTTATTAGAATGATTAATGGCGCCAATTTCGGAACGTCCTTGACACTGCGCATGCGCAGTGGGGGCGAAGTGTGGAGGGCCTTTCAGGACATGTTTTCTTTGATTTTAGATGCAAATTTTGGGGATTGGGGGGCAAAATTTGTGTTTGGCCCTATATTTTAAGAGTTAGCACCAGCTATGTCTGGGTCATTGGTAAGTATAAAAAATATATAAATTACTATAAATTTTTTAACTTTTTGAGGATGCCAGACACAAATCAATGCAAGAATTGGTGGATCCAAGGCTGTTATTGGATGATGGAAGTGTTCAATGGTGGTTTTAGACGTTTAGGGCTTCAACTTTATAATAATTAGAAAATTATTTCATGTTTCCCAATTTCGGGACATATGCCTGACGTCATCATTTTTGATAATGATTATTCCACTGTTTGTTAAGTATTCCTTCCCTATCCTTCCATGAACCCTTTCGGGGCCGGCAGCAGTTATCGCTTCTTCTACTTACATGGAAGCGCACGAAAGAGGATTAAGCCTAGAAGTTTCTAAGCGGGATACTCTTAGAGATCTGGGGACAGATCGAGAGTGCAGAGCATTTTTCATCCCGTTAACAGTCGGGGATGACTGTTTTGTGTTGTAAGAAATTTCAATGAGGAGGTGCAACCGTCCTATGTGACGAGTCCCGCACTTCAGCCGGAGTCGGCTGTGGTTACGGCTTCCTCTTCTTCCATGGATATGCACGATAAGGGATAGATACCTAAAAGTTTCTAATGGAACGCTCTGCGAGATTTGGAGCAGACTGCGAGCTCGAGAACCTTCTCCTTCCCGTCAGGAGTCGGGGTCGACTGTTTTTGGTGCGAGAAACTTTAGTGAGTTGGGATGCCCATTCACGCTTGTGGTTCGGAACGCTTCTTCCACACTGCAGCCGGATTTGGTGGCAGCTATGGCATCTTCCCTTGCTTCATTAATGAAGTACATTGACCACAGACTAGCTATCTGACTTTGCAAGTTCGGGTTGATAGCTAGTCGTTTGAGACTAATACTACAGTTTAACAGACTCCAATGGTGAGCTGTCAGTCGGTGCTGCGTTGGTCCAGTCATCCGTTTAGTCGGATGGAGTTGACCATATTTGGGGATGGAACATTTGGATGGTGAGAGGGATACGGAGTGTGAGTCTCCATCTCTCACAGAAGGGCACTTTAAGACTATGAAAAGTCTTAAGCTCTTAAGAATATTGTTCCATCTGAATAAGTCTGCATTTAGATGAGCCGGCCGGGGATGAAAATATGTCCCTACCTGCATCATTTAATATATGCTCGGAAATAATGGAATGTGCTATTTCATTGAAAAGAGTAAACCTGGGTGCAATGCCCTAAGCAGATCTCCTTACCAGAGCTATGGCGCAACGTCTCAATAAAGAGAAATATGAGGACGTTGTTCCTCGCTATAGTTCTTTCCAGGGCATTCATGTATGGCACATACAACTCTGCACGGACAGTGAATTCACTTATAGATGACAAGGTGAAAAGCTCTCTCTGAGTTGCTCCGGTTACTGGAAATATACTATTTGACAAGCTTGCATTGATATATGTGCAGGCTACAAGAAGCTTCAGTGCTCTGCTATTGAAGTTGCTGTCTCATCAACACACTTCAGCAGACTGGGTTAAGCGAGGCCGTTCTGCTTCTAAGAAAGCATCATGAGAATGTCTCACATGGGTAAAATAACCCTCTTATATTTACTCTGGAAGTTGTCATTATAGAGACTCGTTAAAGGGGTATAGCTCTGATCAAGGCTATGGATCAGACACCCCTAGGCCGACGATTAATGGAAGGTTATCATCTCCACGAGAAACTGTGTGTTAATCACGGAAGTTCCTTTCAAAGAGAGTCGCTTCTAGTGGAGGTAAAGGCTCTCTTATTGAAGGGAACAATTGAGGTCAACGAGACAAGCTTCTTCGCGGGGAGGACGTAGTTCCTCCTCCCATAAGCATCGTAAGTCGTACAGGTGATGGACATGACCTCTATTGCTTGCCAGTTTTCTGAGGATTATCAACTTCACGAGAACTGGATGTTAATCATGGAAGTTCCTTTCAAAGACTGTTGCTTCTAGTGGAGGTAAAGGCTCTCTTAGTGAAAGGTACAATTGGGGTCCACGAGACAAGCTTCTTCGTGGACGTAGTTTCTCCTCCCGTAAGCATCGTAAGTTGTACAGGTGATGGACATGACCTCTATTGCTTGCCAGTTGACGGAGGATTATCAACTCCAC
The DNA here is from genome assembly GCA_031216915.1 of Pictodentalium vernedei. Lineage (NCBI taxonomy): Eukaryota > Metazoa > Mollusca > Scaphopoda > Dentaliida > Dentaliidae > Pictodentalium > Pictodentalium vernedei. Next base: position 212,936,608 of record CM062292.1, on the reverse strand, counting down.
GAGAAACTGGACATTAAAAACGAAAGTTCCTTTCAAAGAGAGTCAGTCCTAGTGGAGGTAAAGGCTCTCTTAATGAAGGGATCAACTGAGGTCGTCGAGAATAGATTTTGGTTGCTTGCCACTTGGTGGTAGGTTACAACCTCGCAAAAGTGGATAAATTGCGGAAGATTAGTGGGTGAGAATGTAGTCTCGGCAGGCCAGCAGCTATCAGCCCGAGCAAGCTCCACTTAAAAGAATACTTGTTAGACAAATGTTCCAAGAGTGGCTTTCCTTCTGGAGGTATAAGCTTTCCTATTGAAGAAAAGCATTAGACGTCGTCGAAATTATTCTCCAGTTTTTTATTATCACCTGTTTCTCGTCCTGAATCTGGATGGATAGTGCATAGATAGGCTGAGATATGTCTTGGCGTCAAGACAATTATGTCATTGTGGACGCCATAGTGGCCTTCTGTAAGGTTACAGTGGTCTCTTCGGTTAGGCTCTGTCCGCTGTCTTTTGGGATTACAACCAAAAAAGATACTGTGCTTTTCGATTTGTTTTTATTCGCCCGTTTGAAAAACGGATGTATTATGTTATGGCTCTGTCCGCTGTCCGTCTGTCCGTCCGGGGACAGTTGTATTCCGTGCTCTACAGAGCGTGATTTCAATCGGATTTAAAAAATATTTGATATACTGCACAACCAGAATAAGATCTCGCACAAGTTCGAATTTGGGTCATGTTTGACAGTTTTCCTAGTAGTTATTCCCCCTTTAATACTTAGAAATCGAGCAAATTATGCTTTCCGTGCTCTACAGTCCGTCAACTTAATCAGATTCTTTTCATATTTAATACGCAGCTTCATGGCCATAATATCTCGCACAAGTTCATATTTGGGTCGTATTTGGTCATTTTCTTAGGAGTTATTGCCCTTTTCATACTTAGAAATCAGTCAAATTATACTTTCTGTGCTCTACAGTCTGTGAACTTAATCGAATTCTTTTGAAATTTAATATGCAGCTTCATGAGCATGGTATCTCGCACAAGTGCAAATTTGTGTCATGTTTGTCAATTTCCATAGGAGTTATTGCCCTTTAATACTTAGAAATCAGGCAAATTATGCTTTCCGTGCTCTACAGACCTTGAACTTAATCAGATTCTTTTCAAATTTAATGCGCAGCTTCATGGGCATAATATCTCGCACAAGTTCATATTTGGGTTGTGTTCGGTTGTTTTCTTAGGAGTTATTGTCCTTTTCATACTTAGAAATCAGTCAAATTATGCTTTCTGTGCTCTACAGTCCGTGAACTTAATCAGATTCTTTTGAAATTTAATATGCGGCTTCATGAGCATGTTATCTCACACAAGTGCAAATCTGGGTCATGTTTGGCAGTTTCCGTAGGAGTTATTGTCCTTTTCATACTTAGAAATCGGTCAAATTATGCTTTCCGTACTCTACAGTCTGTGAACTTAATCAGATTCTTTTGAAATTTAATATGAGCATGGTATCTTTTTATTTTGTGAAGACCTCAGATCACTTAATATGAAAATGTGAAAACAGGTGAATTACCCTTTACCCCAGATAGGGCAGGGGAATGGGCAGTGATTGGAGGGGGGGGGGGGGGGCACAGACATAGTCGAGTCAACAAAAATTTCAAACTTTACCCCAGAGAAACTTGTGCATGTTCAAATTGTGATGGTGTATGTTGCCCTGCTAGGCGGTGGTCTTGTTTCTAGGTGTCATAGACTTGATTCTTATTGTTACACCATAGTAGCCTTGCTAAAATCTTGAGTGAGATTTTTTCAGTATTATGCAGTGGCATAACTGAACTTATTATCTCTTGAGACTGCGGTCTCTTTGGGAATTCAGGGCTGTTTATATAGCGGCTCTTCATTCCCTACCTTGCGCCACGGTAACTCTAAGTCTCCATTAAGTGAGCCTTTAGGGTAGCAACTTACACCGATATATCTGTCTTCACGTAGATGAAGACTTATAAACTATGGCTAGCATTGTAAGTCTCCTTGGTGAGCTTCTAGGGCCTCAGCTTTTAATGGTCTTCCTGTACAGGAAGACCTTTAGCTGCTTCATTTAGGCTGAGTTAGTTGTCCTATCAGACTTGATACCCTTTGTTAGAGGAGGTTATTCTCTTCAAACCGGTATGGTTTGGTGTGAGTTATTATGTATATATGGTTTATTTGTTCATCACATCCTTCTCCGCCCTTAGTGGCATTATATAGTTGGTCAGGCATGAGGGAGTCTTGCTGTTCCTATACTATTTGATGACTAAAACAAGAACGATTCAATTAATGCGGGTGAGGGGTGTTCGATATGATTTTGAATCCCCCCTCCCCACCGCCAATGTGTTAAGAGGAGATTAACGGGCAAGACGTAGTTTTCTTCCTGTAAGCTTCGTATGCATTTAAGTATATACATGCATTTTATGACTTCTCGATTGGCAGCTGGGTCGTGTTCTATGGCAACCTGATGGGCATATCCACTTTTTAGTTGGTTCGTTTTCTGTGGTTGTTCGTCTATATGTCATATACGAGCATATGATTCATCATCAATAAATTGCTAGCCTTTGGGTACCTGGGAGGCTGTCTGATCAGTTAACTGGTATTCAGATGATTACATGCGGGATTTCAGTGCTCATGTGCATAATAAGTGTATTATTAGGCAGATGCATTATTGTATGTTATGGACCTTAGAAACAGTGAATTATTTCAGGGGCGGTCCATGAGGAGTCTGTTAATCATAGCTCGGTTCCATTTCTAGATCCAGGTTTCTATTAATTTTGGTACCCAATCGAATACAACTTGTCTTTACACCCTTGTATATTTGCACGTTTCTGGGAGCCTAGATTTTGGATATAACACGTCTGGGAGTATTATTTATTGGAATTTATTGTACACCTGAATGGGGTCATCTGTGGGTTACCTTGGAAGTGTGTTTACTCTCCAGAGAGCGTCTATTGTGATTCTATTGGACATGTGTTTGTTATATATTATATCACCGGTTTTCGACTTATCTACGTATGCCATCTCTGGTATACTTTACAAGCGGGCGATATTAACTACCGGGATCGCTACGATTGCCTTAGCTTCTGAAGTGACGTTAAGCACCAATTTTTAATAATATTTAATACCTGGGTGCCTGTTAGACAGATATTTATATTGTTATTTGGTACCGCTTTTATTGATTCTAGAGCGCTCCCCTCTTTCTTTTTGAAGAAGATTCCTTCAAAAAAAAGGTGGGGGGGATGTTTTACCTCTCGTCGGGCTTGATAGTTGTGTAACTATGAGTGAAGCTGTTTTTTCTGTAGATTATATCCTAGACACAGCTTGTGTTTTATTTATACTAGCAGGGTTACCCGTCATTGCTCGGGCTGAGGAGAGTATTATAACTGTTGGTGCTCCTCTACACAAACACGCCCACCCCCACCCGCACCCCACCCCGGTACTTTTTTTAAGCCTCATCATTAGATTCCTGGTAAACAGTTACCCCTAGTAGACCCCTTTGAAGACATATCGGTAAAAAGAATTTTGGTCATAACTTTTGATTTGGTGCTGCCCTACACCCCCACCCCACACACTTTTTTGAACCTGACGATGACCTCCGCCATAAAAAAGTACTCCTAGTAGACCCATTTTGGACACTCGGGGTGGCCCCATATTCATTTCTATAGTGGACAGACAGACAGACAGACAGACAGACAGACAGACAGACAGACAGACAGAAAGACAGACAGACAGACAGACAGACAGACAGACAGACAGACAGACAGACAGACAGACAGACAGACAGACAGACAGACAGACAGACAGACAGACATACAGACAGACAGACAGACAGACAGACAGACAGACAGACAGACAGACAGACATTCTAAAATATAGTATAGAGATGGCGTAGGTTTGTGGAGGACAACCTCGCATTCTCAAATACGCCATCCTAATTTTTGGGGCTTAGTCCGGACTAGCCTTAAAAATTGGGATCTCGTTACATCCAATTAGCATTGTCTTCATGCTGAGAATACGGAATTACTTGAATTTGGCTCATTATTTATGATATGTCTTCTCTATTACTGTATAGCGAGACATATATGTAATTCCTTTTAAATTTAATTTCCTTTCGCCTTGGATTACAGGCTTGGGAACTATGTTGGTCTGCTAATTCTGAAGTCCTAGGCCCTCTGCCTTTTTACGATTCAGCTAGTCAGGGCCATTGGTTTATAGTATAAAAATATGATAAATTTAAAGTAATTTGTATGTCTTTAGCTCACCTGATTGAAAGTCAGTGTGAGCTTTTGCCATCACTTGTCGTCCATTGTCCGTCAACTTTCGCTACTCGGTCTTCTCCTTCAAAACCACTAGCCCAAACCCAAACAAATTTGACATACAGTATATTGGAGGTATCCTTTTTCCAGTTTGTTAAAATGAACTCGGTGCCCCCACTGGGGTGGGAGTGATGCCCCAGAAGCATCAATTTCTCCTGAAATCTTCTTCTTCTTATGACCCACCAGTCAGAATGCTGTGATATTTGGTATGTAAGCTCCTTTGGTACTCAAAATTCAAGTTTGTTCAAAGAAATTTTCTTGGTCAATATTTGGGCTCGCTACGGGAGGATCCCTATTTTGTGCCCCTCCCAAAATTTCTATATTTTTATACTGTACCAATGACCCAGACTTAGCTGGTGCTAACTCCAACAAAACCAGGGCCAAACACAAATTTTGCCCCCCAATCCCCAAAATTTGCATCCAAAACAAAAAGAAATCATGTCCTAAAGGACCTCCATACTACGCCTCTACTGCGCATGCGCAGTGACGCAGTCGTCCCGAAATTGGCGCCAATTATCATTCTCTGTTTGGCCCTTCATCAGTCAACATCTCACTGATCTTTGTGCTTGTAAATCTCAGTTTAAAGGATGCCAGACACGTAATTTTTGGAGAAAATGTGATTCTAAGGAGGATAGAAGGAGGAGAGGAAAAAGAAGTGGCAAAAAATAATCAGGGCTGTACTTAAAATTTTTTGATGAAAATATGTTAAGTTGCCTATTTTCGAGGCATGGGCCTCTTGTTGTCATTCTTGCTAATTGTTGCACTGCTTATTCAGTGTTTCCTCTCCCCTAGCCTTCTAAAGTCCCCCCTGGCAATTCTCCCATGCTTTTGGCATATTTTTGAGAAATTTCATTTCTAAAATTTCCTGGGAGAGTTGCTTGGTTACAGAATGTTTTCTGTTATTTTCCCCATAGTTACGTTTTCACCCATGGGTGTATAACGTTTGTGTTCTGCATCTTCCATCTGATGTTCTACAGATTCTCCCCTGGGAGTCTCTGTTTTGCATCAGATAGAGTGTAATTGATGACTGATTCCGGGCCAGTTTTTTCAGTGCCTGGAGTCATGTTTTCTAGTGTGTTTACACTGTTTGTTTTCATTGGCAACAGCCTTTTTTGAGGGGGGCTGTTTGCCTTTGTGGTAGTTTATCTCATTATAAGATACATTTATATTATCCGAAAGTGTCTCATTAATTATTTTATATAAATTTAAAATTTTTGACCACACTTTGCCATCGGATCCATCGGGGCTCAACGTTACTTTTCAGCAACTTGGGCTTCTCTGAAAAAATATTTTTTCAAAATTATTTTGTTTTGCAATTGTTTTTTCATTTATTAATGGATCATGTTATTATGTATCTTTGTGTCAGGGGTTTTTGCGAGTAACTAGGATTTATTGTTGTTCTTTCACAATGAAGGGACAATGTTCAAATTGTAATAGGAAGAAATCTTCCTCTGACTTTCATGATCATTGTATTAATTGTAGTCAGTGTTCTCGCATTAATCCCTGTCCTATATGTGAACATTGGGATGAGAAACATTGGAAACGTGTGTCACGATATGTTGTTTCTGGAGAAAGAGCGATGCCGGCTCTTTCTCCACAAGGTCACTCTACTCTCTCAGTTTCTATTTCAGAGGAACCAGAACAGGGTGATGTTTCCATGTTATCTTCTTCAAGTGTGCGTCCGTCGTCACAAATGAATTCAGAGCTAGCGGCAAAAGTGCTCATGGAGATTAGACAAATGTCGTCCGCTAGCTCGTCCGGTGTAGCGTCCATTCACCGAATGGTTCGCCATCCGGGTTCGTCCGATGCGGTCCAAGAGGAAATTTTGGGTGATGCGAGCACTATAAACATAATAGATGCACACCCAGTGACGGCGGATAGTAAGCGAGAATGGAGGAAGCCTTTTAGTCCGGTTCCTAGCTCGTCCAGGTCCAGCCGGGCCGCGAGCGAGAGAGGTCCCTCTCTCGTACAACAACATCTGGGACCAGATGTTGTGGTACAAAATGTGTCTTTAGCGGAGCATACGTCCGTCGCTCGGGACGCTCCGTTGTATAAGCAGTCCGCAGAGACTGTTAAGGCTTCCTCTTCTCGTCAGCGCACACGACCGCACCTTGGCTGCGTGACCGCCGATATTTTACCAGCTTCGCCGATGAAGGATTCTTCGGCGACCAGGTCACACCATCCGGCAGCCAGGGATTCGAGACCGATGGACTCCGGACGTTCGCATAGGAAAAGTATGCGGGAGCCATCTGATGCGGAGCTGCCCTCGGCGAAGCAGCGAAAGACTGCGCCACCGCAGGTCTCGACGTCGGACATTCTTGTGCAGATAGCACAGCTTATCGCAGCATCCCAGCAGCCGACAGAAACGGTGTCGGATCGAGAATTATCCGACGGCGCTGGGTCGGTA